>JBAMBK010000540.1:0-252500 GCA_037043435.1 Drosophila suboccidentalis | reverse complement strand
ATGTCCGTCTGTCCGTCCGTCCGTCTGTTCGTGCGTGTGTGTACTAGCCTGGCCGCGGCTTGTATGGAGTTTTTTCAAGTTGGCGATATCAATGAGCGCCGGGCTGAAAAATATTCGTTTTCACCCCTAGAATACACCTGCAAAATTTGAGCCCGATCGGAGTTCATTTAAGATTTTTAAGCAAAAGATTGCCTTTGCCATAAATCTTGCATGAGATGTCGCCTCACAAATCCGAAAAGCATTAACATTTTTGCCAAGAAATACCATTGTCAGCTCTAAAAGCTCTTTGTAGTCGCTACGAATCTGTGGAAGCTTAAGCTTTGCTCGACAAAACTCTTTGAGATCTTCGCAATCATTTTGAGAAATCTTTGCTGCAACACTTTTATCTTCCAAACCGTATTGAAACTCAGTTTGATTTATCTTTGGCCATATATCAAATCTGTTAAAAATTAAAGTTTCGGGTCCACTGCTTTTTCCAAACTTTTTCTCATCCAAACAAGAAACGTCCCTGTTAATCTCTTAATCAAAAAGTGTTCAAAAAACAACCGATTGTTCCTATGGCAGCTATATGATATGGTCATCCGACTTTGACCAAATTTGGTCAGTATGTAAGAGACAGTACCAAACATACAATCTTAAAAAAACAAAAAAGTTTTTCATACTAAAGGTGAATTTGCATCCGATTGTTCCTATAGAAGCTATAGGATATGGTAGTCCGATTTTTACCAAATTTGGTCAGATTGAAGGAGACAGTCCTAAGCATACAATCTGTGAGCTTGGTTCAGATATCTCCATAAACAAAAAAGTTGTTCTTACTTAAGGTGATTTTCCCCGATTGTTCCTATGGAAGCTATAGGATATAGTAGTCCGATTTTGATAAAACTTTGCCAAATTGTGTATAGTCATAAAATATTGGCATGTAGTAAGTTTTGTAGAGATGTCTTCAAAAACAAAAAAGTTTTCCATACAACAACTGATTTTTTTCATACAAATGGCTTGGGGTGACCTTTGACCCGTTTTTGGGTCCATCAAATGAACTCCGATCGGAGTTCTGATTGGCCGATCTAGTTGCGATTGGTTAGGATGATAGCTGATAAAAATTGATAATGGTAATTCCCAAAAAATACGTAATATCTTGAAAACTGTGCAAAGGAGCGGAACAAAAATTTGAGACAAAGTTGATCTGTGTGGGGTTTATAAAGATCCGTGTGCTGAATTGGATTGCTCTAGCTCTTATAGTCTCTATAAAGTCTTTAAGCTATGTAACTGCCTAAATGTATGCAGTAAAAAATATTTTTATAAACATTTAAATAAGTAACGGGTATCCCAGAGTCGGTAACTCAACTATAGCCATTCCCGCTTGTTTTTACATACGCTTATAATTTAAATACTTACCAATTTCTTTAATTTTAATGAAAAACAACCTAAACATTTAATATTTAAGACAGAATATGTTTAAAAACAAATTTGTACCATGGGACATTCTTTAAAGTATTTCAACGATTGAAAATGTTAAAGATTATTTTTATTGTTGATATTATTAAATATTGTTTAATTACAAAGTATTACAATCATTCAAAAAATATACATATAAATGAATCAAATTTATTGACAATTCCAGGTGGAATATGCCACAACCGAGTCCGTGGTGACCGTTGACTGGGAGAATGGTTTTGTGGAGGCATCGGCGGCTAAAAACGACAACATCACGCAGGTGAGTGGACAAATAGATAAATATTGAAAAATTGATGACCTTCATGCCGTTTTTTTGAACTGTCTTTAGGTCTTTAAGGAGCTGTTGGCCCAGGCGAAAATCACGTACAATTTGAGCCCAGCATTGCGTCGTCGTCGCCAGTCGCTGCCCCAGCAGATTGGCAACAATGGACCCGGCACACCACTGCACCACCACCACCACCACCATCAACATCATCAGCAGCAGCAGCAGCAGCAACATCAGCACCAGGCGACGTCCGGTCCTGGCTCGGCATCGACATCATCTGGAGCTGCTGGTGGGGGGCATGGCTCACACACACCGACGCCGGCGCAGCTGCAGCATCTGCAGCGAATCCAGGAGCGCAGTTTGGGCGCCAAGCGTAATTCCTGCACAATTTCCTAAGCACTCGATTCAACTACACCCCAAAGCAAATAAAATAAAATACAAATACAAATACAAATAAAACTATACCCTAATCCTATGCAACTGAAACTGAAACTGAACAAACGGTCTCCTACAAATGGTTTTCAATGTTTCACAAATAAACAAGAAAAAAATACACAACAGAACATCACAAAATACAAGAACAAAATATGTATTTACGATCTATTATAGTCACAACTCAAGTGTACCTCTCGCTAATCACTTTAGTACCTCTAACTATATATATTCTGGAGCAACTTTTCGCTCTCACTCTCTCTGTCTCTCTTGAACTTTCTCTCTATATATTTCTGTCCCTTTCTCCTGTGCTCTGTCTAGTTTTTTGGAACACGACACGACAATATCTAAAGCGTAACGTTTTCAAAAAACACCAAAAAAAATATAACTAGACCAAAAAAAAGCGATAATCCGATGGAAAACGAAACCAATTTTGTTACTAGGACGGGAAATTAGAAAAGATTTTTTAGAAATTATCTACAAAAATAAAAAACATACTACAATTTTTACCAAACTCATCTGAAACTCTTTAAACAATAAAACGACACAACATATTATTATAAATGCAATAACATCTAAACAAAAAATAGAGTCAAGTAAAGCGCCCAAAATTGTGGGCAATAATTGAACCGCTCCTGCGCGTGTGTGAGTGCGTCTTCGAGTGTGCATGTGTGTGAGTGCATTGTCTAGCTAACTGCAACTATTAATCCATTTCTTTTTGAAGGTTACGCAGTGGGGTTGTAGTCCAGACTAAAAGGTTCAGACCCGAGCTATAGTTGAGCTTTTCTCTCAAAGCCTTGAAGCTTTTGCTCAGTCCAAGAAAACTATCAATATTTTTGTTGTTTCTTTAATAACATCAATATTTATTAACCGATTCTCATGAAATTTTCAACAACGATGCAAAAGAGTCTTTTATTTGGGCACACCAAATTTCAACATGCCCACTTTATAACTGGGTAAGCTAGAAATAAATATTAATTTTCACTTCTCTTAGAAAGTTCCTATATAAAGTTATGTCTATCCTATGGAGTCGGTGTGGATGGGGTGTGTAGAATTGACAGAGTTGCTTGACATTGTCGTGGAAGTTTAAAGCAAATGCATAGTAAATAAAATTGATAGGATTTAATTATTTCTTTAAACATTATCTTTTTTTTTTTTTATTACAATATTTATTATTCGATGTTAGCATGTATCGTATTGTAGTTGGTTAGTTAAGAAGTGTCGTTTAGTAGGGGAATAAACACAAAAACAAAGGGTTAAGATTGAAAATGCAATGAAAACACCAAATAAAATGAAACTAAGGCCAAAAACAAACATAGTAACAAAAAGCAACTAGACAAGAAGGGAAACTGTTTGTATCGTATTGTACTTGAACTTATACTAAACATTTATTATGTATTATGATGATGATGATGATGGATATGGTATGACTATAAGATGTTAAAGCTATCCATAATTACTTAGTGATTTATGTATGTATGTATGTATACAACTACAACCACAACATATTTGTGTATGTGTGTATGTGTCTGTGTTAAATTCTTGAAATATATACTAAACAAATACTATATACTAGCATCAGATGACGACAATTCAATGCATAATTAGCTAATTTATATAAGATGATCTATAACTTGAATCGATCTTATAAACTTTATAACTTTATAAACCTCCGATCAACAAATGCTCTGTGGTACATTTAAGCAATGCGGGCAATGCCGCGTAATACCAGCAAATTCCAGAGCAAAATATATGTATATATAAGCTAAATATGCATTTAATTGACGAACGTTAATGTTTACTTCATTGAAAGTAGAGCGCAATTATTGTCATTAAATTGAGGTCAAAGAATCAAGCGTATATATCTACAAATATATATTTACAATATAATGCATTATCTATTGCAAATATGTTGTACAATAGCAAATACCGAATTCAAGCAAAACTCAAGTGTTTTTTTATTTGAGAGCCCAGAATGTTATATTTACATAATATAAAAGAAGAAATTAAAAAATTTAAAAAAAAACATAAAATAGGAAAGAAATTGAATGAAGAAGTGAAAACGCAAAGCAAACACAAGTAAAAACTTGATTAAAATTAGTATATCGATATGTTACAATAAAGATAAAACCAGAAAACTAAGTGAATTTATGTAATTATTAAAGTCAAATCGCATTATTATGAAATTAGCGCGTATTCATGTGACATTTTATGTGTATACTTACAAACATTATATAAGTACATTAATCTTTAAAAAAAAACAAAGAGAAAATGCTTAGAAATTAATAAATATCACATGATTATATAAATACCCTGTACCAATTCCAAATAACTGCAGTATTTATAAACTATAACCAATTAAAATCCCGACTTGATCTTTTCAATCCAAAATACCAAATTTTTGATCTTTAGCTCTTTTAGTCTTTTAGTACAGGGTATTAAAAAAAAAATAATAATAATTAAGAAAAACAACAACAGCATTGATAACTTAATGAAGCCCATTTTCTATGTATTGAGTGTAATTAGAAACGTGAATTTATTAAATTATCATTATGATAAAAATTAAAGCCTAAAACCATAAAAAATTAATACGAAATTTTTGTGATTTATTTAGTTAGTCAGCGCATTGTGACTAACCCTCCATCCCTTTCCTTCTATATATGTATCTCCCTCTCACTCAGAGCTATGCTCTTGTTGTAAACTCAACGAAAGTTTAAGCGCAGCCAACTTAATGAGGCATGACAAAGTGCTGCCGGATCGTTCATTTATTAAAGCAGCTGATGAAATTGTATTTCGCGAATGAATTTTAATTGAAAATATGCCAAAAAGTCAGAAATTTTAAATTTATAGAAATTTTAACAATATTTATTTTAGTAAATGCCGTAATTTTAAAATGTTCAGCAGTCCACTCGTTAGTTCACAGTGCGCAAATTAACAAGAACATTTTAGAAAAAAAAAAAGAAATTAAGAGAAAAGAAAAGAAAAGAAAAGAAGAAAAACCAAGCAAGGCCACATCGAATTGACTAGAGCGTTACCAGATGTCGCTATATTAAGGTAAATACCAAATACTTTCGACAATTGAGTCCTTCAGTTATTTGTTGTATTACATACTCGAACCTATATGGTACTACTACATACATACATACATACTATTTATATACAGATGTGCTATGATAACTCGTACCTAGATCTGTACTTTAACCCGGAGCTTAAGGTTGTGTCCGCTGTATACGCCGCTGCGATTTCGAAATGACATTTTATTGATGTGTATTTAAAAGAAAAAAAAAGAAAAATAATAAAATTAATAAATTAATATATATACATATTATAACTCGAACTCGTCACTAGCTCCCCCATAAATGAATGAATAATGAATATACGGATAAGTCCATTTTTTAATATATATATTGTTATTATTATTATATACTTTAAATCGTTGTCTTCGCGGCTACTTCTTCTTGATTTTTCCTAGGTTCAAAAGTTAACAAATTGTGTACGAGTAATTATAAATATTGTATAATCAGCTGTTCCCAATTGAAATCATAACACAGCTGGATAACTTAAAAATATAAATATATGCGAGTATATACATAAATATATGCATACATACTTACATAAGTATGTATACAAATACATACACAAAATGCGGCAATACATATGCATACACAAATATACACATATATACCATATATATATACACATAAATATAAATATATATTTATAATTATAAATGTAATTAATAAAGAACAAAATAAAAAAATAAATAAAATGAATTCAAAAAATGCGTATACAGTTTGTGTTTATATATATTTTCAGAATATTAACGTTAATTGAATAATAATTCAAATTACTGAGGATCAGAGTCAGAAATCGATATCGCTTATCGATTTTCTATGTTTCTAGGAGCTGTAAGCGTGACAGAAAGCTTAATGACACCATTATTAAGGAGTTTCTATGTGGACACAGACCGACTGCTATGACTGCCCATCGTTTGCATGACATTTTAAATATTAAAAATAAAAACAAATTGAGATTATATGGATTTAATTAAGCTTATATTATAAATAAAAAAAAACGAGTGTGGCGACATTCTCTTCTTCGATAAACAATTCAACTGCTTTGTGCTGTTATTTCAACTGCTTGCTGTGCGTAATCGCAGCAATTTAACGAAATGCTTGCGCGCAATTGTCAACTGCTTGCGGAGACTGCTTGCTACGCAACTTTGACAGCTGATTGCTACAGCACACAACTTGCTTGGCCTTGCGATTTATCAATGTTTACATAAAACCGTTACGACTCCAAATGCATTTTATGTACATAACGAAGTACATAGTTCAATACATAGTACATAGTGGCATGTTTATACATATGTATATGTACATACATAAGTATTGATACATTTTCTAGTTGACATAAGTCTGTTTACGTAGTTGCTTTTCGCTGCGAAATGTTGTTGATAACGCAAAAAAAAGGGGTGTGGCAAGTGGCGGCAAAAAAAATTACGAATAATCAATAATAACGGCCACATAACGGTGGGGGTGTGTTCACACTGTGTGTGTGTGTGTGTGTGTGCGACAATAACAAACACGAGCACAAGGCCAAACAAATAAGCGTAAAATGTGCAAAAGGACCAAGCTCAAGGTTAAAGTCAATGTTGCACAACTCAAAGACGAATATTCAATGCACTTTAAAAAACAAAAAAGGTGTATTTTAAATTTATACAATATATTTATCCAAGTTTTCGTCAATTAATAAATACATTTTATAAAAACATAGCCTACTTTCTGGCGCAAAATAGACTTTGATGTCAAGAACAACAATTTCTAACAATTCCAAAAGTATATGGTATTATATATTGTACGAATTGTTAGGGAGAGAAATAGAATCACATAAATTTCAATACATTCTTATCAACTGAATAATCTTTCAGTTAAACATTTGAATTACAAACAATTAAAAAAAAAGACGTTGGTGACTTCAATATTTTCTCAAAATTAATTTGATGCTGCGACTCGAAATTATTTACACACTCACACAAAATCATAATCGAATGTAGCTTATAATTTATGTTAAATTCAAAAAAGTCATCAAAAGTTAGTTTTAAGTAATCATATAACTTATACCCATTGATTCTGTCTCTTTCTTTGCTCTGATGCATTATAAAAATTATGCTTCATATTATATTGAAATTGTTGCCGTAAGTTAGACACTTTTAATGATTTTTTTTCTCCTTTTCATACAAAATTTTTCTGAAATCATCTCATAAATAAAATCATAAAAAATACTAGCGAAGAGATTTTTAAACAATTTTTTTTTGCAGTCACTATTAGAATTGCTTAGAGAAGCTTTTTGCATCAAAACATTTGTTGTTTGAGACCGAAGAAAAAGTCAAAACAGTAGACTTTTACAAAAATTCAAAATTCTCTATGGATACTTAATGGTTTAAGGAAAGTTTTGTATTATTCAAACGGAATTTAAATGATCTTTCCATTGATGTTAAACTTAACATAAAGAAAGTTCAAATTATGAGTAGATTTAGCTTTAGTTTTGTCAAAATACTTTTGCCGACAACTGTAAGTCTAATAACACCACCGACAGTTGATATACAATAACAGTTTAATAGAATGAAAACAGAATAAAAAAAAATTGTGCTGGGATACTGAACAAAATAAAATAAAGTAAAAAATAAATTAATTAAAATAGAAATAATTATAAATTAATTTTTATTGAGTAAGTGTGTATACCTTGACAGATAGTTAGTGTAGTTTGGTTAGCAAACAGGACAATGTCTTTCAAAATAGACGCAGGCGCAAACGTGTTCACGTTGCGTATGAGCAATATATATGTAACATATACATATATTTCTGTGTGTGCCACATTGTATCTGTGTGTTTGTGTGTGCGTGTGTGTGTGTGTGTGTGTGTGGCACGTAGTACTCACGTTGTCTGCTTACAACATGCCTCGTGCTGCTACAGCTGCTAAGCATACACTTACTACGCGAGTTTGTGCCTCGGTTATTGGGTCGCTGGGTCGCAACACAATTTAACTGTGCAAGTATAACAACACTACTGTCTATCTGTGTGTGTGTGTGAGGCCATGGCCATCTGTCTAAAGTTGAAGAAGAAGCACAAGTTGTAGCCGAAATCGTAACCGATATATCCGACAAATGTTGTAAGCGGATTCGCGGCGCCTTCGACCCCAAAAAAAAAAAACAAATAAATAAAAAAAAATAAAAGTACGTCCCGTCATCTCGTTGTCATTGTAGTCTGAGCGGCAAGCGGCACGGAGCTCAACTTGCAACTCGTTACGCGTCGCAATTAATTCGAATAATTCGTATTGTTGTTGTTATCATTGTTGTGCCGCCTTTTATCGCAGCTGCCTGAAAGTATGCAACGCATTTCAACGCTGCGTTTTCAAATCGCAGTCAACAAAATAAAAATAAAAAAGATTACACAAAAATGAAAAGAATAAGAAGGAAAGAAGGGAAAACGCAACATTTGCATAACGCGCCGGCCGGCAATGTGTATTATTGTTATTGCTATTGTTATTATTATTTATCCTGTTGTTGTTGTTGCGCTTTTTGTCGTTACTTTTAGTCCCTGTACTGACCAAATTAAGAAGAGTCTATAAAGTTTGTCAACAAAGCAAACAAACATTTTCAATACAGGCAGTGGAAAGGCGTGACAGCCCCAATAATTGTTTTGACAACATAAAAAATTTACATTTTATTTAAAAATAAAAAAAAAGAAACCTTTTTCTTTTAAGATAATGTAATGGTTCCAAAAACAAGTTGAAAAGCAAACAATTTTGTTAGTATCAAAAAGAGAAATATGTGAATTTTGTATATCAATATTATAACCGTATATATGTATATATATATATTTTCGATTCCTCTCTCTCTGCGCGTCTTTCTGTATCAAATTCTAGATATCAGAGACTACAAAAGCAGCAGACATTTAACTTTATATGTGGGCTCCATTATGTTTAAAGCAGATCCATTATTTTTACTTTAAAGTTATTCAAGAACTAATTTTATTGCGAACTAAAAGTTGAAATATGACGAATTGACAGCAATACTTTTGGTACAGGGTCTCTGACAGTCGGGCGCACTCGACTGTTGACCTTGCTCTTAGCTGTTGTTGACAACTGGGCAACTGGCAACAGTAAAGCGCCCAGATAGTTCAAGTTTCCCCACAGGACTACAACTGCTCCTCCTTCTCCCCCTCGTTACCCTCGTCGGGCCTCAAGCTACCCCTAGTCGTAACCTTATCCCCTGCTGAGGGGCATGCAGCGATGCATGAATAACCTGTGCGCATAGCATGTGCCTGATGCTGCACGTTGCAACTTGCCCAAAAATATGAAGAAAGGGAAAACAATGCAGGGTGTAACTCTGTCTGTATGTCTCTGTCTCTGTGTGTGTGTGTGTGTGAGATTGGCTATAGACTTGCGTCAAATGAAGTTAATGCACCCAAGGGGAGGGATGAGATTACTTCGCATATAAACCGGGAAATTATGATTGCGGCAAGCAGATATCTTGTGGCGCCTCAGCTAATCACATCAAGTTAAACTCTACAACAAAACCAACTATTGTTTACTGTGTAAGTTTTTCGTTTGTGGGGTGGCAACCCTAGAGTAAAAACTAAACAAGTTTTCATCGTTACTAAAATCAAAGTTTAACTAATTGACAACTTCTTAAGACAATTAAGAATCTTTTGTTTTTGTGTGTGTAAGACTGTATGAAACTACTTGGCATGATGGCAACCCTAAAGTCAAGAGCAAACGAATATTTTTTGTTACCAAAAACCAAATTTTAACTGAATGACAACTCTATAACAAGATTAACAACCTTTTTTTCATGTGAAAGAAAATACTCTGAATGATGGCAACCCTTAATCGAAAAAAACTCTATAATTAAATTCACTACTACTAAAAGCCCTAGAGTGAAAATCAAGCATATTATCCTCGTTACTGAATACAGATTTTAGACGAGTGGCAACTCTATAAATAACCGCAGTTTTTTCATGTGCAAAAACCTACTGTCCTGGCAGCCCTAGACCTAAAGTGAGACCAGTTTTCTTCGTTACTAGAACCAAATATTAACTACAAAAATATTTTTTTTCCAATTTGTTTTATTTTTTTATTGTGTAAAATTCAACTTGCTGGATGGCAACCCTAGAGTAAATATCAAACAAGTTAATTTCGCTGCTTAAGCAAAACTTTTGCTGTACAAAAAATTAATATTTTTTCATTGTGAATATAACATTTTATATTTAATTTCTGAATTTTGTGTTTCCAGCGAACTCCAAGATATAATTCTTATAGAAATTATATTATATTATATTGGCCAGCATCATGGGATTAAATGTCCATTTCCTTCTCTGCACAACAATTTATTTATCCTAGAGCACATAGAATTTGAATTTTGGCAAACATCTATCTAAGCAGACTTTTGATTAAATCAGACATTAATTTTACCAGATCATAAGCAAGCAAGCTTTTCAAGAAATGAAATTTTAACTGAAATCCAACCAACAATTTCCTTAAGCGAAACATTCTTTCATGTATGTGTTTACCAGGGTATCAAACGGTTTCGGTTATGTTCACATTTAGGTTTTCGGTTATCGATTATGCAAAATTTTTGTACGTAACGGTTACCGGTTATTTTTATGTTTCGGTTTCTAAATATCGGTATAGTTTCGGTTCACAACAAAAATTATTTTAAATTTTAATAACATTTTAATTTGAAAACAAATATTCAAACATTTCAAAAACTAAGATCTTTTTATTGAGATCAGTATACACGTTAGAAATAAAAATCTAATTTACTTTTGAAAACCAGGATTGCACCTTAATATCATAATTCAATTTTATGCTTGACCGAACCGAAACTAACCGTTATGGATGAATCGGTTAATAAACCGTTATTTCGGTTGGAATAAATTCGATTTTTCGGTATCGGTATAATATAGAAGTTTTTTTTCGGTTACGGATTCAGTTACGGTTACCAATTTCCATCGGTTAATACCGGCTATCGGTTACGGTTATGGTTTCGGTTTTAGTCCCTGGTATTTACGAACGAAATGAGATTTGATAAAATGTGATATAAAATGTTAGAAAAATAAGTGTGAATAAGTGATTAACTAACTCAGAGCTGTCTACATTTTATCTTAGAGTTGAACACACTCTCTCTCTCTCTCTCTCCCTCCCTCCCTCTCTCATTCTGTCTCTATCTCTCTCTAACCCTCTCTCATTCTGTTGTCAGTTTCCGATATATGATAAAAAAAAAGATGTACCATATACATATGTATTAAAAAAATTAAAATACTTTAATAATTATATTTGGATATAAAACACGAATACAAATTACAATTTCAAAAAGTATCAGCAAAATATTAACAGGATTCAAATATTTGAAGTTGAAACTCGAATTGGAATAACATATATGTATGTATGCATAACTGCAACAGAGTCTGTTCTTACTCATTACCCGTTATCAGATTGGAAACTAAGTAGTACTCGAACTATAATTTGTGGCTATTCTCGAGCTAAATATACACGGAAATGAGTGTGTGTGTTATGTTAACGTACATGTATATATTATGGATTATAGGGGACCGTACCCTCATACTGAACTGAACACAATATTATAACGGTCACACACACACACACACAAACACACACTTAAGACGATGTCGATAAAGTCGCGGCAAGGAAGCTGTGACGTCTCGCTGATAAATTCCAGAAACAGAAACAGAAACGAATTTCAATCTGAAATGAAGGAGAAGCAATGCATATAATAACAATAAAATTAAATATTTAAATAGTAAAACAATAATAATTATTGAAATTAAAATAGTAAAAATAAATAATATAATTTATAAAAAAAACAGTTATTTTAACAGAGCAAAACAACTAATTTAATTTATTTAAAACATATTTTTGTTTGTTTTTATTTGTTAACAATTTTACTAATATTGCTTCAAAAATAAAACATTAACAAAAGTATGCAAAAAAAAACATTTTTTTTATTCAAATTACATATTTACATGACTAACTGCATATACATATAATGACTATACACTTAAAAAAAAAGGCTAAATTCTAAAGTCAAGAACATTAATTTTAAATATTTTGTTCTTAAAATAAGACAATTTCAAGACCAAATTACTTAAACTAAGAATATAAGTCTAAAGAAACTAAATTTTTTAAGATCAAAATAAAAATCTTAACATTTTTGGAAAATATTAATTATAAATATTTTTTAAAATGTCTATATTGATTTCAATTTTTTGTCTATAAATAAGAATAATTGTTCTTAATATGTTAACAAAGCTCTTCGAAAATCTTTATTAAAGTACCTATTTATTTTGAACAGTGTATAGACCTATGTATATGTTATGGTTTGGCATGGATATTGCCAATGGTGGCGACTTGCAACCTTGTGGTGTGGGTGACTCCCGAACCGATAAGCAACTTGGGAAGCCAAAGATTAAAAAAAACAAATTAAGAAAAAGAAAACGAAAAAAAACATATAATTATGTTCGTTGTTGTTGTTGTTGTTTTTTTTCTTGTTTTTTTTTTGGTTGTGTGCGGGTTGTGTTAAGATTTTTCGAAGAAATATGTGTTGCTTAGCACTTTATGTGTATATATATTTATCAGGCATTATCCTAATCTGCACATATATATAGATGTTTGTGTGTGTGTGTGTGTGTATGTGTGAATTGCTCCGGGAGCGTTTTATAAAGCCGCCGGATCGTCTCAGCTGGCAGCAGTTAACATCGGTTTGTCGCCACAGCAGCAGCAGCAACACGCTAAACAAATGAATAACAATTATACATACGTTTTTTTTCTTTTTTTTTTTGTTTTACAAGTGCTACAATAACTATGAAAAACATTTTTGTTCTAGTGATAAAGTGTTTTTTATTATTAAATATTTTTTTTTTCTGTGCAAGCGCATTGCATGTGAGTCTTTCACTTGGTGTGCCTAGCTGCTTTCCAATACGATATTGCTAGCTGCCTTGTGAAGGGCTTACGTGTAATTGTAAAACAACAATTCGAACGGAAACAGGAAATCAGCAAATCAAATTGCCTAAAAGTCAAATAGCGCGCCCAGAAAACTGTTAGATGCAACCCTGTAATTTAACAGCATGGTACTATACCAGCTATCGGCACGGCGCATAGGAAATCTGCCGCTCACGTACACTCACGTACACGTCGCTGCTACGATTTGTTTCTTTTACGTCACTGTTAGACGAATAAAAATGCACACTAACGGAATGCAAACATATGAATGTGTAGGTGCCGACCACTGTACTAGACTCTAGTAGTACATGTAGTAGTACATCCGTTAACAGTATTGCTACTGATTTAAACATAATGGCTCCACAGTGTACAGCAATTGCTCCTCAGTTAAAAGTCCTATCTCTGATTTAACAGTATTATCGATAATATCGACTTCGATATCGATTGTTGTGCAGCTCTGGCTCATTCGAGCAAGAACCAAAAATATAAAAAAAAGAAGCAGATAAAAATATAATAACACGAAAAAAACGAAAAAAAACAGCAGTGCGCAAATGTAAAATGGCGCTGTGCTAATAAATCTGGACGACGCAGCGGCAGCCGCGACCCATAAGCTAAATCCCCACAACAACGTTGGCGGCGGCGTCGAGAACGCGACTCCTAACGCGCGTGTGTGTATATTTTTTGTTGTCAGTTCGCCAATCTCTGAATGTGTGTGCGTGTGTGTGAGTTGTATACATGTGCACAAATAATACATGCATGAATACCATACACAACCAGCATACACTCATATGCAAATGTGTGTGCGTGTGTTATCAATAGAAAAACTCGGCGACAGAAGCTAAAACATTTGGATGTTGTGGAGCCAGCAGCAAAGCAAGCATACAATATACACGCAGGTGCGTACATACGTTATAATTATATACAAACATATATATTAAGAGATACATACATAAGTGTCTGTGACTGTGTGTAAAACGCGACGCAGCCGTGAAGAATTTTCGATTTTCCACTGCAATCTCGCACTGGGCTTGCTCCGCGCCAGCCACACACCAATACATAGAGCAATATACATACATTCATAGACAGTGATGCATGTGTTTGTGTTTGTGTGTGTGCACGCGCAGGGCAACGCAAAAGTTTCAGATCAGACAGCCGCAGTAAGCAAAAAGTTTTTTACGCAAAATCCAATCCAATTGAGCAGCAAAACAAAACAAAAACAAAAAGTAAAAGCAATTTCTGAATGCGCTGTCTCAGCTATTTAGCTTAAATCTCAGTGTAATATTTAATTGAATTCATCAGGCGCATTCAAACAAAATGGCGTCGGTAGGTACATGTACATATCCACACACAGATACGTACATTTGTGTGTGTGCAACTTTTGTTAGATAATCCATTTGGAGCCTTTGGGTATCCTAACGTTACACACACACACACAAACACATGCAAATGTTTTTTCATGGGTGTGTATTTATGTGTGTGTGTGCACATATTGTTGTTGTGCTTTTGGCCACCATCGGCAGCGGCGCTTTAGCCAAATAACATTAACAGCTACTGCGAGTGTCCGTAATTCCTACATGCGCCGTTCCCTGCGCAACGTTTTTTTTTTTTATTCTTTTATTTACATTTAACATTTTCATAAATTTCAATGGAAAATGCAATGACTGCAAAGAATCATCTATGTATGTATGTTAGCATACATGGCGTATGCGTAATACATGATGCCCAACTTGCTATTTTCATCTTATGTTTTTTTTTCCTTCCTTTCTTTTCTTTGCATTTCGCTTCGTTTCGTTTTTGCTATTCGAATTCCAAGTACGAATTCCAATTCGAATTTTGTTTTTTTGCCTGGGCATGCGGGTGTATATGTGTGTATGTATATGTATATATGTGTGTGCAATGGGGGTTGGTAAGCAGAGCTCACCCTTGAAATAAGGGCAGATACACACAGCAGCCCGTAGCCTGTTCGTCATAAGCTTTAACTATGCACATTGAACGAGACACCATAGTACCATTTTTTTATTAATGGGGGTTGACTCGAAAATTCTTAGTTGAACAAGTACAGTTCCAATTGGAATTGCTTTGAATAGTTATATGTATGTATGTAGTGTGTATTCTTTTTTCGCTTTTCTGTGTGTTTCCGTTTTCTGTTTCATTTTGTTTGATGTGCTGTCAAACAAAATAACAAAAAAAAAATATAAATAAATAAATATGAAACAGGGCATGCGTTGGCTATTTGTACGTTTCGGTGAGTGTATCAGGTAGTGCAGGTGGTGGAGGGTAGGGGAGGGGGCACTGCAGGGGCTGTGTATGTTGGTGTGCGCCGTCGCCACAGCCACGGCCGCCGCATGCGTAACTTAACTTTTTGCTGCTCTTGTTGTTCTTTCTTTCACATTCTTTTCCCATATTCGACATTATCGTCTTATTGTTTTTGTAGACGTTGCGTCAAATACAAAAACGTCGCATGGGCGCAGAGAGAGCAGAGCAGAGCAGCCCACAAGAGAGAGAGCACGTAAAAGCTCGCTCGCAAGAGAGCGAGTGGAAGCATGAAAAACAATAGCTATTGATTATTTATAATGTGGAGCGCAGCAAAGAGCTGATGTCTGTCTCGGAGTGTGTGTGTGTGTGTATGTGTGTGAGAGTGCGCTGACGCAGTGGGAGAGCTGTCTGCATGCATGTGTGCGTGTATGTATTTAGAATAGTTTCTAGGCGGCGGGCGCATGCACTTACTTTATATAAGTATGTGTGTGTGTGTGTTCGCAAGCAGCGCAACTCACTGAAAGCAACAACAACTAGAACAACGAAACAGCTATTGTGTATTTTTATTTTCTAGTACTAAAACAAAAAGCAAACGCTGCCGCTCTCTTTGTCATCTTTTCTCGTTGCTCTCTCTCTCTATTTCTCTCTCTCTCTCTGTTTTTTGAAATTATAATAAAAATAGCCATGGGCGATAATAGAGAAATGCATTAGCAAGTGTGACCAAAGCGCAGGCGCCAAGTGTGACCCTCACATTTGAATGCACAGACAATGAAATTGAATGCAATTTGATTATTCCGTTATTTTGTTTTTTTTTTTTTAGTTGCTGTGTCTGGCTATCAGCCATATCACATGTGCAATCTCACGCTCTCTTTCTCACTTTACGAATAAACAACATTGGTTTATTCGAACGGATCAAATTTAGAATTGAAAAAAAAAAAGAAAACAAATCCAACTGGAATTTGGCGCTGGCGCATTTCAAATGGTTACCTTCACGCATTGTTGGGCACACTCGCGTGCATGTGTGTGTGTGTGTGTGTGTGTATGTGTCTTTATGTGTGTGTATGTGTCTGTATCTGCAACTGACATGACAAACCTTGTAGCATGCTTCTCAGCGCGCTTTAACCAAACTTTGCGCAGACACACACACACAGATACGTGAGGCGCATCTGTGTGTGTGTGTGTGTTATGTGAACATTGCGCACGCACCACCCAGAAACAACAACATCAACATCAAATAAAGCAGCAAACACTGGCGTCCATAAAAATATGCATAGTTCTTAAAGAATTCGAAACATTAAGAAACTTAAAAAAATATTATTATTTATTTATTTATTATAAAAACAAATATATGTATGTATAATAATAAGTTCTTATTATTGTATTATAAGAACTGTTTGAACTTTATTTATTTATTATTTAGAAAAGAAATTTTTAATATTGCAACTAAAAACAACAAAAATTACTAACAAGTTAAGGCAATAAAATTGTAGTACAATCTGGACAATTGCTTACCAGTCAGTTCATTTTTCAGTGTCAGAAATAGTAATTTTATTAATAAAATGTCGCCTATTTTAAAAGATATAGAAGCATACGTTCTCTTTTAACTGTTGTCATATTTAATGCAATAAAAACGCTTTGGATTCCAAATTAAATTATACCTTTCCAAATATTTTCCTCTAAGATCTGTTGCAATATATTTGCATAAAGTGACACACTTTTTATGTCCACCACTGTAACTGTCTGTCTGGCACGCGCAAGTGAAACGAGCTTACCTAAGCAACTACCCCGCCCAGCTCCTGTTTCTAGGGGGTTGTTCGTTCCAATTCAGCCAAATGGTGGTGGTGGTGGTGGTGCTTATGCTGGTTATGGTGGTGGGTGGTAGGTGGTGCGAGCAGTGCAAGCAGTGCATGCGTAGCCATATGGCTCATAATATAAAGCGGCAATGTAATAACTTGATGATTATTATTCAAGCGCAATGCGTTTGCGTGCGCTGTTGTTGTTGTTGCTTTTATATTTGTATTTGTTGTTGGTGCTGCTGCTGCTGCTGCGACGCGACGTCGACTGCTGCGTCGGCTTCAACTTTTGCTGCTGCTGCTGCAGTGCTTGCGTGGGGGATGTTTCTGATTCGCTTTTGGGGGTAGCTGCGCAGCCCCTTTTTTTATGCTGACGTCTCGCATGCAAACTGACGCACATACATATGTACGTATGCGTGTGTGTGTGTGTGAGTGAGTGTGTATTGTAAATAGATGATGTGTATAGTATAGTTGTCTCTGTTGCGCTTTCGAATGAGGAGTAGGCGTATTAGGCTGGGCACGCATGCAAGTGACAGCTTTTGACCTGCCAAGTGCAGCTTTTGCTCGAAAGCTTTCGGCTGCCTGCTGAGCTTGCATATTTCTTTGTTGTTGTTGTTGTTGGTGAACCAATGAGAAAAAGGGTTAAAGGAAAATACACAAAAGGCTTTTGCTTAACATTTTATATTTTTTAAATTATATTTGTTGTTTTGTTTGTCGTGTTGCGGTCGCTCCAACAACAATATAAATATGTATACATGTACACACATACATATGTATATGTGTATGCATGTAAGCACAGGCAGCGCTAGCAGTATGACCATCTCTGTCGCACTTTCACTTGCTAATACGTTGCTGCTGCTGCTGCCGTCTCACGCGTCGCGTCGCAAAGCGACAACAACGTCGACGCATGGGCGCAGTATTGATTTTTAACTGCGTCGACGCCGCCGCCTGCGTCGTGGCGACGTCGCGTCGTCGTCGTCGTCACCGAAAATGAAAATGCATGCACACGGCGCGCCGTCAATCCGTGGGGTGGTTTGGCGCAGTGTGGTCGCCTCTGCTTTCTGCTCTCTGCTCTCTGTTGTATCTCTGCTCTTCTTTAGCATTGTTTTCATTTTATTTTTTTCCTTTGCTGCTGTCTTGATTACTTGTTTGTTGTTGTTGTTGTTGTTATTGTCGTGTCGCGTCGTCGTCGTCGTCGTCGTTGTCGTTGTCGTCGTGTGAGCAAACGCAAATAGAACTTCAACTGGGCAGGCGGAAAAGCCACCAACACGGCAAAGGCAGCAGCAGCGGCATCAGCAGAAGCAGCAGCAGCAGAATCAAAAGCAGAAGCAGCAGCAGCCAGACTAAAGATACAACAACTGCGAGCAAAACAATAACAATAAAAACTCTTCAACTGTGCAACTGTAATCACATTCTTTGTACGCGTTCTTCAGCTTCGATTTCATTTCAAATATCAACAAAAAAAATAAAAAAATAAAACTCAATTTGTTGAAGACTATTTTTTTTTTATCAAATTTTTTCTTGTGCTGTGTAGAGTGAAAAAAGTGCGTTTAAAGAAATCAAAAGGCAAGCAAAATTACAAAATTTGTAGTTTTTTAAAATTCATATATAATATAAATAAAAACTGCAAACTGTGTGAAAAAAGTTGTAGAAAAAAGTGAGAATGAAAAAAAGTAAAATGTGCGCACGTGCAGCGTACGCGGCTGCATTTCAAACTTGTCCGCTGTTTTGCGGGCACAGGGGGAGGGGGGCAAATTGCAGTTGAAACTGCTGAGTCGACGCAGTGGAAGCTTTAAATTTATTTTTGTTTAAACATATTTTCAATTAATGTTTAATCAATTGTAAACGATTTGGTTAAAAAGAAAAGAAGGAAAGAGCGAAAAATATGCACAAGCTGATCTTAAGGGAGGGAAGCTTTTAAGCTTTAAGCTCGTTGTGATTAACAGCTTTTTACTTATGTATTTTTCGATGCCCAAACCAAATGTAATCTATTAATTTTTTTGTGACAAAACTGAGAATCTCAGGAATACAGTCAAACAACTTTAAAGGAAACTACTTGGGCATAAACAGTATTCCTCCATTACTATGTTTCACTGTCCCTTTTTTTTGGTATTTCGTATTGGAGTATTGATAAAAAGTGAAACGATTTCTAATATCAAAACTATTTTTTTAATATGACAACTTTAAGAGAAAACTCTAAAAATGCAATCTTAGAATCAATAAACTTTTATTTTAAGAATCTAGGCTTAGAAAAAATGTTCTTAAATTTAGAAATATCTAAAATGCGTTGAGTTCCAAATATCTTTGTTTTTCATATACTTTTTTTTCTATAAACTTATTGCTTTTGTATCTAAAGTTTTTAAGGTGTACTATTAATGTTGTTTACTTGAATTTAATATTTTTGGTTTTACTTTTTAAATTCTTTAAAAAAGGTTTGATGTTTATTGAAGTAAATTGAATTTAGTTTAAAAGCTGCTAATCTATCTAAAATTATTGAAAATCAGCCCATTAAAGATTGAGATATATAGTTTAAATTGCTTGCTGTGCCAATAATTTAGCTAGTCAGTGTACACTATTACTACAGTACAACTTCGTGAAGAGTAATTAATTAATTGTGAGTTTGTGAGGCAAATTAAGTACAGTCGAACTTCCCTAACTCGAATCACCATTATCCAAGAAAAAAGTTCGAGTTAGGGAGACTTCGAGTTAGGGAATTTTTTTTTTTAGTTTTTTAAAAGAAACTACAAATGCAGTCAATCATAAATACATTTCAAAATTCAAATTTTTCTTGTTATTTTCAACAAAAAAGGATTCCAGTTTGTTCAAGACCTGTCAATATTCTCAAAAATTGATCAAATTAAATCATAATTCATTTTCCATTTTTTAATATAATAAAAACTATTTTTGCTGAGATACCATATTTTTCAGCAGCTTCAATTTATTTGGTCTTCTTTCAAATTCCATAACTAATAAGTTTGAATATTTCTTTAAACATATTTGTACACTGATGCGCTGACAAAGAAGTACATTTCGAACATCTTTCCTATAGCAATCTCACAAGCCTACGTAATTGTTGATGCAATATTCTATCATATACCATCTCCATTTGTTAATGTACATCAATATTACGTATCAAAATGAGCCGGTAACAAAAACGCAAAATAGAAACGAAAAAAAATTCAAACTTTATTGGGGATTTTCCCGAAAAATTCGACTTACAGAAGTACGGGCCAATATTTTTGTTCGAGTTAAGGAGATTTTCGAGTTAGGGAAGTTCGAGTTAGGGAAGCAGATTTGTATGAAATTTGCTCAGTAAACGCTATTGCCACTCGATTTTGTTCGAGTTAGAGAAACTTCGAGTTAGGGAAGTTCGAGTTAGGGAAGTTCGACTGTATTATTTAATTGTGTAAATGTACCTTGCAATCATTTCGACTGTTTTTTGAGCTAAAACTACAGAGAACATTCGCTAATTAGAACCCTTATAAGAATTTTAGTTGGCAGACATAGCATTTAGCGAGTGTTCACTGTATATTAATACGCTTTTGTTGTAAGCATTTATTATAGGAATCTCTTACTTATGCTTTGAATTGAAATGAAATTCTTTCATCTGACTAGTTGCTTAACAACGAGTATCTACTGTATGTATTCATTAGTTTATATGGCGTCGCTAATCAGCGACTGTTCTCTCTGTGTGTTATAGCGACACACGAAATTGTTGTTGTTGTTGTTGTACTAATTCATTACATATGTTGTTGTTGTTGCTGTTCTCGAATGTTGCGCATGCGCGCTTTTGACCTGATTCATTCAGCGCTTATCAGTAATGAGTTTTTTCCTTCTTTTTTTATTGCTGTCGTTTTGCTTGTGAGCACACTCAGCGTCACAAATATAGAAACAGGCGACTAAAAATGAAAAATAGACACGCTTCTTTCTGTTCTTCCTTTTTAAATGCATCCTAAAATTGTTACATAAATACTATGCATAAAAAATCCAAGACTTAAAAGAACCATATTCTTCTTTTTTCAATATTTGTTGGCAATGATCAAAATAAATGATGTATTAAGCTTGATGCTTAGTTTGGGTTTTACATCTCCAGTCTACAGTAAATATTTTAGATAGTTTCTGAACCGGTTCCCCAATGGTTTAGTTTCTTAGCTTGGAAAAAACTTGAAATAATTTTCTTTTCAACTTTTGAGATTGAAAAAAAAGCTGTTTTCGCTGGGTTGAAGGTTGAAAAAAAGCTAAGTTTTAAAACAAAAAAAAATATAAAACTTTTTCAAACATTTATTTCTTTAGAAATTTTCCATATGATGCAATTTCAAATTTTATCATAATAATGGAATCGCAAATGAAAGCGGAATTAGCAAAAAAAACTTAAATAAAAATGATTTTCAATTTTTCCAGCTGTTCTGGACACACTGTATACTAGTGCTGGGACCGATTTTAATAAAATCGATTTTAAATCGATTTTTTTTTCTTTGGTAGAGTAAAAATCGATTATTTTAAAGGGACCAGTGTTGTGAAATGCTACGTGTTGTAAAGGCGCGTATGTTTAAGTATACCAAATGTACTAAAAAATAGCTGTTTTTCCATCTCTTAACGAGGTTAATTTCAGTCATTTGAATCTGAATTTAGTTTAATTTTGTTATTATTATCTTTCATTTTTTTTTATTAATGATAAACTGTTAAATAACATAAAAAATTGTGATAAATAATATAAATACTACAACAACAAAAAAAAAAAAAAACTAATTAAAGTCGTAAAAAAAATTATTTTGAATATTTATTTTTTCTTAAAAAATCGAATAAAATCGACCAATTAAAGTCATACAAAAAAATTTGGTTGAATATTTTTTTGCAATTAAAAAAAAAAACGATTTTAAATCGATTTTTTCTTTTTAAAAAATCGAATAAAATCGACCAATTAAAGTCATAAAAAAATCAAGTTGAATATTTTTTTTTTCAATTAAAAAAAACGATTTTAAATCGATTTTTTCTTCTTAAAAAATCGAACAAAATCGACCAAATAAAGTTATAAAAAAAATTAGGTTGAATGTTTTTTTGCAATTAAAACAAATCGATTTTATATCGATTTTTCTTCTTAAAAAATCGAATAAATCGATTTTTAAAAAAATCGTAAAGTCCCAGCTCTGCTGTATACAGATAACTAATGCCTTTCTTTCGCTGTCTCTTCTCTGCAGCACCCTTAGCACAATTTTAACTGCACGTAGTGAAAGAGGAAGAATTCCTCCGACTCCTCGACGATTGCACAGCCACAACCAGTGTCAGAGCCACCAGCAGCACCGGAAGTAGCTCCACTGCCAACAGTCGTCAGTCAGCCATCAGTGGGCAGGAGTGAGCATAGCAGTCGGCAAGCTGGCAACCACAAGCTATCGGCTGGTTGTGGCGCCGGCCGGCAGCCAACGAAGTGGCGCCAATGTCGTCGTCAGTGGGGCAACGACTGTTGTCCAAACGGGCGGCGGCGGTGGCGGCGGCGGTGGGAGCAATAGCTCCGGCAGTGGTGGTGGCCTCAATGTGACCACAATAACGACAACCAGCAGCGGGACACAGGCACAATCATCCTCGGGCGGTGGTGGTCAGAGCAATGGGACAACCTATAAAATTGAGATGCTCGACGATGATATCCAAAGTCTGGCCACGGATGATGAGGATGATGAGCTGATCAGCAGCGATGGCAGCTTATATGATGGTGATCTCAATACAATAGCCGTCAACGATGATGTCGCCCATCAATTGGCGGCCGCTGGTCCCGTGGGCGTGGCAGCGGCAGCCGCCATTGCCAGCTCAAAGAAACGGAAACGTCCGCATTGCTTTGAAACGAATCCATCGGTGCGAAAGCGACAACAGAATCGATTGCTGCGCAAACTGCGTGGCATCATCTATGAGTTCACCGGTCGGGTGGGCAAACAGGCGGTGGTGCTGGTGGCGACGCCGGGCAAACCGAATACCAGCTACAAAGTGTTTGGCGCCAAGCCATTGGAGGATGTGCTGCGGAATCTAAAGAATATTGTGATGGATGAACTGGACAATGCGTTGGCACAGCAGGCGCCGCCGCCGCCGCAAGAGGATCCATCGCTGTTCGAATTGCCCGGCCTGGTGATCGATGGTATTCCCACGCCCGTCGAGAAAATGACACAGGCCCAGCTGCGAGCGTTCATACCGCTCATGCTGAAGTATTCAACGGGACGGGGCAAACCCGGCTGGGGCCGAGAGTCGACGCGACCGCCATGGTGGCCCAAGGAATTGCCGTGGGCGAATGTCCGCATGGATGCACGCTCCGAGGATGACAAGCAGAAGGTGGGTGGGGTGGGTGTTCAACAGTCCGCCCAAAATTTCAACTACGTTACTAATCCCACTCGATCCTCCTCCTTCTCCTTCTCCTCCCAATTAACAGATCAGCTGGACACATGCACTGCGCAAAATTGTGATCAATTGTTATAAATATCATGGACGGGAGGATTTGTTGCCCACATTTGCCGATGATGAGGATAAGGTGAATGCGTTAATCTCACAGTCGGGCGACGAGGACGAGGATATGGAGCAGCTATCGAATACGCCCACCATACAGACGGTGCAGACGGTCACGCCCGCGGTTAGCACCACCAACAGTCAAGTGAGTACACACTTACAGTGATGGCGAAAAAAAATACACCAATTGCAAGTCAACGGTGGACAGCCAACAGCTATTTATTTCAAATTGGCGCCACAATGTCGCCAGCTTCTTCGTCGACGAGCAAATATTGAGTTAAGAAAAACTTAAAGGGGCGTTGACCCGTGTGATGGTTTCACAAAATCGAAATTTTGTATATAATCTATAACTCATTTTTCGACATTCGATGTCGTTAAAAAGTTATAGCCAATTTTAACTTTTAAACGCGTTTTTTTTTTAAACCACTTTTTTTCAACTGGTCGCCTTGATATCTCAAAAACGACTTGACCGATCGACTTGAAATTTACAGGGTATGTTCAGCACATGTAGAGATACAAGGTAGACTAAATAGGTGACGTCGTTTTTTTTGTTAATGCAAAAAACAGCCAAAAAAAAGTGATTTTAAAAAAAAAAAAAAATGTAGATTGTGTAAATTTTTTTTTTTTTCCAATATTTTCGAATAATCCTAGTCTATTTTGTGACTAGTGTCACACAGACTATAATGCCTTTCTACTTTAAGGTTTCAGTCGAACGCAAATGTCGAAATTTCTAAATGTACATCAATAATAATGTTAATGAATATATGGTAAAAAATTCAAAGTTCTAAGTTTTAAACGCTCTTAAAAAAATGTTTAGCAGTTTTCAAAAAATCATACAAAAATTTTAGCGAAGAGATTTTTGAAAAATTGTTTTTTGCAGTCACTATTAGAATTGTTTGGAGAAACTTTTAGCATCAAAACATTTTTTGTTTGAAATTTTCAATGGGTACTTAATGGGTTAAGGAAAGTTTGGTGTCATTCAAACGGAAGTTTTAAATGAACTTTCCATTAATGCCCAAATTTACATAAAGTATGTTCAAATTATGAGTGGACTTAACTTTAAGTTTTGTCAAAATAAATATGCCGACCAGTGTATATAAAAGTAAAAATTGCGCCTGTTGTTGTAGAAGTTTGTTGGCTGCCCACCACTGTCATATTCATATATGTACATACATGAATAACTCCTGTCTTGGGTATACGATACACACTTTGTACTTATCCACATATACTCACAACATATTTTCATAACGTTTCTAAATTAACACAAATTAACACATACGCACAAAACACAAACACACACATACATTAACTCATAAAAAACACACACACACACACTGGAACTGCAGCCACAACAGGTGAATGTGGTGAAGATTAACAGCGCTGGTACAGTGATCACCACGCACACGGCCCAAACGAATTCGCCGGCACCAACAATCATCCAGAGCACGAACAATCAACATGTGACGACCACAGCAACATTGCCGGCATCCACAAAGATTGAGATTTGTCAGGCGCCAGCGCCGCAACAACAACAACAGCAGCAGCAACATCATCATCAACAGCAGCAGCAGCAACAACATCATCATCAACAGCAGCAGCAGCAGCAACATCATCATCATCATCATCAGACAACAAGTGGCAGCAACACGGTGCACATACAGGCTGTGAGTCAGGGACAACCGCAGACCATTCAACTGACAACGGCGAGCGGAACGGCAACGGCAACGGCGGTGCCAACGACAGCAGCAGCTGTAAGTGCATCAGCAGCAGCTGCAGCAGTCGCACAACAACAACAGCAGCAACAGCAGCAGCAGCAACAACAACAACAGCAGCAGCAACAACAGCAACAACAATCGAATGCTGCACAAACTGTGACCGCCCAACAGATTGCCAATGCCCAAGTTTGCATCGAGCCCATAACGCTCAGCGACGTTGATGTTCGTACTAATCTCTCAGAACTTGTAACTAAAACAATGCTAGTTGACTCTCTAAACCCGAACCAAGAAACCAACAACAAACTTGCAACTGCACCACATGCCACGTGCCACTGGTGCCACACAGTGTATTTCATTTAATGTGGTCACTAAACGCCAGTTGAGCAAGTTTAAAAAGTTATGAGACAGAGATTTACCAGTAGAAATATACAACATATTTTATGAATTATAAAGGTTAATTTGCATCCGACAGCCATATGATACAGTAATCGGATTTTGACCAAATTTTGGTTAGGATGCAACAGGCAATTATACAATCTGTGAGTTTGGTTGGAATATCTTAAGAAACAAACTAGTTTTTCATACTAAACAATTCCCTGAACAAAACGCAGTCTTGTTGCACAATAAAATTGGCTCAGCTATGTTGTGTGACAATTTCAGCTTTCTAGCCTTAACCGTTTGGCCTACACGTTGATACATCAGACAGTTAGGACAAAGAGTTTTACATATATAGATTAGATAGGGTAAAAAATACATGTTAAGATACAGTTACCTCTTTAATTTCGAGTCATGTTTGCAACAATAGTGTATTGAAATGTTGCTTAGCATTATCATTAAAAAATTTAAATTTATTAACACAAAATTTGCTTATAGAAATTCAGTCGCAGGAACAATAAAAAAGGCGAGTTTTCAGATATTTAGACATTGAATAGAACATTTTTGTAATACTGAAAGGAACTTTTAAAGCGCTTGCAGAAAGTAATTATTAAAGAGTTATTATAGAATGCGATTGAACATAAATTACACTTTTTTTCTACCAAGAGCATCTATTTTTCAGATAAATATAAGATGGATCTTCAAAAATGTGTTTAAAAATAAAAAGAAACTAAAGAGTTGCTAATAATTTGCCACACATTTTCTTCATAAAAATGCGCAGCTTATTGAGTCACAATAGGGAATCTAAAAACACATTGTTAAATTTAAACTTGGAACGGTTAGGAAAGAATTTGATTGAGTCTTTCGAATATAAAGCCTGAATTATGTTAAAGATACATAAATCTTGTAGATATTAATTTCAAACTGCCATAATTTCAACTTGAACAACTCGTGACTAGTGACTACAAATACTCTGTACATAAGTTGCAAATTGTTTATTACTTTTTGTTGTTTTTTGAATTTTGTTCAATTTACCGTTACTCGATTTTCGATGTTATGTTACTTATATGAAAAATGCCGTTATTTGATTTGCCATGTTAACAGCACTTTTATGAATATTATTGATTATCGTTTATACATTTAAGTTTAACATGATGTCTTTTATTTAATCTAATGCAATTACATACATATACATTTTTTTATAGCTTGATATTTTTTTCCCATTTTTTTTTTATTATTATTTGTTATCGTTGTTTTTTTTTTGTCTTCTCGTTTGCAGCAGCTTTTAAATATGGTTTTCATTTCATGCGTTCTCAGCAAATCCCACACATGTAAATACACACGCACAACAACAACACACATAAGCATACAAACAACTCGCAGCAGCAACAACAACAACAACAACAGCAACACACAAAAGAACAACAATTATGCACAAGTTTACTTTTTTTTTTTTTGCATGCATTTGTATTTATTTTCCTTTAACTCTATTTTTCTTGCATTTTCTTCTTTTTTTTTTGTGGCTTTTTATTTATTGCAATTTCCCTAATTTATAATTTTTTTTTCAATGTATTTTTGTTGTTTTTTTTCTGTTGTGTTTTTTTGTAGCATTTATTGAATTGCCTTAGCAAGCGCTGTTAACTAACATTCGTTTAACATTCTACTTAACAGTACACCACACAGACCGTGTTATCGCAGAATGCTGATGGCACTGTCTCCCTCATCCAAGTGGATCCCAATAATCCCATCATCACACTGCCAGACGGCACAACCGCCCAAGTCCAGGGCGTGGCAACGGTAAGTTAAGCAACCTTATTTGAAATTGCATTTATTTTTTAGGATATCTTTAAATTACTTAAAGTTTCCATTTCTGTACTTCAAATTCCTATTTAAAGTAATTTCAAAAAGTAAATTATTCATAACGGATCGTATATTGGCCGTACGATATACGATTAATCGATAACGAATGATATTTTTATTGAGTATTTAATAACTACATAACTGCAAAAAAATTTCAAAAATATGTTTGCTAGTATTTTTTACAATTTTTTAAAAATCCTAAAAATTTCTATTTTAACCCCTTTTTCCTACTTTTCACACAAAAAGTGGCTTTCTAGCAGTTACTTTTAGAATTGTTTCAAGAATTTTTTTACATCAAAATATTTTTTGTAAAAAATTGAGGAAAAAAGTTGAAAAAGTAGACTTTTGCAAAAATTCAAAATATTCAATGGGTATTTAATGGGTTAAGGAAATTTTTGCAGCATTAGAACGGAAATTAAATGACCTTTCCAAATATACATATATAATAAGATATTATTTTCTTATTTAATGTCAAAATATTACATTTTTTAGGGTATGCAAAGTGTTTCTTGACAAACTATGTATTTTTGATCTAAAATGAATCTGGTCACTCTAACTAAGCTATTTGAAGGAAACGCACATGGAAAATAAGCAATAAACTTTACTTTTAAACAAACCAATAAGCTGCCTCAAAATACAATTTATATATAATGATAATTAGTTGTTATAATTTTTTTTTTGTCATTTTTAAACTCTCGAATCTCTCACATTAAAACATAGTCGATTTCAATTAAAAATTACTTTCTAATCACGCTTTAAACACTAAATGGATTCAAAGGCAAATTCTAGTTGCAAAATTAAATTTTCGTGTATTTATTTTTTAAAACTTGCATGTTAATATGTTAGATGGAAACACAAATGACTTGTAATCCTTTTAAATCATAACGATTTCCAAGTTATCAGAATCTCTATTTCGAATTTTCATTGATTAATGTTGTTTGGTTTGTTATTGCAGCTGCATCAAGGCGAAGGTGGCGCCACCATTCAAACGGTGCAAAGTCTCACTGATGTGAATGGACACGAGAATATGACGGTTGATCTAACCGAAGCACAAGACGGTCAAATCTTTATAACCACCGAGGATGGACAAGGTAAAAGAAGGGCAAACAAAACACTCTCTCTATTTTAAGTTTTAAGATTAAAATTAAGCTGATAGATCTAATAACGACACAGTATATATAGAATATTGCAATCAACCTATCGTTAGCAGATATATTTGTAAATAACATTTTATGAATTTTATTTAAATTGAATTGTTAATTGTTAGTAATTAGTTTTGAAATGTTGAAATAATGTGAATCTATTGAAAATATATTGTTAGCTTTATCAATTTATTATTAGTTTCCAAATTAGAATTTAAATTTTATTTAAATTGAATTGTTAAGCATACAATTGTAATTTGTAATTAGTTTTGAAGTGTTTGAAAATTGTACTAGAATTGAAATAATATTGTTATCTATAAATATTATTCAATTTATTATTAGTTTCCAATTAAATGTAATTAAATGTAATTTAATTCGAATTTCAAGTAGTTGCTTAATTCTAAAATCAAATTTGTTCATTTATTTAAATTTAAGTGTTATCAAATTCGAATTTAAAGTACTTTTTTTTAAATGTATTTTATAATTGTATTTTAATTTTTTTCTATTAGTTTTTAAGCCCGACTCTAATGTAATTTTGTTTAAATTTTTAAAGAAACCTTAAACTAATCCACTCTGTTTCCATTTGCCATTTTTCAGGCTATCCCGTGTCCGTGAGCAATGTCATTTCGGTGCCCGTTTCCATGTATCAATCCGTGATGGCGAACATGCAGCAGATTCATAACAGCGATGGCACCGTGTGCTTGGCGCCAATGCAGGTAGATAGCAACAATCACAGTGCAACACGCGGCAACAACAACAACAACAACACCACCAACAACAACAACAACAACCACAACAGCAACAATAGTAGTAGTAGTAATAACTGTAGTAGTGGCAACACATCGTTGCTTGGCATTTCTGTTATCAATGCCAGTTCCATATTGGGCAGACGCACTGCAGCAGCGGCAGCTGCAGCAACGACAGCAGCAGCAACAACAACAACAGCTGCTGCTGCTGCTCAGGTCACGTTGCAGGCGCCGCTGGGCACACGCCTCTTTTGGGCGCCAAGTGGCAGCAATGTCAGCTCAAGCTTTAATCTCGCTAACAACAGCAACAACAATAACAACAACAACAACAACAACAATAGCATGCTTACTAACAACAATAATAATAATAGCATTAACATTAACAACAACAACAACAACATTAAAATGCCGCTGCCTATTGTGCAGACAGCGACGTCGACGTCGTCGTCGCAGCAGCGTCGCAGTCGCTCGTCAACAGCGCAAAAGCGACGCAGACAAACAAGTGGCAGCAGCAGCAGCAGCAACAACAACAACAACAAGTTGTCGTGTGGCAAAAGCAATGATGCTGCAAGCAGCGCTGCCTCTGCCGCTGCCATTCGGTGCGTCGACAGCGCGAGCTTAACAAATGCGCAGCTGCAGTTGCCGGCAAAAACAATTAAATTGGAGCATTTGGAGTAGAAGAGAGCACACTGTTAGCAGACACTGTAACTTGCCATGCCCACAAAAATGCCCCGCCTCCCCAACTTCCTTTCTCCTTCTGCCCGTCGTCAGTTCTTAAGGCTCCCAAATGTTAAGGCTAACAATAGCAACTAACTAATCTAGTCAAAGCGGCGCTGCAAGCACACACATACACACAAACACACACACATACACACACACTTGCCATACATTAATGTACATATACAAATACACACACACACACACACACACACAAAGGAATGTGAATGCCAACAAACAAAAACCAAAAAGAAAAATTAACTCATAACCACGAATTAAATATTAAAAAATTAATTCAACTACTAACAAAATTTTCCCCTGCCCCCTAACCTGAATTTAAACTGAGCGTAAAACCAAAAAAACAAAAACAAAAACAAAAATGTACAATCATTAAACGTAATAATTTGTTGATAATTGAAGCCAAAACCAAAACGCATAAATCAAATCAAATTTGTCATGTTCCTACAAACGTAAACGTCAAAGCGAAAACAAAACAAAACAAAACATTTATTACGGAATTTCTTTAGTGTTTAGTTTGTTAATTCTAGTTTTAGTTATAGTTTACAATTGATTTCAATTGAAACGCAACAAAAAAAAATTAACATAGTTAAACACGATGAAACACAAGCCAAATATTAACGTATTTAGTTTAACAAAGAAACAAAAAAACAACAATTTCATTTTGATTTATGATTTCGTCTCATTTTGATTTCGGTTTTTATTTATAAGTTGAAAACACAATTGTTTTAAATTTAATTTTATTTTTTTTTTTTGTGCAATCTATGGAAAATGTTATGCAATTAATTGATGTAGTTGAATTGAATTTTAATTTGTAAGCAAACAGGGAAAAGAAAAACTATCAGAAATGTAACATTATTGAAGGCTGTTCTGTAATTCGATTTCGCTGCAATTTTAAAAGAATTATATTAGCTATATTTCAAAGTAAAACTTTTGAATAACTTTTGAATCTGAAATGTGTGTGCAATTGTGGCGAAATTGAAAGTCGGAACAGCTACAAAAAGGTGTTTCTATAGAATATATTGTAGAATGTAAATTATAAAGTAAAGCAAATCATATAGTCATCTTGTTAAACTCGTCCAACGTAGCCAATTTGCATTCAAAATGTAGCAAGTAAATTAATCTAAACAAAAACAAAAAACCGCCCACATTTGCCATTGGAACTAGTTCAAAAAGCCCAAAAAAAAAAAGAACCAAAAAAATGAATTGTGAATATTGTCGAAAGTCGTGTGGCCAGAAAATTAAGTGCATACAATTATTTTATGTTGATTACAATTATTATTATTATTATTATAATTATTATTATTATTGTGTTTAATGTTTTTATCACTGATTATGTTTATTATTATTATTCTAGTTGTTTTAGTGCAAATTTTACGTGTAAACAATGCAATGAATGAAGCGAAAACAAAACAAAACCGAAAAACAAACTTAAGTAAAAAAAAAAAAAAAAAACAAAACTATTGAATAAATCTTTTGTTGTTGTGATTTTATAATTTCGATTTTTTATTTAACCCTAAACACTTTAAAGTTTTCATTTTAAAATGAATAATTTCTATTTTTATACTTTATATTTTTTAGCAGATCTGTTATATCATTTCTAAATATTTATTATGCCTCATTTTCTGTAAGTACACGCTTGATTTATTGACTTCAACTCGAATGGAACAAGTTAATGACAATATTTCTGATAATTTCAAAATTTGACGAATCAAAACTAAATTAATTATGTCCCGTTTTTGTTTTGTTCGTTTCATTAGGTGGAAAATGGCGATCAATTGGAAACGATTAACTTGTCGCCGGGCATGCATCAGATGATGATCCAGGGTGGACCTGGCCAGGAGCCGCAGCTGGTCCAGGTTGTTAGCCTGAAGGATGCGACGTTGCTGAGCAAGGCCATGGAGGCGATCAATTCCGGTAATGTGAAGGCCGAGGATACGATTATAATGGAGCAATAGAAGCAGCTGGGCACTGCCAGTGGTAACAGCTCTGGGACTGGAACTATCGAATATATATACGAACTCCAGGACGACGATATAATGGAGCAATAAATGCTAAATTATTATCCGAGCCGTTAATTGCAACTGACAGTGTTACGAATTTGCGAATTGATTGATCGACGACGATGCTTACCCAATAATTAATTAGGAGCAATTGATACAAATTTGGAACTGCAACTACATACAATAGTACGAGTACATTCATAAATGTGTAGACTCTATATACAATACAAATTTGTTGATCTCCAAGCATTCATCACGCAATGTAAATGCTTGATTACACACACACACACACACATGCATAGTATTAAACAATTTTTTGATATGATTATTATATGTATATGTACGATTACGCATCTTAATACTCGACATACACGACGCATAAACGAATATATTTTATAAGTACCTGAAAGGTGTTGCTAAAAAACAAAAACAAACATGAAAATGAAAATGAAAATGGAATTTAGGCAAAAAGCAATTGCAATTCTCATTTGATTCTTCGTTATGTTCTTCAGCCCTCCCAATTCGAGTTATTTGTATATGGATCGAGTCTGTATACAAAAAAAAAATCAAATAAATAAAAATAATTAACAATTCTAGTCAACAAATATCCAGTCAAATAGTACATATAATGAATATATAAATGTATATTATTTATTTTAATTTTGTGTATAAAAACAGTTCAAATACGTCTTCGCATAGCATAATGATAATTGATGGAAAACGTTTTTGAAAATTGTATTCTATTTATTTTTTTTTTTTAAATGAAATTTTGTCGTCTTTATAAATAGTTCAATTAACATTCTAAAGCGTAAACAAAAATAAAATTATAAAAGAAAACATAAGAATAAATGTAAAATGTAAAACGAAAACACTTTGATTGAAATAACAGTTTTTTCGGTACCCCCTCCATTGGCCAGGGGGTGTCGCATTTAACGTTTCTGCACGTACTCATAGCTATATATATATATATATATATATACACGTCTTATATATGTACTTCAATGTATACATATACATATATACTTACTATATATATATAGGAATTATGCAGAGTTACTTGTATGTATGTTATACACACAGTCAGACACACCATCACACTCACACTCACACACACACACACACACACACCGACATGACACATACGCTATATTATAAATTTGCATTCGCATCATCTAGTCATAAAGTTAAATTAAATATATATATATAAATATTAAACAAAAAAAAAGAAAACAAATTTCACCTTAGGCCAAAAAACAAGAACAAAAAAGAAAAAACAACCATGCAATGTAAACAAGAATTCACTTTAAATTTAATTATTAACTATAATAAATAAATAAACTGTAAACCAAAATCAACTTTTTAGTCCTCTTATTTCGCTCTTGAGATTTCGGCACTTTCAGGCAATAAAGAAAACACTTACCTGCGTGGAAAACTGGCTGATCATGGTTATATGGGATATGGAATATATATTTACCTGATGTACGATCTAACTTAAATTTATTTTCGAAACGTGGTTTGGAAAATTAACCCTAATGACGTTATAGAACCTTTTTATCTTTTTTACCAAGAGCGAAAATGTACAGTTGTCAAAAAACTAAATATTTTCTAATAACAGCTGTTTTTTGAAATAGTGGGATAAATTTTTAAGCTTCGAAATATAAAAGCAAAACGGTTTTACGGTCTATAATTCATCTTTTTGGCTATTGTTTTCATTGATTCTTGTAAAATATAGGGTATTTTCTATCGTCAAAAAAGTAGGCAAAACAGTTGTCCGAGTGTCTAGCGCTTAGCAAATCTTAAACTTTGTTTCCTTTTCTTTTATTCAAGATAAAAACCATACTGAAAGGATATTTAATATATATTACTTATTCGAAGTACAAAGTGTAACGTACGCAACAGACAAAAATTAAGATATTTATTAAACGAGACTACTTATCATTATTTTTTAAGCTGGATTGATATGGTCATATATTCCACTTTATTTGTTGTATTTGGATATTTTCTGTTTATTATGCAAAATTCGTTAAAAAAAAATAAAAATGCACGTTAACCTCAAATCGACTTTCATTTTTTGTAACGTTCGCGACGGAACTTGCAGCAAGCTTAATGTTTTTTTCCCCAAAGAACTGCAATTTCCAGAAAATTTCATTAAAATCTACCGATCTGAACGGTATGAAAAAAATATGCGTGCATATGTAACGTTCGCAACGCTGGAATAGCCCATATCTAATGACGAACTATTGTAAAAAAGTTGTATTTAATAAAATTAGCGACCAGTTTTATTTAAAGAAAAAAAAGTATATTATTTTTCTCATTACGTATTTTTTTATTTTCAGTAATAATTATTGTTTTTATTAATAGCTTACATGCTATTTATTTTATTGCTAAACAATGTAACGCATTATTATCGTTATTCAATATTATTGTAATTTTTTGTTGCTTTTTGCATTTGTTATAGTTTTTATCTGTTTCATAAATTAGATTGTACAAAATATCTAGACAACAACACAAAAAGAACACAAAATTTTCTATATATACACATTAGATGTATTTATTAGTATATATTTATTTTTATATTTATATTTATCGATTTATATATTATAGATATATAACCCAAAAGTGTTTTAAGAGCACAACTCGTTGACAAATTAATATGTTAAATTAAAGATTAAAACAAAATTGTACAAATTTGCTTAAATTAGGATTACAAATTAAACTACAAACTAGAAAAACGATCGAACGAAACGAAAATTAAAATAAAGCTAAAAAAAAAAACCAAAACAAAAGCTATGCTACAAAACAAACAAAAAAAATTGATAATAATATTAATAAAAATAAATTGTGGTTAATAATAGCTACACAAAACACAAATAAAATAAAATTCAAAAAAAAAACCTAAACAAACAAACCGAAGAAGACAAAAATTTCGCTATGAAACAATAATTGCTAACTGATAAGGTAAACAACAAACCGCAACCAAATCGAGTGGAGCATAAAGAGGAGGAGGAAGGGAGGGAAACTGGATAGCTTATGAAATTGTAGTGTATCAATAACAAATAAAAGATAAACAATAGATAGAGACAACTGTGTGTGTGTGTGTCATAGTATATAGTATAGAATAGCTCAGTGCTCAGTGGGGTAGGAAAATTCCAGTGTCTGTTGGAGAAGTTGTTGAAGTGGTTAAAGGGGAAAGGGTATCTCACATTTTCCCCTACCTAAGTTACAGCTATATATTGTTTATGTATTTAATTGAGTATTAATTAATTGAGGGCGTGTTTGTGTGTGAGGCATAAACATTGCAAGTGGTTATTGAAATTGTTACTGTTCAGGGATTTTGATTGAAACAATTAAAGGATTCGAAACGAGTATTTCCATATAAAAGTTTCTATATTGTATTACAGATACAGTCAGTCCAACATTTATGCGTACACTCAATTTAGGTCAGGGTTTTTATTGCACACAAATTGCAAGTTTCTTTCATGTGTACAGCATGAAAATCAAAAGTAAACTTAATTTTAAACACTTTCAACACTCGTATTTTAGCCGTTTTTTAAACATGTTGAGAAAAATGTTTGTTTTTTGAAGAAATATAAAATTTCAAAAACATGACAAGCGTGCGAACAAATGTTGTACTGACTGTATTTAACTTTTATTTCGTCTGCTCTACTAAATATGAATTTCTTCGATATTAATATTTGAAATATTGTTTAGATTGCAACAGTGTTGTGCAATGCTTTATAAAACTAAAATCTCTCTATAGCTCTCACTCTCTCTCTCCCTCTCTTTCTGCTTCTCGCTGCTTGTTTCTGTCTGTCTCGCTTGCTCTTGCTGTGTGTTTAAAAATTAATGAGTAGCTTGGCTTTAACCAATAGATATCTATCTATCAAGGGTGCCACAGAAATCGCTTTCGCTTGAATTTCACTGGAATTTGTATGAAATTTAAGTGAAATTCAAGCGAAAGCGATTTCTGTGGCACTCCCGTATATGTATATATATGTATATATATGATTTTCATTTTTGTACTCTGTTTGCACTGGGTCTCAATTGTTGTTGTTTGTTATTTTGTTGGTTTCGCATAGTGTTGGTTAATTTCGGGATTTTGGGAAGGTGTCAGGTTATAAGGTGGGATCGGGGAAGGATGAAGGGTACGGGGGTTTGGGGGCAAAGCTTCAGCCGTGCACTGAATACTGAGCTATTTGTTGTTTGTCGACTTAAATAAATAATTGTTGTATATAATATATATAAAGATTGTAGCTAATCCGAAAGGCAAAAGCGTGCGGCGCTTTGCAACACTGGCAACGAGAAATCCCCTCAAATTGCAGTTTGCTCTCTCATCATCATCATCATCATGATCACTGGACATTGTCTGTCTTCTGTTTGGTTATCACTGAAACCGGCGTCGATGCCGGCAACGTAGCCGCATCATATTCGCTTTTGATGTTGACCAACAGTTGCTTCTGCATCTGATGCTCCAGCATAAACGCATCCATCTGTTGCTCCAACTTGGGCAACAATCGCGTCTTGCATTGTCGCTGCTGCTGCTGCTGCTGTTGCTGGTAGAGCGTCTGTGCCTCCTCGCCCATGCTGACCAGCTGGTTGTCCAGACTGCGAAACGTATTCGACAACGCCGCATGCAATTGCGTTGGCGATGCTGCAGTTGCCCCAGTCGCTCCAGCTTCCATTGCACTTTCCGCAGCTGTTGCTCCCATTACCATTCCACCTCCTACTCCGCCTGCTCCTCCTCCACCCGCTGCTGATTTGCTTGGCGTCGTCATTAATCTTTGCAGCACGCTGACTCGAGGAGTTGTGGCTGCTGTTGCTGCTGCAACTGTTGCTGGCGGCGGCGGGGATGCATTGCTGTTGGTCTCATCCGGCAGCTCCAGGCTGCTCGCACTCGCCGGCGACAATGTTGAGCTTTCGCTGAGGCAGCAGCTTCGCTGCCGTATGACGCCTCCAACATTGGCAACATTGCGTTGTTGCTGCTGTTGTTGTTGCTGCTGTTGTTGTTGCTGCTGCTGTTGTTGCTGTTGCAGCCTCTGTTGTTGCTGCTGTTGCTGGTATTGTAGATTGCGCGCGGAGGTAACATTCACCACATTCACCGATTTCGATATTGAATGCTTCACATGACCCGGAGCTGGCGGCACCAGCGCCAATTGAGCTGGCGATGGCACCTGCTCCTCCAGGATCAACGGCGTATTGCTGGAGGCGGGTGAACTGCAACAACCATCGTCCATGACATCCATGTGGACATCATCCATGCCCTGGACACTGCCACAGCCACTGCCGTTCGCCGTCTTTTGCAGATTCTCGATGAGATAGAGGACAATCTTCTCCAGCTGCTGTGGGGCTCGCGAGGCGGGCAAATCGGGACTGGTATGCGTGGGTATATCGGCTTTAATGATCGTCGAGAATTTGTTCTTCATCTCCTGGACCTTCTGTTTGCCCGCCTCCTCGTCGAGCAGCGTGTTGACGCAGAGAAACGAATGCACCTTGTTGCTGCTCTTGTCAATCTCCAGAAATCCCTTCGATTGCAGGTAAATAAAGTGCCCGTTTCGCGACAACAGGCGATAGCAGCTCTCCCCGTAATCGCTATTGCAGTCGTACATCTGCCGCAATGCCACAATCACCCAGCGTACATCGTCCAGGTGCATAAAGCTGAACGGACTCAAATTGCGCACCTGTCAAACGAGAAATCAATTCAATTCAATTCAATTCAATTCGATTCGAGTTCGAGTTCCAATCAGAATAATATGCATATTTCAATACGAGTGTATTTACATAATTAAATACTAGCGATTATCTACTTTAGTATACATACTACAGTAACAACAATAACCCAGTCACTGTGTACATTAATAATCGTATGTTAAATAATTCATAAGTTTGATTAGCTAACGTCATGAATGATTTTTGATTCGGATTCTGATTCATTTTCATGATCATCCATTTACAACAGTTATACTACTATATACTATTTACTATATATATATATATATACTATTGCCAGGTGGCAACACAGATCATATATTTTAACTTGCGAACAAACTTTAAACCTTGACTTTGAACATGGGTAAATTACTTGGCAATAAAGAAATAATGATCAGGTTAATGAAATATAAAAACTTTCATCATAATCATATTCATTATAACACAACTTCTAGTCCCAATGATCATTATCATTAATCATAACTAATTTAGTGAATAATAATTTGAATTCGAATGATAATTTTAATGCTAGTGGTAAATATAATATTAATTTTAATGTAAATGATAATATGTATTAATAACAAAACATGAGTAATGATAATATAAGAAAATTAATAATAATATAAGTCAAGACTAATGCTAATAACAATGATAAATCTGATGCTTATTGTAATAATAATGATTAGTTATATTAAAATCAATTATGTTATTGATAATGATTAATTTAAAATAACAATGATAATGATGCTCAGACTGTTATTTCCAATGACAATGTAAATGCTAATGATAATAATCATAATGATAATGTGAATATTAATAATAATATGTACAAAAATAATAACAATATTGTATTGGCTTTATGTTAATGCTAACGCTAACGATAAATATAATGAAAATTATATTTTTAAATAAAAATAATAATGATAATGAAATTAACATAATAATAATGTGATTGATAAATAACTAATGATATTAAAAATGATAATAATAATAATGTGATTGATAATAACTACATAACTAATAATATAAATAATAATAATTTAATGATTATGCTAATGTAAAAGAAAATACTAATGCTAGTGATAACGCTATTGCTAATGATAATGATAAATATAGTTAAAGTATTAATAATAATAGAAATAATAATACGAATAACAAATGTAAATAGATTATAAAATTGATGAATGAATATAAATACAGGTGAACTTCCATAACTCGAATTTCTCTCTAACTCGAGCTAAATAAGTGGCAGTAAAATTAATAAACTTAAGAAAAAGAACTCTATAAGTCGAATATGTCCATAACTCGAACCTTTTCTTTGGATAATGGTGATTCGAGTTAGGGAAGTTCGACTACATTTTGTGAATTCGCTTGGGATTCAGATGGGCACTCACCTCATCCTTCATGTAGCCGGCAACGATGCCGATGCGCTGATCACAGTCAATGATGCTGCCGTCGATGAGATGCCGCGTGCGGTACTCCAGCTGATACGGCTCCGGCTGGCGGCACATGAGGCTCAAGTTGGTGGAGCTCTCACGGATAATTCTGGCCATGGCCACGAGGACGATGTCATTGCCGCTGATGCCGTGCAGCGCTGCCTGCGCAATGGCATCGTGTTGAGGCAGGCAAGGTGGCGGTAACGTCGACGTCGCTGCTGCTGCTGCCGTCGCAGTCGCCGTTGCCGTTGCTGTCGCTGTCGCAGCGGCCGCGGCCGCAGCAGCAGCAGCCAACATATTATTATTACGCGAACGCCTTATCAGCTGCGATACGATTGGATAATTGGCAGCGGCGCCGTCCGTTACCGACGAGTCGCTGCGCCGAAAGCAACCATCGATTTTAACCCATTCATAATGACGCGTCGCCTCGGCGCGCGTCGATGCGCGCGCCAAGCGGACGGTGAAGCAGCGACGATCGGCGCGCAGGCGCTCATCGATGGCCGACAAATGGGCGATAGTCTCTGGGCTGGGCGTGCGTTCTGTCCGATCTGTCCGATGATCATCATCATCATCATCGAGTTCTAGTTCATGCTGATGATGATGATGACGCTGCTCCAATTCATCATCTTCCTCACCATCCTCATCGCTGGCCGATGTTGACTGCGATTTAGTTGTTTGCCTTTGTCGCTGCTGCTGCTGCTGCTGTTGCTGATAAAAAAGCGTCTCAATGTCACGTGGTATTAGCTGTTGACGCAACAGCGCCTGATCATCGGGATGGGTTATCTGCAGCAAGTTCTGGCCATACAAATCCGACTGGCAGTGGCCCAACAACTGCTCAACGCTGCCCGAAACGAGCACGATTTGTCCATTGCAGGTGAGCGTGATTAGAAAGCTGTCGAGCAACTGCATCAATGTATCCGTCAATTGTGGCGTATCGCCAGCAATGAGACTGTTACTACTGTTACTGTTACTGTTACTGTTGCCGTTGTTGCTGTTACCGTTTGGCATCTTCAGGTTGAGCTTTCGCCGACGTCGCGTCGCCGATTTGCCAAAAACATATTCCAGTCGCAGTCCGTGCGTCGCAAATCGCAGCACGGCCGTTTTGTCCAGACGACGCGTGGACTCGGCGGCATGTGGCACCATTGTGGCCAGTTCCTGAATGCAGGCATTCAATTTATCCCTGCGCTGTTTCTCGGCTAAATTGCGCGCCTCCCGCCCATTGGCAGCTCCATTGGCGTCGTTTGATTCCGCATCGCCGACCGCTGTTGTTGCTGTTGTCATAATTGCGACGCAGCCGCTGCCGCTGCCACTGCCGCTGCCGCCGTTGACTGAGGCTGCGACTAGTGCTGCCATTGTTGTTGTTATTTTAGTGTATTAATTTGAGAATGACTGTGCTTGTGTGTTGGTGTGTGTTTGTGTGTAGTGTATGTGTGTGTGTGTGTGTGTGTGTTATTATTATTATTATTATTATTGCTGCTGCAAATCGTTAAGCTTGTTTTGATTCTTACGTTAACGTGCTCTCACGGCTTGCCGAATTCGATATCGAATTCGCCTTTCTCCATGCATTTGATTTTGTTTCTTATTTTTTTTGTTTTTTATTAATTGGCGCGCTGCGGAAAATTGTCACTCTCCATAACTTAGCGGCCTCTGACGTCGCCCTCCTCTCTCCAGCTCTGTTTGCGTTTTTTGTTAATATTTTGAGCGGATTTGTTGCTATTTCTTTAAAGTTTTCAAGGTCTCGCTCGTAGTAGCGTGCTGCTGCTGTTGTTGTTGTTGTTGTTGTTATTATTGTTGTTGTAGTTGTTGCTACTGTTAACCACCTTTGGGCTATGTGCGCGGCGGCCCCCGCCCTCTTGATCCACTCACTCTCTCTCGCTCACACAGCGTATGTTATTTTCCGTTTTAGTGGAATTTTTTCTATTTTATTTTTTTTTTTTTTGATTGCGTTGCGAGTCTCAATCTCCTTTGCGTTGTGGCTCTAGCTCTGTTGTTTTTGTTGTTGTTGCTGCTGATGTTGTTGTTATTGTTTTCGTTGTTTTTTTTTTTTTTTGTTATTGTCACTTTATCCACAGCGCGTAGTTCATTTGTTCGCTATTCAATGGAAAGTATTTGCATTTACATTGAATATCACACACACTATTTGCACTATTTTGTTTATATTAGTGATTAATTGTTTATTAAACAATTATGTAGCTCGGCGACATTTGTGGCAAAAAAAATGTATGTCTATCGATATATCGATAGATGTGCACGCTTATCGGAATCCACGACAGGACAGTTCAGCTAGTTCCGTTTAATCCCAAAAAGCCACCAGCTGATTGACGACATTTACGAAAATACTTGTAAAAATTGAAAGCAATATTCATGACAGCAATCCATATTTGTAAATCCATAGTTTAAGCAATTTTAAGAAACGTGTCACAGAGTTCACGTTTGTTTCGGCTGTGAACCAGTTCTGAACGATGACATCACGATTCCGATAATAATTACAGTGCGCACACAGTCACACAACATAGTAAGTTTACAAGGCAGCTAAAGCACGTCTAATCAACATTAATTTGACTTGCAAGACTTTTCCGTCAATATTTAATGTTTGTTCAAATGTTTATAGCTGATGTTTAATTGTGTTCTCATTAAATAATAGGGATGACTTTAAAAAGCAAGCTATGCTATATCAGTTTATGATATTAATTAAATCAAGATAAGCTGTCGTATGAACTTGGTAACAGCACGCAGCACGCACGCATACTCACACACACACACACAGACAAGAAACCATCGTGTGCTTGTTCTTCTTCTTCAAGCTCCACATTTTGGCACATTTGCCAGCTGTGCACGTGAAAGCCGCCACCGCCACAGCAGCAGCAACAAAGCAAAACGCAAACGTAAACGTAAATTATTAAATTATCAGTAATTTCGTATGTTTGGGTAATATTTGTTTATTTTTTTTAACAGTTGCCCCAACAGAAGCGACATGTCGAAGGCGAAAGGCAAAAAGAAGGAACGCTTTGATGACGAAGACGAGCTGAAAGAGCAGACAGAGAAAGTGATGGCAAACGAGAAGAAGCAGCCTAACAAAAAGGGCAAGAAGGGGGCTAAACATCGCACGGGCGCTGGCGGTGATTCAAGTGATAATGAATCCCTGAACAGCAACAAGTTGGCTGATGATCTGGAAAGCGTTACATCTTCGCAAAGCAAGCAACAGCAACCGAAGAAGGCAGCCAAAAAGGGTAAAAAGGGTAAGAGAAACAACGACGATTGGAGCGATGAGGATGAGCCAATAGCAAAGCCCGCTGAATCCGATGAGGAAACGGCGAAGCCCGCTAAAAAGAAACAGCAACAACAACAACAGCAACAGGGCAAGAAGAGTAAAAAGAACAACAAAAAGAAAATGAACGATGGCTTCAGTGACGATGAGAGTGACACGAAGAATGTGGAAGACGATGATGCGGAGGAGGAGGAGGAGGATGAGGAACCGGTGGCCATAATTGCCAAGCCAGCAACAAAGAAATCCAAAAAGAAGCAGCAGCAAAAGAATAAATTTGCCATGAGCGACGATGATGATGAAGATGATGAGCAGGAGCAGCAACTGGATGTGGATTCTGAGGAGGAGCAAGTGGCAGCTGTTAAGCCGGCTGCGAAGAAATCCAAGCAAAAACAACAACAACAGCAGCAGCAAAAGAACAAATTCGAAATGAGCGACGATGATGATGAAGAAGAGGAGCAGAAGGTGGAGGAGGAGGTGGAAGAGGAGAAGGAGAAGACCAAGTCAAAGAAGACCAAGTCGGAGCCCAAAGTGGAGCCACAACCCGAGCAGAAATTGAGTGAACAAGTTGCAGCTATAACGCTCCAAGAAGCTGAGCCAGAGGAGGAACCGGAGGCGCTGACCACGCCCAAATCCGAAGAGTCTTCCGAAACAATTGCCGACCTCAACGATAAGAGCAAAGATAAGGATCAGGACAAGGAGAAGAAGCTCTCGCACAAAGAGAAAAAGAAGCAAAAGAAACAACTGGAGTATGAGCGACAAATGGAGCTGATGACCAAAAAGGGAGGAGCTGGACACTCGGATCTGGATAACAATTTCACCATGTCGCAGGTGCAAAAGAGCGCTGGACAACAGGCGGCGTTAGAGCACGCGGTGGACATCAAGATTGAGAATTTCACAATATCAGCCAAGGGTTAGTTGAATTTCGCTTTTTTTTGGTATCTCATCTTCCTTTGAGGAGGATTAGAAGTTGGCGCTGAGTCAATATAATCATTTCCATCTGTCTATCGGTTTCTATGCAAAGTAATCTCCCTCTCACTTTAAGTGATGTAAATCCAAATATTGAATCGAATTTTAAAACGAAATACTAAAATCGTCAAAACAAAAATCAAAATTTCGATAGATCGTCAAAAAGTAATCGAGTTGGAGAACTTGAAAACCGAGCTCTCGATTTTTCGATGCCAAAATCATGTCATCTATATATTATATAGCTGACAGAGAATTGGCCCTACTTGTATAAAAATATTTGTTGTTTTTAAGATATTTCAATCAAACTCGTAGATTGTGCATTTTTTACTATCTTATACATCTATCATAAATGGAGATTGATATCTTTTTATTGCTTCTTTGTGATGATTTCGTCAACGATTAACAACTCTCTTTCTCTCTTTCATTTTCCTTAACTGCTTTTTATTTAATTATTATTTCCTTTTTGTGATGCATTCGTAAACGTTTAAACAACTCTCTCTCTCTTTTATTTTCCTTAACCGCTTTTTATTTAATTTAATTGTTATTTCGTTTTTCATGCATTCGTAAACGCGTCAACAACTCTCTCTTTCTCTCTTTCCTTTTCCTTAACTGCTTTTTATTTAATTATTATTTCCTTTTTGTGATGCATTCGGAAACGTTTAATTTAATTATTATTTCCTTTTTGTGATGCATTCGTAAACGTTTAAACAACTCTCTCTCTCTCTCTCTCTCGTTGCTTCTCCTTAACTGACTTTTAGGTAATGATTTGTTCGTGAATGCGAATCTGTTGATTGCCCATGGACGTCGCTATGGCCTCGTGGGTCCCAATGGACACGGCAAGACGACGCTGCTGCGTCACATTGCGACACGTGCGTTTGCGATTCCGCCCAACATTGATGTGCTGCTCTGCGAACAGGAGGTGGTGGCCACCGACAAGACGGCCATTAATACCATATTGGATGCGGATGTGAAGCGCACGGAGATGCTCAAGAAGAGCGAAGATCTGGAGAAGCAATTTGCTGGCGGTGATCTCAGCGTCCAGGAGGAACTCAACGATACCTTTGCTGAGCTGAAGGCGATTGGCGCCTACTCGGCGGAGGCACGTGCTCGTCGCATCCTGGCCGGTCTTGGTTTCAGCAAGGAGATGCAGGATCGACCCACCAACAAGTTCTCCGGCGGCTGGCGAATGCGTGTCTCCTTGGCGCGTGCTCTGTACTTGGAGCCAACGTTGCTGATGCTGGATGAGCCGACGAATCATTTGGATTTGAATGCGGTCATTTGGTTGGACAACTATCTGCAGGGCTGGAAGAAGACGTTGTTGATTGTGTCCCACGACCAGAGTTTCTTGGATAATGTCTGCAACGAGATCATTCATTTGGACCAGAAGAAACTGCAATATTACAAGGGCAACTACTCCATGTTCAAGAAGATGTTTGTCCAGAAGCGTCGCGAGATGATCAAGGAGTATGAGAAGCAGGAGAAGCGAATTCGTGAACTGAAAGCACATGGACAGTCGAAGAAGGCGGCTGAGAAGAAGCAAAAGGAATCCTTGACCCGCAAGCAGGAGAAGAACAAGACAAAGCAACAGAAACAGGATGAGGATGAGGGACCACAGGAGCTATTGGCACGACCCAAGGAGTATATTGTCAAGTTCCGTTTCCCGGAGCCATCGCAATTGCAGCCACCAATTCTGGGCGTGCACAATGTCACGTTTGCCTTTGATGGCCAAAGGCCATTGTTCATCAAGGCCGATTTTGGCATTGATCTGACCAGTCGGGTGGCCATTGTTGGACCTAATGGTGTCGGTAAATCAACGTTCCTCAAGCTGCTGCTGGGCGAACTGGAGCCCCAAGAGGGTGAGCAGCGCAAGAATCATCGTTTGCATGTGGGACGCTTTGATCAGCATTCGGGTGAACATCTGACGGCTGAGGAATCTGCCGCCGAGTATCTGCAACGTTTGTTCAATTTGCCGCATGAGAAGGCGCGCAAGGCGTTGGGATCCTTTGGATTGGTCAGTCACGCCCATACGATTAAAATGAAGGATCTGTCCGGTGGTCAGAAGGCGCGTGTCGCTCTCGCCGAGCTGTGCCTTAGTGCGCCCGATGTCCTCATTCTGGATGAACCGACCAATAATCTAGATATTGAATCAATCGATGCCTTGGCCGAGGCCATTAATGAATATGAAGGCGGTGTCATTATTGTTAGCCACGATGAGCGTCTCATACGCGAAACCGGCTGCACTCTGTATGTCATCGAGGATCAGACAATCAATGAGATCGATGGTGAATTTGATGATTATCGCAAGGAGGTGTTGGATTCCCTTGGCGAGGTGGTCAACAATCCCAGTGTTGTGGCCAATGCGGCGGTGCTGCAGTAGTAGCTGTTGATGAAATCACTTCACTAGATAGCCTTTTTTTATATACATATAAAATATATATATATATATGAACCATAACGAATGTTACAACTTATTTGGAATGCGTACTAAATAAATTCACAATGTTTATTAAATATGTATGAATTATAATGAGTGTTTATCTCCGCTCTCTCTCTCTCTATCTCTGCTTTTCTTAACCATAACGATAGAACTGCTTCACATTGTTGAGCAACTGCGTCATCGTATTATAGCTGTCCGTATCAAAATCAATTTTCTCGCCGCCAAATTCAACCACCTGTAAATGTAAATGAGACACATGAAGCGACCTCCGCTTACTCCAATTCATGCGTATGTATATTTACCTCTTTGCCGCGTATGACATCGCCCGTATTGGGTACACCAATCACCTCTACCCATGAACCCTCCGGTGCGCCCAGATCGCTGGGTAGACTGATGCGCAGCTTGTGATTGTCGGTGCTGTTCGCCAGCAGCGTTGAGCCGGCAACGCTTTCCACCCGCACCATTATGCTAACTGTTTGGCCGACAAACTGTTTCAGCATGCCACCATTGACCAGGGTGCGAGACTCAAACGGTGTATTCATTGCAATTTCAATCAAAAACTAAATCAATTTCTGCAAATGCGACAATCATCAACAAAAAAAAGCGCGCAAACTAGAGCTGGAACTCGATTCGATTCTTAATCGTTTAGATCGATTTTAATTGTTTTAGTCTGAATCGATTTGGTTCTAAAAATCGAATTGGTTAAAACTTGCGCATCCCTAATTGTCTCACATTTTAAACGCGCGCTCTACGTAAGTATGAGTATATTTGTCTAAATTTAATACATTTGGTATATATTTTGAGTACAGTGTATAGATTGGCTGTGTTTGTGGCTCGACGAGGTATTGCTAAAAATGACTATTTTAACCCCTTTTTCCTCTTTTTCATACAAAAAGTGGCTTTTTAGCAACTTTCAAAACATTATAAAAAATACTAGCAAAAATAGTTTTGAAAATTTTATTTTGCAGTTGCTCTTAGAATTGTTTCAAGAATTTTTTTGCATCAAAATATTTTTTCGCAAAAATCGAGGAAAAAAGTTGAAAAATATTTTTTTTTTTAAATTCAAAATTTTTCATGGGTTTTTAATGGGTTAAAGAAATTTTGGTATCAGTCGAACGGAATTAAAGTGAACAAAAGGTTTATATAAAAAAACAGCATCAAAACATCTTTATTATACCCAAATTTGACCAATTTATGGTGTATGAAGACATTAGTGGATCACTGTATATACATATGTGTGCATGAAAAATTACGAAATTGTAGATTAATGCCAATCGCTTGTAAATTAAACTGAATAAAATCGGACCGAACCTAGCTGACTGCTATGACGTTTTATCGCTTTCACTTCGGTGCGAACTATCGATTTTTGTGTAGATATTCGTAAAAGTTGGCAACAGTCACTGCATTCCAATTGATAAAAGGAAAAGTTGTTTAAATTAAAAAAAAAAAAAAAACTACAAATAACATCACTAAATAATTTTTGCAAATGCAGACGTAAACTGACCGCTATGACTTTATGCTTGCAAATGCCAAGTGTTTGTTTTGGAATGTCACAACATATTTATGTGGCTTGTCAATAGTTGGCAACACTGCCTTAAGTTCGCAAAGGCGGCAAACTGCCACTGTATTCAAATTGTCAATAAAATAAATAAAAATGTTTAACAAATGGTAAAAAAACAGATCAGCTACATGTTTATATTCTTTCCATTACAAATGACATCACAGTTAAATAATACTCTTAATTAAACACAAAAATAAGTACTTTTAGTGAAATTCTACCTGGAGTAGATTTAAAATCGGTTTCTTGGTTTCACTGGACGGAAAGAGGACGAAACCATTTGTTGTGGTAAAATAGAAGAACGTGCCGCAGGTTCAATGGACTTCTCGAACGAATCGTATGTGTCATCCCTCACATTTTCATCAGTTTCAGTTTCGAAGCCATCGTTCTCCTCGTCGGACGGTCCACGAATCAGGATTTCTGGTACTGTTACCTTAGTGCGCGACTTCTTGGCTGAGTGACCCATGCTGCGTCTGCCCACGCCTGAGCTGCGACGCATCGTGTCCTGCAGGACACGCACCTTCTTCAGCGGCGACTTGCCCGGCTTCGGCTGCACGGGCATCAGGCGTTGATTCGGCTTTCGCACAGGTGGCGTCGACTTCGATTTCATGGCACTCAGCGTCTTCAGAAGATTCCGCTTGGCATGTGGCGTCTCCGGTTTATTACTATCTGCATTTTGAAGTTTACGCTTGTGGAGATTGCCCGTGCTCTTGGCACAGGACTTTGTCATGGAAGCCAGCTTCCAATTGGACGGAGTTCTCTGTAACGACATTGTGGATGCCGACATTGCGGATGCGTTTCTTTGCGACAGTGGTGTCCGGGGAGGAGCAGTCGGAGGCAACATCTTGCCCTTGCCTGACGGAGTCGTCCCTGCATTTCTGCGGGCCGAGCTCTGATGCTCCTTGGCCTGACGGAAACGCACCCAGTCGCTGGCCATGTGCTCCAAGATGTTCTCGCCGTGGACCAAGAACGGCGACCGAGTGCGCTCCTCATACGCTTGGACCAGCTCCGTGATCTGCTGCTCAATCTTCGGCAGCTTGCACCCAATCGCCTTCCGTTCGCGCTCCTCCTTCAGGAGCTGCCCACCGCGATTGTTGAATCGGTTGGGCTCGTTCGCCTTCGCCTCCAAGGCCTCCATGCGAGCCCAGATCTCAGCCCGACTGGCGAACAACTCGAAGATCTCCTTGTTGCTGTTGTAGAAGCTCTTCAGGTCATCCAGCTCCAGTTCGTGCAGCTCCAACAGATCCTCGTTGTACCACTCGTTGTAATAGTTGGAGAAGCGCTTTCGCTCCTGCTGCGACTTCAGTGTCAGGTCCCACCACTCCTTGATCTCCAGGCGCAGCTGCTCGATGAACGTCTTCAGGTTCTGGCTGCGCAGCTGCTGACACCGCTGCAGCTCCTCGTTGAGCACATCGTAAGTCCGCTGCGTATACTCCGTGGCCTCTCGCACTCGCCGCATGGCAAACTCATCCCTCTCCTGCAGACGCTCCCAGAGCACGTGAATCTTCTGCCTCATCTCATCAACGCGTTCATGCAGCTCCACAACCTGCGCGGCGAACTCCTGTTGCATGAAGCGCAGCCTCTCAAAGATATCCGGAGTCAGACACTGATTCGCCTGACTCAACAAGCGCTCATCTGCAGCAGTCTGTGGCAGCAACTCCAGCACCTTCATGTCCTGCTTGATCTGACTGCGCAGCTGGAACAGCTCCTCCATCCGACGAGTGCGCTCCGCCCGCAAGCGGGACAGGTGCTCCGAGAAGGCCAGCATCTCCTGCGGCTTGGGCAGAGGATCAGCCAGCAGCGGAAGCGGCTGCTCGCCCAGCTCCTCGCACAACTGCTCCTGCTGCAGCAGCAACTCACAGATCTCGGCACGACGCTCCCGCAGCTCCTCACGCAGATGCTCGATGCTCTCGTCCAGCTTCTGCTGCCAGACTGTCAACGGCATTTGATCTGGCATCTCTCCCACGTCCACACTCCTGTGCAGCAGACGTGTCACCTCTGCGGCCTCCTCCCGCAGTGCGCTTATTCCCTCCCTGATCAGCTTCTCCTTGCCATCTGTTTCTGCCAACAGGTCTGTGTAAAAGCTGCACACGCGCTCCTCCAACTTGTGCATCAACTCCTGGCAATATTCCGGGTCAAACATGTGCGACCACTTGCTGTGCAGTTGATCGACGTGTGCACTGGTTGTTGCCAATATCGCTCTCTTCGTCATCAGCGCTTGGTCCTCCATGGTTTAGTTTATTTATTTAATTGAATCTTAGTTTTATTCTTATCCTTATTATAAAAAACAACAATCACAATCAAAAAGTGACGCCACATTAATTGAACATACGGTAAATTTCAAACATGCCTTAGTACTGCCACCTTTTTCAAACCGACTTCTGTTGTGTGAGGAGCGCGGGACTTCGACTGCAAAGGCATTTAACATTGCAGAAACACGTATTTCAGGGTTGCAGTTAACAAAAGTTGTTAAATTTTATTAGCAGGTAAAATGCATTGTTATGTTTATTTAACATCATAGGATTAATATAAAATAAAGCTGACACAAATTATAAAAACATATAATTTCAATTTACTAAATCTATATATATTTTAAAATATAGCAAGAGAATTAAAAATGTGACAGAACAAATAAAATGTAAATGGTACCTTGATATGTATAGGTACATTGGACCTATATGCTTTATTCATTTTATTCAAAGTAGTGCTTTCATTGTTGGCTTATCGAACTAATACTTAATTTCATATGTATTACTAAGGAATCATGGCAATTATAAATAATTTTGCTTCAATTTATGTTTGTTTTAGTTTCAACGCGATGTACAAATATGACAAAGTTTTTTTTAACTCAATTATTAGTTTTCATTAATATGATGAAATAAACACCAATATTGCTAGCTAGTTAAAAAACATATTTAATATGTTCCTCCAATAAGTTGGTACACTCTTTTTTAAAACGGACAATTTTTCTCTAAAATCGGGTACAAAATGCTTTCATGATGTTGCAACCGTGTGCATAAATGTTTTTAACATTTATCGGTTTGAGTTTCATCGATCGCAGTGAATGTGAATGCTCCTCACATAACAGAAGTCATTTTGAAAAAGGTGGCAGCACTAAAACATGTTTGAAATTTACCGTATGTTCAATTTATGTGGCGTCACTTTTTGATTGTGATTGTTGTTTTTTATAATAAGGATAAGAATAAAACTAAGATTCAATTAAATAAATAAACTAAACCATGGAGGACCAAGCGCTGATGACGAAGAGAGCGATATTGGCAACAACCAGTGCACACGTCGATCAACTGCACAGCAAGTGGTCGCACATGTTTGACCCGGAATATTGCCAGGAGTTGATGCACAAGTTGGAGGAGCGCGTGTGCAGCTTTTACACAGACCTGTTGGCAGAAACAGATGGCAAGGAGAAGCTGATCAGGGAGGGAATAAGCGCACTGCGGGAGGAGGCCGCAGAGGTGGCACGTCTGCTGCACAGGAATGTGGACGTGGGAGAGATGCCAGATCAAATGCCGTTGACAGTCTGGCAGCAGAAGCTGGACGAGAGCATCGAGCATCTGCGTGAGGAGCTGCGGGAGCGTCGTGCCGAGATCTGTGAGTTGCTGCTGCAGCAGGAGCAGTTGTGCGAGGAGCTGGGCGAGCAGCCGCTTCCGCTGCTGGCTGATCCTCTGCCCAAGCCGCAGGAGATGCTGGCCTTCTCGGAGCACCTGTCCCGCTTGCGGGCGGAGCGCACTCGTCGGATGGAGGAGCTGTTCCAGCTGCGCAGTCAGATCAAGCAGGACATGAAGGTGCTGGAGTTGCTGCCACAGACTGCTGCAGATGAGCGCTTGTTGAGTCAGGCGAATCAGTGTCTGACTCCGGATATCTTTGAGAGGCTGCGCTTCATGCAACAGGAGTTCGCCGCGCAGGTTGTGGAGCTGCATGAACGCGTTGATGAGATGAGGCAGAAGATTCACGTGCTCTGGGAGCGTCTGCAGGAGAGGGATGAGTTTGCCATGCGGCGAGTGCGAGAGGCCACGGAGTATACGCAGCGGACTTACGATGTGCTCAACGAGGAGCTGCAGCGGTGTCAGCAGCTGCGCAGCCAGAACCTGAAGACGTTCATCGAGCAGCTGCGCCTGGAGATCAAGGAGTGGTGGGACCTGACACTGAAGTCGCAGCAGGAGCGAAAGCGCTTCTCCAACTATTACAACGAGTGGTACAACGAGGATCTGTTGGAGCTGCACGAACTGGAGCTGGATGACCTGAAGAGCTTCTACAACAGCAACAAGGAGATCTTCGAGTTGTTCGCCAGTCGGGCTGAGATCTGGGCTCGCATGGAGGCCTTGGAGGCGAAGGCGAACGAGCCCAACCGATTCAACAATCGCGGTGGGCAGCTCCTGAAGGAGGAGCGCGAACGGAAGGCGATTGGGTGCAAGCTGCCGAAGATTGAGCAGCAGATCACGGAGCTGGTCCAAGCGTATGAGGAGCGCACTCGGTCGCCGTTCTTGGTCCACGGCGAGAATATCTTGGAGCACATAGCCAGCGACTGGGTGCGTTTCCGTCAGGCCAAGGAGCATCAGAGCTCGGCCCGCAGAAATGCAGGGACGACTCCGTCAGGCAAGGGCAAGATGTTGCCTCCGGCTGCTCCTCCCCGGACACCACTGTCGCAAAGAAACGCATCCGCAATTTCGACTTCAATGTCCTTGCGGAAAACTCCGTCCAGTTGGCATTTGACTTCAATGGCGAATTTAGCGCCGAAAACGACAGGAAATCTGTACAAAAGGAAACTACCAAATGGGGATAGTAACAAGGCGGAGGCGCCAACAGCCAAGCGCAGCTTGGTGAGGACGTTGAATGCGATGAAGGCGTCTCCGGCCATGCGAAAGCAAAGTCAACGTCTGATGGCCGTCGAACAGAAGCCGGCGAAGTCGCCACTGAGGAAGCTGCGTGTGATGGAGGACACAATGCGACGCAGCTCGGGGCTGGGCAGACGCAGCATTGGACAGCCAGCCAGGAAGCGCAACAAGTTGCCGGTACCTGTACCTGTGCCTAAAATCGTCCTGCCAGGCGATGATGATGATGATGATGATGATGAATACACAACGGATGAGAGCAGCAATCTGGCAGCTGGCAATGATGAAATTGGCAACTATAAAAAGTTTGTGCCGCCCGTGCGCTCATCCGAGTTGCCAAGGATGCTCAAAACACGCATCAATCACATCAATCACAACAAACACAACAATCACAACAACAAACACAGCCAGTTCAATGGCAAAACGGATCTAAAGGAGGAGATGGAAGCCAACTTGGGATTGCCAGAGCCACGACGCAGCCGAATGTGGCAGCCAAAATGATGAGAAATGAGACTAATCGTATTTTAATGAATTTACTTGAGTTTTATATTGATGTCTGAGTATTTTAATGTTGCTGTGTTTTCTTCATATCTGTACATATATTGACTTTAGTTATAGAAATTGTTTGTGTAGTTAAATGTATTAAAGAATACATTTATTTAGATGTTGTCAACCCAATGAAGCAACTTGAAAATGGACAGTTAGATTATTGCGGATGCGATTTTCAAGTATCATTTTTTGTTGACTATCAATCGAGTTAATTAAATCGATATTCCTTTAAAATTGAAAACTCACTGATCTTTCATTTGCAGAACTAATTTCAGTCAATTATGACAGGAGTTGACAAAATGTTAAAACATGAGATTTAAAAATTGGATTTTCGAAAAAGTTAAAAGAAGGATAAGATGAAAATCAATATCTAAAAGCAAAACGTAATTAAAGCGAACTTAATAAAATTCGAATGCAGAATTAAGAGGCCAAACCATGATTAAAATTACATATCGCTTAAAAATCTGATTAGTTTTTGGAAAGTTATGAAAGTTGGAAGTTGGTCTGATTTTCGATCCAGAAATGTTACGGGTGTGTTTTGTATTATTTGGGGAATCCGACTCGATGAAGACTGATAAGTATATAAGATGAACCAATTAATTTAGCATATTTAAGGTAATTTTTATATATTTACAGAGTAGATCAATAATCGCACAACTCGAAATAAAAAACAGAACACAATTTTGATTCTTTGCACCATTTTCATTTGAATACATTTAGTGTATTTACAATATTAAGAGCTATAGTCAAATATGAGTTATTTGTTATCATATAAATAAAAATTACATAAATATAAAAGCATTAAACAATTCCTATATTATTTTAGATAGTTTCTAATTTAAAATTAACAATTGAATTTATTTCACTGGTAAAATAGCGAGTAACAGAAGAATTCAGCATTGAGCACGATTGACCCGCTTAGCATGATATTATAGGGTATCATAGATTCAATTGTTGCTCTTGAGCGATTTCTACTGTAGTTGATGTACATCTTCTTCAGTTGTTGTTGTTCTTGTTGTTGTTGTTGTTCTTGTTGCAACATCGGCTATTTTCCCGTCTCGCTGCCGCTGGCGTTGCTCTGTTGACTGTTGCCTCCGTGGTTATACATGAGATGGGCTGAAATTCAGAAAGAGAGAGAGAGCTGAATTAGAAAGAGATGGCGAGCGTTTGATTTAAAGGGAAAGAAATACATAAATACATATCATTACATATGATAGATATAGAAATAAATATAGATAAAGATAGTATATAGATAGATATACATTTTTGAAAAAGATATATGTAGATGTACCAATAAAGAAAAATATTAGATAGTTAAGTTAAATAAAGGAACAAAAATAGTTTTGATTTTTGTCCTAATTTTTATTTTCTTATTTTAATTTCCTAATTTTTTATTAAAAAAAAAGTCGATATACAAAACAAGATTTAGGTAGGAAAATAGTGAAATAGACATGCATATAGAAATATAAATAGAGATAGGATATTGATAAGGGCATACATATTTATATAGAAGCAGAGATATTTATAAGGATAGAGTGATATACTAAATAATAATAAGAATATTGAGACAACTATTTACATATACTTATGCACATTTATATAGACATAAAGATGAAAACATATATGCAAATACATTTGATGATTTAGCTAGGAATAGGAATACAGTGAGATAGAGATTAGAAGAATAGATTTCTTATGAATTATTTCCTATAATTATTATTATCAATCTCCAACTGAGTTCAGCTTACCCATCACAACGGGCGTTATGTTGAATGCCCCAAAGGGCGTCGTTGTGGTTGCATTATTCGCAGCGCCCACAAATCCGGCTGCATCCTGGACAGGGACAGGCAAGGTGACGGGCACAGTGACAGATGCCGGCGATGTCGTGTTGTAGGTGACAGGCGAATGTTGAATTGGTGTGGCAATTGTTGCAGATGCCGCCGCCGCCGCCGCAGTTGTTGTTGTTTGGGTTACAGTTGCGTCCGGGTGGAATCGCGTTGGCGGCATCACCACCGTGGTGAGATGCGAGTGTACCGGTTCATCCAGGAGTCCAGTGCGCTGTAGTCGGCCCGTTTTCGTCTCAATGTGCTTGTTGTGGGCGCTGAGGCAATGGTTGCGCATGTGGTAGAGTTGCAGGAAGTAGGCATCACAGTGTGGGCACTTGTAGCGCTCGCCCGTGTGGCGTCGGATGTGCGCCTTCAGGTCGTTGCTCTGGCTGAAGCTCTTCTGGCACTGATCGCACTTGTACGGCCGCTCGCCCGTGTGTGTCCGCATGTGGATGGTCAGATTGTAGGCGCGATGGAAACTCTTGCCACACGTGTTGCACAGATTCGGTTTGGTGCCAGTGTGGTACCTATAAAGATGACCAGAGAGTCTTGGTTTTAGTCTTAGGTACTGTGGAGTGGAGTGGAGTCAACTTACCGCTCGTGCACCTTGAGATCTGTGGCACGCGGGAATGCCTTGACGCAGTAACGGCACTTGTAGGGCTTCTCTCCATTGTGCCGACGCATGTGGACGCGCAGATAATCGTTGCGGGCGAAACTGTCGCCGCATATGCAACAGAGGAAGTTCCGCTGTCCCGTGTGCGTCTTCTCATGGCTGCGCAGCTGTTGGCGCTCCTTGAAGGTCTCGTCGCAGCTCTTGCAGGCGTAGAGGAATTCGGTGTGGATGAGTGTGTGCTTGCGCAGATATGTCTTGCTGGAGAATCGCTTGGAGCAGTATTCACACGTGTGCTCATTCAGTTGCAGCTTGAGCTCGCTGTTCGGATCGAGGCCCTGGCCATTGTGCTTGCTCAGCTTGTGCCGCTCGAGGGCATCGGGTCGGGTGAAGGCCGCCTCGCATAGCACACACTTGTGCTCCTTGTTGCCATGCAGACTCTGGACATGCGCCTTCAAATGATCGCTGCGCGCAAATCCCTTCGAGCAGTGCGGACAGCTGAGCGGCTTCTTCTCCAGATGCGACAATTGGTGGCGCAACAAATGACAATGTCGTGAGAAGGTTCGCTGACAGATGTCACAACGATTCTCGGGATTTGGATTTGGATTTGCATTTGAGTCCGCATCAGTCTGTTTATTGCGACGACGACGACGACGTTGTTTAACCGTCGACGGTTTCTGTAAATATTCCCGCACGATTTCCACTTGTGCTGCCTTTGGCTGCTTCGCCTTAACCTTGTCCTTGGTTACATCCGGTCTTCCTGCTTCATCTTCGTCATCGTCCACGTAATCCATATCGCTGTCATTGTCATCATTGCCAAATTCTTCCTCATCGTCCTCCTCCTCCTGATCCTCCTCATCGGAGCTGTGCAACATATCCGCTGTTGTTGTTTTCAGCTCGAATTCATCCACTGCATCCACATCGACGCTATCAACGCGTTGTCGCTCCTGCTTAATGGGCACTTGTTGCTCTGCCAGTGGCTCCTCTGTGCACAAAAAAAGGTGTGAGAGTAATCTTTAGACTAGATTTAAATATGCAATACTTACCCTTAACTTCAGCTATTGCCAGTGCACTTTTCCTGCTCTCTTCACTCACCACCTTCTGTTCCCTGTCCGCTTTTCTGCGACGCTTCTCGCGCTTCAGTTGCGTCTCAATTGGAGCCGGACCATGTTGTGGCTCTGGCTCGGCTTCTGGCTCCGGCTCTGGTTTGATGTGCAGCCAAAGGGATTGCTTAGCCTCCGCGTCGGCCTCATCGTCGTCAGCCTCCTCGTTGCTTGATATGGGATTCGTATGGCTTTGATAGAGACTCTCGCTATTGTCGTTCTCCCCATCATCATCGGAACATTGGGTGGCATTGAGTAAAACGGCAGCTGATTCCAGTTCATCGCCACTGTGCATGGTTGCCTCGTCGACAAGTGGCCAGCTTGTATCCTCCTCCTCCAACTCCAGCTCCGCCTCTTGCTCCTGGTCGTCGGACAGCGTCCGGCGCTGTTTATCCGATTTGTGCACTGTGCGCATATGACGCAGCAGATGATCACGTCGACTGAAGGCGCGTTTGCACTCGCGGCACTCGACGCGACGCTGCAACAATGTTGATGTCGTCTGCTGATCGTGCTTCTCGACCAGATGATTGCGCAACAGTCGGAATTGCTCGAATTTGGCATCACACAATTTGCATTTGAGTTCCTCAATATATTTGTGCTCCCGATTGCGGTGCAGACGCAGCTCAACAATGTTGAGAAACTCATCGTTGCAAATGCCGCACGGCAGCATCGGTAGCTGTTCAGTCTGTGTGCAAACGTCGCTGCTGTTGGGCTTCGCCGGAGGCGTCTTTCCCAAGATGGACACCAGGGAGCGATAGGCCTTCTCGGCGTCCCGCTTGAAGCGATACGCTTGGCAGGCGGCCTTGATGCACGTGTCGCACATATGATGGGGCATCTTGTCGAATCGCTCGCAGGTGTAGCGCGTACACTCGTTCAGTATCTGGGCAATGTTCGCGCCCTGCTCCACGGGCGCCTCATCGTAGATAAAGTAGAAATCGCCCACTTCGCGCAGGCAAACGCGACAGACGCGCTCCGCATCGAATTCGCTGAATGTGTCCGGCATTGCAACGACGCTCGTGTGCGTATATCTGCTCATCTATCACTTATGTTTGTTAATTTAGCGAATTATCGCAGCAGCATTGCGTTTCTCAATGTTTGTAAATTGGAGATGTTTTTTTTTTCTTACATTTTCACTTGAATGAGTATTTTGCCCGGACTTGGCAGCACTTTGTTATGTTTAAACATTGACGCAATGTAATGGCAACGCCATCCGAATTGTCAACACTGAATTTACTAAAGCGCGCGCATTCAAAAATATGTCTCATTGCCACTGCATTGGCTGGTATATGTGCTTAAGTTTTTTTTAATTTATGAAAGTCTTACGGCACTATTGCCATTTTCAATGTTTGTAAATTTAAGTAACTTTTTCTTACATTTTCACTTGAATGAGTATTTTGCCCGGACTTGGCAGCACTTTGTTATGTTTAAACATTGACGCAATGTAATGGCAACGCCATCCGAATTGTCAACACTGAATTTACTAAAGCGCGCGCATTCAAAAATATGTCTCATTGCCGCTGCATTGGCTGGTGTATGTGCATCAGTTATTTGTTAATTTATGTGAATCTTAACTTGAGTAATTTTTTCTTATATTTTTACTTGCATTAGTACTTTGCCAGGCAGCTCTGCTCTGGTTGTACATTGACACAAGGCAGATGCTGTGCTATTCGAATTTTCAACACTGATTCTAGTAAAGGGCGCAAATTTGAAAACACGTTAAAAAATCTTTTATTCATTATGAACCTTGTAAAAATGATTAACATCACTTGGTGTGAGTAAGAATTGTTTTGGCTGCGCCAGCATCTGCAAGCAATGTCAACTCTCCATGTTTAGGTTCTATCCACGCAGCGGGAAACTGTTTATCCAGATCTCCAAACACGCCCTGTAATTTAATAAAAATATATAAATAAATTGTTATCATTTAAAAATAATACTTACATTTACAACAGCAGCTTTGCCGGCACCTGTGACAACAAAGACAACGTTCTTAGCGTTGTTGATCAATGGCAGCGTGAATGTAATGCGTTCTGGCGGCGGTTTTGGGGAATCACGAATTGGAATGACAAGACGTTGAGTTTCCGTTAAGCTTGCTGGTTGCTCTGGAAACAAGGAGCACGTGTGTCCATCCGGTCCCATGCCCAAAAGTAATAAATCAAACTCTGGACAATTTGTGCCAAATTCAGCTTTCACCCGTGTCTCATAGTCATTGGCGCATTCATCCAAGGGCAACGATGTGTTGGCCTTAACAAATTGACTATCCAAAATGCCTGGCAATTGACTTAGCATTTGAGTTTTGTACGCCCAATAGGTGGATTCCTGATGATCATGGGCAACATATCGCTCGTCACAGAAAAAAAACTTCCAACATTTTGTGTTCAATTGAAAATCAACAAGAGCGCGGGTCAAAAGTTGCACGAGCGAACCACCTGTTAATACAAAACAAACGATGCTTGACTTTGTACATGAAATAGCGTGATGCAAGGTCACCTTAAGCAGTGATGCCCGAAGTTCTAGTGGTAAAATGGCTAAATTTATCAAAACAGGTAGTTAATAATATTAGTTAGCATATAATCCAGAAATGCAGATTAAATATTCTCATCTTATGTCTTATTTTTGTATAAAAAAAAACAATTTCGTTCGATATTAACTAATGGTGTTTGCTAAAATTTTCTGGCTTTTCCAATAACAAAATCTAAATAGCTAAAATGACAGCACTGATTTTAAGTTGAGCTTATCACACACACACACACACATTTGCACATTATTTTGCATTCACCTGAAAGGCCAAGGCGAAAAGTTTCGCTTTTTTCGAGTGATCGATTTGCACAGCCTTTTAGCACATCGCCCAGATTCTTCACCAATATATCTTCCGTTTCGGCCACGCTTACATGGAATGGACAGTTTCGCACTTTGGCCATGTTATGTATTTTAAAAATTTTTGCCGCCGTTCTTAGCTGAAATTGTTGTGTTTTAAAGTTTATGCGACATGCACGTATTTATATTTTGTTTTCGCAGCGTTGCCAGATCAACGGCCTGGCGATGCCACTTCTTTGTTCGTAAACACATTTTAAACACCTGGTGTTGTGTGTTGTAAAACGCCGTAACGCCACTGTCATGACATCTGTCAACTACAAACAACACTGTGAACTAATACTTTGATAATTTTGTGAAATTGCGTTGCAAATTCGCGCTCTTTAAGAAACCATCGTTTATTTTCATACGTGCATATATCGTTAGTGTCCGGGTGGTGCATATAAAATACGCGTTTTTTAGTTCTAGTTTCGTTTTCTGTTGCAACAATTTGAAATTCAACCAAACGCATACACGATTCGCACGACCAAAAACAGAAGAAGAACGAAAGGAAAAAAAAAGAGAAGCAACAACATTGGGACAAAAACACAACAATTGCAACGTGTGCGCACACAGAGAAACCTTGTTTATTATTATATATACATATACATCTGTGTGCAGTTTACTATTTTGCCAATTTCTGGCAATTATTTGCAATTAATTTTATTGCCTTTTGTGAGCGATGCCTAAGCGCGGCGGCGGCGGCGGCCAGCGGTACAACAACAACAATGCTGGCAATGGCAATGGCGGTGGTGGCAACAATGGTGGTGGAGGAGGAGGCGGTGGCGGTGGATCACGCTATTCCTCGCTAAAAGACTATGGTGGTATGTTTGTTGTTGCCGTTGTTATTGTTTTGATTTTGATTTTCTCTTATTTAAATGAAACTAATAATTTGTTCGTGTTTTGCAGATGACGATCATCAGCGTCGCAAGGATCGTAATAAACGTCGCGTCAGTTTCAAGACCTCACAGTTCCCACACAAAAGTGATGTCAAGCTGCGACTTCAGGATGTCCGTCGCTGGGATGAGGATGACGATATGAGCGAAATGACCACCTTACTGATGCAGGATCGTCCCACGTCACGACGTCGTGGCTCGCCAATTCCACGTGGTAAATTTGGTAAACTGGTGCCCAATCCATCTGGCTGGTATCAAGTGACGGTAAGTGCTTCATATTATTAACATTAAGTTAGCATATATGTATGTACCATCATGATGGACAAAAGCATAGGCTATTTAAAGATCTCGCCATTTATTGCCGATTTAGTCGTTTATCAAATTCGAGAATATATATGTATTCTTGATATGACCATGTCCGTCTCCTTCCATAAAAACTCCGTCTTTTATTGGAATTGACCGGATCGAAAGACAATATTATTTTGCCAGAGGGACGATCGATCGAATTTCAACAATAAGTACTGTACATATGTATATCTCAACCAATCTCACAGATTGTGTTTTTGGTATTATCCTTTTCATTCTGACTAAATTTGGTCACATTCTCAAAACTACAGTCGAACTTTCCCACCTCGAATCCCCATTATCCAAGAAAAAAGTTCAAAACATGGAAACTTCGACTGATGGAAGTCTTTTTGTTAAGTTTAGTATACGCTATTGCCACTTAATTTAGTTCGAGTTAGAGAGAATTCGGGTTATAGACGTTCGAGTTATGGAAGTTCAACTGTATATCCTATAGTTGTCATAGGAAAGATCTGTCGAGAATTGAACAGTTGGGTCTGCTATCGTATAAAATCTTCAGTGTGCCGACTCTTTCTTTCTTTTTTATTAATTTAGTGTGATGTTATTTAGTCTTCTGAGAATTGCAAATGAATTCCAAATTCAGAACGCCCTTAAAAGTTTCATTTATTTTTGTTGGATTTAACAATAGTTTAAGCATTATACAACCTACTTTGGAATGCCTTCACTTGTGTGGTTCTGTGGCTTATCGCAACACTGGCACGTTCATAGCATAGTCACCTGTTCGGGCATCCATATATAGATATATGTACATATATAACTTTTTGTAATTAACCTAATGTTACCCAAAAGAATGTCGAAATTATTTGGCAAACCGAAGTTGATATACTCTTGATAAGAACTAAATTGTAAGCAAGTATAGGTCGATTTATATTTATTGTCAGCCATTTCTTAAGAATTTCTATAAAACAGTAAACTGTGACTTTTGTACCCTACGAACTTGTATGGTCTATGGGATTAGAGATGCCTTCTCTAATGTTGTGTACAGTTAGTGATAAATATATGATATCACAAACACTTCAATACGATTATGCCAAGGGCAGTATCTGGACCGCCTGGCGTTAAGTTTATTAATTAATTTCAATCGTAAAATTTGTTAAGTAAACAGTCTTTATATGGGTTACAGTGTCTCACAGACATTCACATTATAATATCTTGGCCATAATCTAATTTTAGCTGAAATTTATGTCAACCGTGTGGTACATATATTATGTTTGCCTATACATAGGACTGTAAATGTCGACATTTTATTAATAGTGTTGGATAATTGTATATGTATGAAGGAAAAATAATCATGGCGTGTTTCTATTACATTCAATTTGAAGGTTTAACATTTCAGAAAGGGATTAACTTTTACAGAGCTGTAATGATACTGTTAAATCAAGATATTGACGACAAATTTCTTAAAAAAAAGTTCATTCTATAACACTATTAAAGGAGTAAGATCTTGAAAGTACTTAACATTGATACTTCTATGTATTGTGTATATAGACAAATTATTCGAACCATGTGAGCATTATTTGCAATCTTACAAAAAAATACAACCACTTGAAGAATGATATAGTGAGTTTAACATTTTAAAAAGTACTTACCATTGAATTGACTGTTGTTTATTACAATTGTTTATGAATCACGCGATCATTTCTTAAAGTCTATGCAAGCACTTGATGCATCTTTAAAGGAGTTTAATATTTGAGAGAATGCTTAACATTTAACAGAGCTGTAATGATGCTGGTAAACAAGAAAAGTGTTGAGTAATTGTTGTAATAAAAGATAATCTAATCATACGATCATTACTAAAATGTCTATCGGCAAATGCAACTACTTGAATCATATTAAAGAGAGTTTAACATTCACTTGAAAATGTTAAAGAGAGCTAAACATTTAATAGAGTGCTCCTCATAGAGGCACCTGCTGCTATTGTCGTCATGCCGATCTTTAAGCAGAGGACCCACTGTGCCGCATCGATGGCGACGGTCACACAGCGTGTTGTCCCCCAAGTGTTGGTAATGAGCACTGTCGTCGCTAAGCTGCTATCTCTCACAGCGGCGACCCAATGGAGCAATAAAAAAAAAGAAGAAAAAACAACAGCAGAACAGAACAGAACAGAAAAAAATAAAACAATAATAAAAACAATGTGAACAGTTTCCTTTCGGCCGTTTAACCGTTGCTCTGGGCCAGAGTCGCTTTTGTGGGCTTTTATGGTAGTCTACGCGCCTACGTATGTATTTGGGCCATTTCATTGACGGCCGGCAAACGTTAAAGACGCGCGTGTACTCGGTCTGAATCTCAATCTGAGCGAGCGGATTGGACAACGTTGAAAGTGTTTAATATATAATTGTTTGGTTTTATCGCTGGCCCGCGTTATCAACAATCAAATAATAAATATTGTTTTGTCTGTCGATTATAAGGCCAAGTTGAATTAACTCGAATTATACGCTCCAAACTGTTGGATCTGTAGTGTTGGGCAGCGCCAGATTGCGTCCGCCTCGCGATCACTCTCTCGCTCTCACTCTCGCGCTCATCGCTCTCATCAACTTAAACAGTGCTGCCAGACTGTAGAAAATGGCCACCCTTGGCGGTTGGGATTATGCCATCCTGGCTGTTGTCCTCATCATTTCGATACTGATCGGGCTCTATTATCGCTTTTCGGGCAACAAACAGAGCACAACAACGGAATATTTACTAGCGGATCGTTCAATGGGCGTTACACCAGTGGCATTCAGTTTGATGGCCAGCTTTATGTCGGCCGTAACCATATTGGGTGTATCCATGGAGATTTATCAGTATGGCACAATGTTTGTCATCATCAATTTATCGTATGTTTTATCCACGCCCATTGCCGCCTACCTCATACTGCCCGTCTTCTATCGCCTGAAGACGGCGAGTGTCTATGAATATCTGGAGCAACGTTTTGGATATGCCACAAGATTGGCCGCCTCCATGGCCTTCTCCATGCAGATGATACTCTACATGGGCATTGTCGTTTATGCTCCAGCTTTGGCATTGGAAGCTGTTACGGGCTTGAATCAAATATTCTCGGTATTGATTGTGGGCGTGGTATGCACCATTTATGCCACAATGGGTGGCATGAAGGCTGTTCTCATGACGGACATTTATCAATCGCTACTCATGTTTGCCGCCGTCTTCAGTGTCATCATCTGTGCTTGGATCAAGGCGGGCAGCTTGGATGTCATCTGGCAGACGGCCTTGGATAATGGACGCATTGATTTTGGCAATTTTAGCGTTGATCCAACGGAGCGACACACCTGGTTTACCCAAGTGCTGGGTGGTTGTGCCACCTATCTGGCCATTTATGGTGTGAATCAGACGCAAGTGCAACGTCTGCTTGCGGTGAGGAATTTACGCTCATCTCAAGCCGCTCTCTGGTGGTGTCTGCCCATTCTGTGCCTGCTCAGCATTAGCACCTGCTTCTCTGGACTGTGCATCTATTGGTATTATCGAAATTGTGATCCTTTGCTGGAGGGCAGAGTCAACTCGAGGGATCAGGTGATGCCGCTGTTTGTGCTGGACACCATGGGTGACTATACCGGACTATCCGGTCTCTTTGTCTCCGGCATCTTTTGCGCCAGCCTCTCCACGATTAGTTCAGCGATTAGTTCGTTGTCGGCCGTCACGCTGGAGGATTACCTGAAGCCGGTGGTGCGTTGTTGTGCCGGTCGCACACTTAGCGATCGCCAGACGTTGTGGTATTCCAAATTGCTCTCCGTTTTCTATGGTGCCGTCTGCATTGGCATGGCATTCATGGCCGGCTCCATTGGTGGATTGCTTCAGGCGGCGCTCTCCATCTTTGGCATCATTGGCGGCCCACTGTTGGGTCTCTTCACGCTCGGCATGTACGTGACGTCGGCGAACCAGAAGGGCGCTCTGAGCGCACTTTTACTTTCGCTGGCCATCTCCTTTTGGATTGGCTTTGGTACCCCGAAGCCGCCCATACCGAGTCTGGGTATGTCCATCGAAGGATGTCCCATCGATCGCAGTTATGCCCGCGATGTGTTCCTGTCTCGCTTGGATCCAGAGCCAGAGCATTACTTTTATCTGTATCGCATTAGTTATATGTGGTATGCCGCATTGGGTTTCGTCATTGCCTTCTTTGGAGGCTGGCTGCTCTCCTGGTGCTTCGCCCTGTTTAAATGGGATAGCAATCGTAGGATCTACCAGGATGCGGATTGCACGCTCATCAAGCATGATCTCTTCGTGCCTCCAATTGCGAAGCGTCTGCAACGTCGTCAAATGCCACGTGTGGTGGTCACCAACACCAGCAGCACCTCCAGCTCCGAGCAGGACGTTTCCACCAAGCAACCTACTCTGGCATAGAAAAGAATTTACTCTTTTTTCTATTTTTCTTGCCTTATTTTTTTTTTGATTGCATATCACATTAACACACATGATCTGCTTAGAAATAAACTTTTAATATAATAATAAAAACAAATGTGATGAAAGGAATTGTTTGAAAAGAATGCGTTAAGCACGGGCTTAAATCCCGGAAGAATTTTCCGGAGAATCAAAAGTATATGTTGAATTTGATTTTAAGGATATATAAATCATATATGAATTATTTTCAAAAAAAATTTTGTCGTTCGGCACTGCGCAAAAAAGTAGTATTTATTAGGTATGAAGAACTTAGCGCAACGTGCCGAGGGCCAAAAATTTTTTTGAAAATAATTCATATGTAAAACCTAACATTATTCGTCACAAAATTGGATATCAGAAATTTTGGGGCAAGAAAATGTTTTCGTCACTAGACTTTTACCTCGTAAAGAGGTTTTTTTTATAGGATCTCCATAACTCGAACCTTTTCTTTGGATAATGGTGATTCGAGGGAAGTTCGACTGTATCTTATATTATATTATGATTAAAATCAGGACATCCCATAAAATAGTTACACAGAATAGTTAACAGAAATATATACAGATACTCGGCAAGGGAGTTTTCTGTATAGATCAGCGGTGGGCACAAAATCTGAACTCGGGAGCTCTAAAACAACAACTACATCAACAACAACCCTATTAGAGTCTGTCTATGACGGTCATAAAATGCCTCAACTCGAGCTGCTTGTGTGCGACTTCAGGGCGCCGAATAAAGTTGGGAGCTGCCGCATAGCTCCCGGAGCCCATGCTTGCCCGCCCCTGGTATAGATAGTTAAGTTTCTTTGGTGGCACTTTTTTTTTTTTGGCTTTCTTTTATTGCATATCACATTTTATAGTAACAAACATGATCTGCTAAGCAATAAATATTTAATACAATCAAAATAATGTATATAAAAAGAATTTTTGAAAAGGAATCGTTGAGCAGAAGGAGGGTTTACTGTACAGATAGTTGAGTTGTTGTTGTTGTTCTTTGGTGCGTTGTTTCCTACTGCGACTCGTGCTTGACTTGTGGTTGTTGCTTATCTTGCTCCTCGTTGTTGTTGCTGTTGCTGTCGTTCTCCTCCCGATTCTCACTGGCTTCGTAGTAGTTGCTTCTCTGCGACAAATGCCACAAGGCCAACAATCGTGTCAACTCCTTGTAGCTGAGTGTCTGCAGTTGCCGCTTGTCTGCGGTTTGAACGCCAGCTGCATGCAACTGTTCCACAATGGTATCAAACAGTCCAGGACGCTGTTGAACCATTTCCTCCTCCAGTTTTCTTGGCGCAATTACCATGTGGGGCAATTCATGCGATTGCTTCTCCTCGCTGGTGGAGCCCAGGGGAACCAATTCGGCATCATTGGTCATGGGCAACGGTGTGACGAGTGCAACCACAGCCAGGAGCACAAGTAAAAAGCAAACAGAGTGCTTCATTTCTTTTCTTTTTTTTGTTTTAAGATAATACAAAATTTGGAATTTGGTTTCTTTAATTTTGTTGTTGTTTTTTGTTGCCGTTGTCGTTGTTGTCTTTCTGCTCGGAATGTCGCGTTTGCACTGACAACGCAGAACTTTTAGTTGCCGTTTCGATCGCGCACCCCGTTCCAATTTCAATTTTCTATCACTGCTTGCACACCCCCCATTGCTTAACCCCTTTCTGCCCCACGCCATGAATTACCCCAGGGGAAGCGCGATCTGCACAAGCGCCCAAAGCGCGTCGTCGTCGTCGTCAATTGTTGTTGTTGCCGTTTGACTTTAGGGTCGATCTCGTTCATGTTCAAATTATTTTATCTACATATATACTGTATTTGTGTGTGTGTATGTGTGTGTAGATATGTTCATGCTCCCCTTTTTTTATTTTTGCATTTTGCTTTAATTGCTTTTTGTTTTGTCGCATGATTTGTTTTAAATACAGTTTCTGCTTTCTATCTCCATGTGTGTGTGTGTAAGTTTATCTTCCACATTGCCATCACTTTACTTGCTCTTCTATATGTAACAAATTGTACTTAATAATCTAATCTTGTTTTTCTTTTGCTGTTTGTGACCGTCCAAATGTTACGTTACGACATGCATGACAGACGTAGCTTAAAGTTTAAACAAGTGGCAACGCTGCGTCGTCGCATTGTACAATGCAGCAAAAAGTCGTTGAATAACAAATTTGAAAAAGTGGCATTTAGCACGTCAATTGATTAATAATGAAAGAAGGAAAGAATTATACGTATGAGTATTTATCGTATTTCCATTTTATAACAATGAAGTGTGAAGTTACAGGGTGTGTCTGGTGTCAATATAAGTTTGAATAATTAATCAACCAATAAAAATTACTATAGCTTCTCACAAATTAAGAGAAATTTACAGAAAGTTCCAGTTTCTGGACAAATTGATACAAAAAATAATTTTTTTCTTCAGCTTCTAATTTATTGTTTATCTAAATCTTGGCTGCTTTTATTTAATTTGCAAAAAACAGGAAGAAAATTCGATACAATGCGTTTTTTTTTTTTTATGGATTCTAAGCAGATCCAAATGATTTCAACCTAATGCATTTGTAAATTCAATTAATTGTTAGCCGCTTTGCATAATAAAACATGTTTTCGCATCACATTGGATAATTGTTGTTGCATGTTAATTTGTTAAATCAATTGCAATATGTTAAATAGCATTGATACGGAAAAGACAGCTGGAATTATTAGCATTGCAATTGTAAATATACCCTGTAAACTGTGAAAATGATTAATGGGCTAGACTGATAGTGTGCAAATCGTAGAGACAAGATTTTGAAATAATATAAATAAATTTTAGTAGTTAGAGGGGTTTGGGTACATTTAAGTCTAGCACTCTTTGGTAGTTAATATTTCAGCTGTTAATGAATTTATTTTTATTTTAAGCAACAGCAAGTGCAAAATGGAGTGCATTAATTAACAGCACAATTGGCAAACTAGACATCTTGAGTCACTTTAATCTTTATTCTCAATTCTAACATTATATTTTTCACCTTTTTGCGTTTCGTTACTGTTTCAAATTTGTTATTGTTTTAGAAACTGAGTCATAGACGCGTTACCCTGCGTATGTGTATGTGTGTGTGTGTGTTGTGAGTGTTGTTTCCTGTTACACACGCCATATAGCGGAATATTCCTCGGACTCCACTCTCACACTCGCACTCCCACCCGCTCTCTCTCACAAATACACTTGGTCTCTCAAATTTCTTGTTGCTTTTCTTCTTCGCTGTGCAACGGCATCAAACGCTCTCTCTCTCGCTCTCTGATGTCATCGGCTAGCAATGTGCGAATGCGTGTGCAGCTCTATGAAAGGTGGGTTAGTGGGAGGGAGAAGTTGAAGGTTAAGAAGGAATTGTGTTGGCGGTGGGGGATAGCAGTGTTTGGGTTACGAGCTTGCTCTCTTATCGCAGAAAAAAAAAACCCGGCAAAGTTTCGTCAACATGTTGGTTGTTTGCTTTTGGTTTGTTTATTTGTAGAGAAATCTTGATTGCGCTTGAAATCGAAATCAAAATCGAAAGAATAACAAAAGGATTAATCAACACTTTGAGAACTTTCAATGGGCATTATTGGTTTTGAACAAGAGTATTTAATTCATATAATAATAAATAAGTACTCGATAGCTGGCAACAATAACTAATTCACACATACACACACACACGCGAACACAGAGAGCGCCCATGAGCGAGCCTGAGTGGGATGAAAAGAGGGAGAGTGAGAGTGAGAGGAGCTGACATTTGCATTCGCACTCGCACTCGTTTCTTCCTCTTCTTCAGGCAAACACACATGTTTTCGTCTCAAGAACAAAAAATAATTGAATTAAATGAAATATTTATATATATACTTATACACACTTATATACACCACATGTATGTACATATTTAGTTAACAAAAAAAAAAAATTTGGGTTTAGGTTAATTTCGGCTAATCCTCGGCAGGAACAGCTGCATTTGTTGTTATAATTGTTGTTGTTCCTGGCTTCTCTGTTGTTGTTGTTGTTGCTGCTGTTGTTGTGCGCGTCAAGGTAAAAACTCCAGTGCTGCCCACATCATCCATGGGCTGTGCTATTATCGTTGATGTGGTGCTCTGTTTAGGGTTACAATCATGCATGAATTCGGTTGCAATCCTTTTCTTTAATTCGCTCTTTGTTCAACTTACGCCATTTTTGGTTTCCTCGGGGCTCCAGGAGCGCTTATCATCCAAATCCTTGGAGCAACAGCCGCCCATTTTAATTGAATTCCACTGTAAATTGTTTTGAGTGGATTTTCGATTGTTGTCTGTGGATTGTGGGTGGTGTTGTGGGCGGTGTTGTCGAAATGTTGTTGCTTTAACCTCGCGCGGCTGTCATCGAATGCCGCTTCGTTTGCCGGTGCGCGCTTGTTAGCGTTAGCCAGCAGCGGCTCCACTTGACGACGCAACTGCGCAGTTGCAGTCGACGCTGGCGTTGAGTTTGACGTTGACGTCAACGTAACTGCTACTGCCGGTTACTGTTGACGCTGTGCTTGACGCGTCGCCGTCATCATTCATATCAAAATTGTTGTTTTCATACCCTGTGTCGTAGGGTATAACGAGATTGTGGGATTCTCTGTAACAGGCAGAAGAAGACGGCTCGCAGCCTATAAATCATATGCATAAACTCATGATCAGCATTAACATCTGTCTGTTCATATGAGAAAACAGATTTCAGAGATGGTAAGAGCTAGATGCACTTAATTTGGTATGTATGGTGCAAACAGATCTAGTTCCTTTAACATTTCTGATGCCGACGCAATTTACGATGTGTCCTGAAATTTTCATAGTACATGGATTATAAACTCGATAGTTATTCAAGCAAAATTACTAAAGGGCCAATTAAAGAAGAAGAGAACAAAGTATCTCGTAGTCGAGTACTCTCGACAAAATCATTGTCACTTTTTTGTTTTTTTTTCTTATACTTTTGTCGAAATACATGTGTCTCATAGCCACTCGTCTTTCTCATTGTTGTATTTATACAAAGGCGCGGGATTTATATACTCGACATATTTATTCTTAAAGTCCCCCACTTTCCGACACACAACACACAAAACCCAACGCCACCCACTCCCTTCGTGCGCTCGACAATCACGCAATCTTTCCAAAGACCCATTGGGAGTCATCGTCTTTTCATAGCTCTGATTACTTTTAACAGTCGACTATTTGATCTCTGAGTGTTCAATTGTTCCCCATTCCTTATACTTATGATATCAGCTAAATATATACATATAAGTTTGTATTTGGTTCCATTGTATTTCACATAAGACAGCAATTAGCTTAACTTCCCTTAGCTTTTGAAGCCTAGCTCTCGGCTATACGATATCGATATCATAATTAGTGATAAACCATAAATAATGAAACACACACTAATGCCACATAATAAATAAATTGATCGCATTTAATGCGCAATATGAATGGGCGATAGGTAAGTGATAAGTAGGGAAAGGAGTTGGATGGGCGTCTGACTAACTGGGTTGATTTTAGCTGTGAGACCATTGACCAGACCACACCAGACAGTTTTAGTTTTATCTATTGAGCACAGCGGAACTATCAGGCAAATTGGGTTTTTATAATAAAAAAAAAAAAATATATATAAAAAACATTGCTTATTATCTGAAACTATGATGCCGATTAAATGCAAGTTATCGCTCTTTCTTTATCGATATCGAGATATACATATGTACTATATATGCATTGTTGACCTTCGCAGCAGGAAATTGTATTGAAAGAGCTTAAGGAAACGCCCACAATTGCAATGTGTGTGTGTGTGTATCTGAGTGTGCGTCATAATCATAATCAAAATGCTCATAATTAAATCATAGACACTTGAAGATAAGCGCACCCAAAAGTAATTAAAACACAAAGGGGCCCCAGACGCGAGTCACCCGAGTCACAAATCGGAATTGGTATGCAAATATTGAGTAATTGCGAGTGTAGCACGTAACGAGCTATGAAAATTTATAATGAGAGCACTGCAAAACAACAATAAAAACATAAATAATAAAAAAAAAAAACCAAAATACAAAACAAACAATAGCAAACGGAAAGTGGAACGAGCAAACAATACTGCAACCAACGTTCCTATAAATAGTAATAAAATTGGCATAATATTGTAGATTGAAATGTGTAAAAATCCAAACAGTCTACAAAGGCTAATCCATAACTATTGATGCTGTATCGTCAGACTTTTATTTAACTAACAAAATGCCTTGAATTAGTTGGTCAGTTTAAGCCAAATCCTGAAACAATATCTGTTCTTGTTTGCTCTTCGTCGACGAAGAAGAAGGCGACATACAGCTGCCAATTTGTCAAATATAACGAAAAGAGCTCGGTGAGACAGGTTTTTCATTATTCTTTAAAAGAACAAGTAAATAAATGAAATAATGAGATGTAATTTAATGGATTTAATAAGGTATTTCAATGAAATTTGTTTAAAAATGACTGGACTAACTTTAGTGGAAGCGTTTTCATCATATTGTATGCATACTGTACAACTACCAATAATATTTAGTTGCTCGTTGAGTAGTTTTATCTTTATTAGAAACTCAATTGCCAGATAAACAATCAAACATATTAACGTTAATTAAGTGACAATTAATTAATTGGATTTCCTCGCACTCTCTCATTCATTCCTTTTTACGCAGATTCACAATGGCCAGGTCTACGATAAGGAGACGCTGCTGCGTTCCTTGCTGGCGGCAATGTCGCCCCATGTCTTTATACCACAATATTGGCGCGAGGAACGGAGTAGCGTCGTCTTCTTTACGGATGACTTTGAAGTGGCGGAACGTATACAACAGTTGGGACGACATGCCCATTTGCGGGATGGATTCCGGCTGATGCCGCGTGTCAGGGCCGGCGTGCCACTGGTGACCATCGATGAGGAGTTCAAGGCCAAGATGAAGGCGGTGATGGCCAAGCGATATAATGTACAGACAAAGGCCCTCGATTTGTCACGTTTCCATGCCGATCAGGATCTCAAGCCCATCTTTTGTCCGCTCTTCCGTGCCAACGTGATGTGTGTGGCCATCGACATCATACGCGAGAATATTCCCGATCTGGAGGCCATCAATCTCAATGATAATCAAATGTCCACCATGGAGGCGTTCAAGGGCGCCGACAAGCGGTTACCGAATCTTAAGATACTCTATCTGGGCGATAACAAGGTGACTTGCACCTGATCCGATCCTTTGCACATTATTTTTTTTTAAATATGATTCCTCTTTCTGTTTTGACAACAGATACCCTCGTTGGCGCATCTCTTGGTCTTTCGCAACTTGCCAATTGTGGAGCTGGTGCTGCGCAACAATCCGTGTCGTTTGCGCTACAAGGATCCTCAGCAATTTGTCAGGTATACTATGGTGTGAATTATTGATTCGAACTCTTCGAACACTTCTCCGAAATGGATGTGACAGACAAATCTGCAAAACTGCGAATCAACTGCGCGGGAACTGAACTGGGCTAAGTAGGATCCTTGCATCCTGTTGACCGATTGAGCCTTGTTTTTATTCCGATTTCAGTTTCTGTTCTTTTTTTTTTTTTTTATTTCTCACTGTGGCTTCCATTGTGAAATGTGCGTCATGCAATTTCGAATACTGTTTGCTGTTGCTCGCTCGATTCTTCAGACAAGTTTCCAAGGCATTTTAAGTAGGCAATTGCATTTGGTCCAGTTCATAAAATACTGTTGCCGCATTTAAGGCCAGCACAGGTGAAACCAAGCTTTTGGCAGTAAAAAAAATATAAAAAAAAATTAAGAAAATTAAAAAAAGAAAACATTTAAAAAAAAACTAAAAAAAAAATTTGCAAAAAAAAAAAAAGGAAAAAAAATAAGAATCAACAAACTCCAGACAACGCACAAACTGGCAAAGCTCACAACTACAACACTTGTTGCTAATTTGACGATATGGCAACACTAAAAACAAACAGACACACGACGGCACGTTTGCATATCCGTAATGCAGGCAAAACAAACACATGCAGCAGCAGCAGCAGCGTTGAGCTTTCCTCTTGCCTTGTCCGTTGCGAATGCGACAAACAAGCAAATCAAAAGAGACTATAAAGCAAATAATCTACAATAAAACGTAACGCAACGAACGCAGCGCAGCGCAATTAACGCACGCATGCTCGCACCGCATATGCACGCATTGCACACACACACAGGCACGCGTGCGTCGGCTGTCGGTTCCACTGTGAACTGTTAAGCCCCCCCCCAGAAAACTAGTATGTGAATAGCAGAATTGTGATGTGTTGTTGTGTTGCTGTTGTTGCACTTGCGGTTGCGGCGGCGTCGTTGTCGTTGGCGGTGGCTTAAAAAGTTGAAATTTTTTTTACGGGTGCGCACGCCAAGCATACTTAACATTGACCAACACTAAACTGACTGCAAGTGACGTTCAGACTGCATGACCAAATACAACACGACCTGCATGCTGGCGTGACGTTGGCGACCCTTTAACTTTAGCTGATCTGTGTGCGGATGGGATGCAACGTACTCTGGACGATCGTACGAAAAGCAAAAACAAAACGAACCTGACGGTGCAGCAGCAACGAGCTTTTGTGCGGCTACGCCTGGAGTTATTTAACGAAAAAAAAATTAAAAGAGAAAAAAAAAATAAGGAAAAAGAACAAATAAAACAAATTAATACAAAAAAAAACCAAAGAAAAAGAATTAAAAAAAAAGGCAAATGAAAAATGAAACTGCTTAAAAGTTTGTCTCACCTTGACATTTGTTTGTAGCTCAAATTTGCAGGCGTTTCGATTTATGAAATGCATTAAAATTGAAAACAAGTGCAACTGCCTGTTTAATTATAGCTACAAAAGCAATGTACGATAAGTGTACAGTAAATGATAAATAATGCAATGTACGATAAGCGTGCAGTAGTAAATAAAAAATATATTTATTTATGAGAGTCAGCGGCAAATGGATTTCGAAATTGTATTAACGGCAACGTTTCTAATGGCCACAAATACTTATGCACGTATATGTATAAATACATATGTATGTGTGCATATGTATGCGGTCTAAAACAAAACACTAACACTAATGCCATAACAAAACGGCTGCAAATCCAAAATGCAAACTATTTACAGCGAAGTACGGCGAAAGTTTCCAAAACTAATGAAGCTGGTAAGTTGAGCAGACATTTTGTATTTATTTATTTATGAATTGAACTGGATGTGCACGTGCTGACATTTTTATCGATGTTTTATACAATATCGATATCGATGAGTGCTATTTGAAATACATATTTATATCGATCAATTAGCGCTAAGTAAATGAAATTGATTTTTTTATGGCTAAAATATCAATACCGATAAGATATTTGTATCGTTAACTTAGCATTAAATAAACGAAAATAAAATCTTGATACAAAACTATCGATAATGATCACCATTAAACTCAATTTTCTGCAATTTTGTATTAAAAACATCAGTTAAAATATTTTTTACCGATAAATCACGATAAATTCACTGACCGATAAAAAAAAGTCACACGCACATCTCCAAAATTGCATTGCCAAATTGTTGATTATAATCGATTTAATCATACCATTTCCCATATGAAATAAATCCCATGTGCTTAGGATGGAGAAGCATTAGCGCCGCAGGTTATCTTCGATTTGAACGAATCCGGAGTGCTGCCACCGGCAAAGGCATCCTTTTTGTGCGACAGCGCCGGCGCTGAAGTTGTACGACAATTTTTGGATCAGTACTTTAATATATTCGATTCGGGTAATCGACAACCATTGCTAGATGCGTACCATGAGCATGCCCTGCTCTCGATGTCAATGCCCTCAATGAGCCAGGCGGGAAGGTGAGCACAAAGTCGACAACTTGATTAAGTTTTATAACCAACCAATCACATTCAAATTTAACTCAATTCTCAATTGCTTTGCAGGCTGAACAGCTTTTGGAAATTCAATCGCAATCTGCGACGCATTATGAACAATGAACGTGAAGATCCCCGCATGCGTCTCCTCAAGAGCGGTCGCTTGGCCTGCGTATCCACGTTGGATGAATGGCCGCGCACGTTGCACGAACGTCGCACCTTCACCGTCGATCTGACCATTTACAATGTAAGCATAAGCAGCGGCTAATTTAGCAATCTAATATAAGATCACGGTTGCCACAGGCAAATCTCTAGAGTCTAGACATTTTGGCTCGAGCTACTTTTCAAATCTCTTCAAAGCAAACCGTAGATGACACCAGAACCTAAAGAGAGATTTCATTTCATATTTAAACGTGTTTTAGAAACCTAATAACCTTTTCTAGTTACATTTCGCATTGAGATGTGTTAATACAGATATTTAGAAAAACTCTGTGATTTATTGAGATAATCCAAGTAAACTTTTTAATCAACTTTCTCAGGAATTCAATTTTTGTAAGAAAACCTTTGATGCTACTTTTTTATTTATTATTATATCACGACTTAAAGCAGTCAGCAAAAAGTAAATGAATTTTGACAGTTAATTTAAATGAATTAAACTAGAACTAAAATTAAAAAGTAATAAATTAAATGAATATAAATTTGAATTGTACACTGAAAAGGCAATAAGTTAAGCTAAGTCTGGGGCATGCAAAGAATTATAATTGATCCAAAAAAAGCTTCTTATTAATGATGTATATGTTTCTGTTTCCGTTGCTGTTGCTGTTTATTCCTTACAGCCCCAAATGATGGTGTTCACGGTGACGGGTTTGTTCAAGGAGCTGACTGGCGATGCGGACAGTCCGACGCCCGCATCCATGCAGGCCTACGAGCTGCGCCACTTTGTGCGCACCTTTGTGGTGGTGCCACAGAACACGGGCTTCTGCATTCGCAACGAGACGATCTTTATAACGAGCGCCACATTGGATCAGACGCGTGAATTTAAGCGCGCTCAACATCAGCCAGCGCCAGGCGCCATCAATGCAACCAGTCAGCAATCAGTTAACGTTGGCATTGGCATTGGTGTTGGCGTTGCCGACAATTCACTGCAGAGTCGCCTGCAACAGGGCCAACAGTCTGTGGCAGCTGTTGCATTGTTGCCACCGCCGCCAACAGTTACGTCCAGCCTCAACAATCCAGCGGCGGCGGCTGTGGCAGTGGCAACAAGTGTGAATACCTCCCAACTTAGCGATGCGACCAAAATGCAAATGGTGCAGAATATGAGTGCACAGAGCCAAATGAATCTAGACTGGAGTCGCAAGTGAGTAGCAACAAATACATAGAATCATATAAAATCAAACTTATTAAATTTGAAATAACTCTTGCAGATGCCTCGAGGAAACCAATTGGGATTTCAATCATGCCGCCTTTGTGTTCGAGAAACTATTCAAGGAGAATAAAATACCACCCGAGGCCTTTATCAAATAGAAAGTGCCCCCAAACAACATGGAAAACAACAACAACAACAACAATAGATAAACAATAGTAATAAACAAAAGTCCACCATTTGTGGCAATTAACAAATGTTTAGTTTTCATCAAATTGTGAACAAGGAAGCTAAACATTTCTAGGCTGTTCTGAACTTTCTCCTTCCTTCCCCCCTCTCCACAACACACACACAAACAAACATACACAACTTACTGAACATAGATTTTAAGCGTTTCTACTAATAAGAATTTTATAAATTATTTTTTTCATAGCTTAAGCTGCTCTTTATGCACTCTGGCGCAAAAATCTATTCTAGTTTATCTAATTCATATCATAATCCATTGTACACCCAAAATGAAAGTGTATTCAAATAGTCGCATATTGGAATAGTCACAGTGCATTGCCAGAGCGTGTAAACTAATAAACACACACACACATACATACATACTCCCAAATTGAACAGCCTTATAATTAAATGTATCCCAATATTTGCTTGTACAAAATATATACATAATATAGTTACAAATGTTGTTTTTACAAGCAAATAACATTAAAATTGTAAATTTTTATATGCATAGCTTTGAAGAGCGCAAAAATATTAACACTTACATATAATACTAATTTTATTATTTTGTATTTTTTTTTTGGTTTCTTACTTGCTACTTAATGAACGGCATCATGTGTCGTCTTGTCACATTGCATTGATTGCGCCATTATGATTATGATAAATTGATAAGAAAATAGAAATATTAAATAATAACGAGTGTAGGAAAAACAACAGACCACAAAACATAATTAGTTTGTAAAACGTACTATAGCCTAAACATTTTCATGATAATAAAACACGTCAAAATACATGTTAAATGTAAAGCAAATGCATTTCTTATTCGCAAGTTGCGCTTTAAATATATGGACGCACGGTTGCCACAATTGGCGTTTTTGCGCACGATCGAGGATCTCGGCAGATTGATTTTATTTGTTTGGAGTTATGATTTTATTAGAAATTAATTTGCTTGTCGCGCGTCTTTTTTTTTAACGGTAAAACAAAAATCATCTGGCAGCCCCGGCTAGGACTAACAAAAAAAAATCATCTGGCAACCCTGACTTAAAAAAGGTGGCAGCCCTGGCTAAGACTAAAATAAAGGTGGCAGCCTCTCGCGGCACTTTCAAAAGTGAGAAGTTTTTTCGCGACATAAAAATGGAACTTTCTTAATTTTGAAGCTAGAATTTTGAAAATTTTACCAGAATTTTTGTTGGAGTTTTTGAGTTTTATTATTTGTTCGATCTTTTACTAACTTCGCCACGCGAAGAGCGAACTGCACCAAACCAATTTTAGATTGAACTTAATTAATTTGCAAAATTTTGTATTTTGTTGTTTTTTTGAAATTGTTTCAAATTTTAGCGCGCAAATTTTTCAAACTGCTTGGAGTTTTTGCACTGCTTGCTGATCAGTGCTTAATGTGAAAGCTTATCTTATTTCACAACCAGCAGCATTGTGCAAAAGCTTACCGTCATCCAGTACACCAACCAGCTTAACGAAACGAACTTGTGGATCACGTAGGCGGACAAAATGCCATAGATGGCGCCACAGCTGGCTTTTCATTGTTGGCGAAACAATTTGAATTAATAAAAAAAAAACAGAAATTGTTGATAATGCAACGATCTTTAAATGCTAAATTGTGTACCCTTTAAGACAGAAATCTGATATTATTCATAAAATAAATATGCACCCATGTTCGCTATGAATGATTGTTAGTTTAACAAAAGAAATGGCAAACAATGAAAAGCTTTTCTAGTTTTTGGGGTTTTTTTGGTTGTTTGTTTGTTTGTTTGTTGCCACAGCTGCTGGACTCCGGACTTTGGCTGGGAATAGGACAGGACAGGCCGGACAGGACATTTGTCGGCATTCAACAAACTGGTCAAGTGATCAACCAGTCCAGTAACCAGTCCTTTGGGCCTGTCCAGGGTGTGAAACGGCCGCCTCGCAGCATCCCAAGCCCAAAAAAGCTCAGGACATATGTACATATCCTGATTTTCAGCTGTCGACAATTCCATAATGCTTTAATTCTCGTGGTAGCGAAGATCTTCTCAACAATGGACACTTTTGTGGGCCAGCTGAGAGAAGGGCTTTAAAAGATGACCATTGGCATTGGCTTTTGTTATTCATAACATAATTAGCCCAGCCCAATCTTATTGTTGGCCACATCTGGATTCTGTTTGGCTTCAGGTTCGGTCAGCTTTTTCAGCTGCCAGCAAATTGGGCACAAAACAAAAAAAAAAACGAGTCAATCTTGTCGTACGTAACGGTAGAATTCCTAGAATTGTAGTTAAATAAATCAAATCATTTGCATACACGTGCATTTGTATGTATGTGTGCATGTATGTATGTATGCACAGCCAGATTAGTCGCCAGCCAACCAAGGGTCGTTAAGCTGCACTTACACTCACCCACACCCACAATCCCAGTCTATCATTCTTCCTCGCACACGCACACACACATGCATATGCATACACTGAGCGACAGAGAGGCGTACAATGCACGTGCTTTTTTGCTTTTGTTGCTCTCTGTTGCTGTGCTTGCAAAATTGCACTTTCATGTTGTTGTAAATGGCGTCGTTGCGCTTGCCGATTGGACACTGTGCTGTTGTTGTTGTGGGTACAAAATGGCCGATGCTGCTATTGCCTACAACTTTGACTGTTGCCGTTTTAACAGTGCTGGCAAAAACGTAGTAGGAATAGTAGTAGGCAATGTGAGAGCGCCAACAGCTAACAGTGAGAGCGCAAAGTGTGTGGGTGTGGGTGTGTGTGCGTTCTCGCTCACACTTGCTCTTACACTTGCAATGACGCGCTCTCTCGCCTGTGTCTGTGTCATTCTCTTTTCGGACTCTCTTACACGCCCAATCGTACGCTGGCTCTGCCTCCCATGCGCTTGTTGTTGTTCTTGCTAGACTTAATGAATTTCGTTGCGCGCTTTTTATGTGTGTGTATGTATAAATTTTGTATTTTAACATTTAAATTTGTTGCGCATCTGCTGCCCCGCATACACACATACATACATACAGTGGCTCACAGCTTATTTCGTGCAAGGGTAGAGTCAAACTTTAAGATCGAATAACTCCTAAACTATTAAAGATATCAACAAAATTTAAATGCAGTTCTATTTAGCAAACTGTTTATATTAGTTTACATATTTCACTGTTCTTCTATTTCTGTAAATAGTCCCTAAAATTAAGAAAAACTTAAACTACTGACAATTTTTATGTCACAGCTTATTTCGTGCAGGCACTTGGAAGGACTTTAAATCTGTAATTGTGATTATAATGTCACAGTTTCTTTTTCTATCCTTTAGGACACATCATTAGCTAATAATATTTTACTTTTAATGGGTTAATTCGCGTTAAAAACTTTAGTTGTGAAGTGAATTCCAAAATGAGCCCTGGTACAAATATTAAATAGTAGAAATCGGTCCTAACGAGATTAAAATAAGGTCCAACTTAGCAGAATATTTTTGAAATGATTAAATTAGACCCTAGTGTAGAGCATTCCGTCATCCAAGGTTGTCATTAGGCCAACAAAGTGGCAAAAAAGTTCAAAAATAATCCAAAACTAATTTCACTGATACCGATATGAAACTTATCGGCCGGATTATCAAAGCTAATGCAAAGTTATCGGTTCCAAAAATGACTTCGTTGTTGAAGGTACATATTCTTGTCCATTATTCCATCAATAATACCCCTGATTTCAACGTCTGAAGTCGCCATGGGTGCCCAAACGAAAACAATGTCACCGCCAAATTTAACAGTGGTTTCTAGGTGTTTATGCTATAGCTCGGTATTCGGTTGATGCCAAACCAATTGCATTCTATCGATACCAAAGATGTTTAGTTTGGACTTTTCTGCAGATATAAAGTCATTCCAGATAGAAATCGGGCGATTTTCGTGATTTTTGGTACATTTTACTTTGCATGGCTGATAACTTATGTTAATTAATGGCTTCTTTAGAGGTACTTGGGCATTAAACTCATTATCTCGCAATATAAGTCCAACTGTTTCTATAGAACATTTGTTGGGTATTTCATTCTCAACATCCGAGATCAGTTTTGGAACCGATAACTTTGCATTAGTTTTGATAATCCGGCCGATAAGTTTCATATCGGTATCAGTGAAAACTTAGTTGGGATCATTTTGGAACTTTTCTGCCACTTGGTTGGCTCAAAGAAAACATTGGATGACGGAATGTGCAGCACTAAGACCTAATTTAATCATTTCAAGAATATTTCGCTGAGTTAAACCTTATTTCATTCTTGTCAGGGCCGATTTCCATTTTTTAATAGTTGTACCAGGGCTCATTTTGGAATTCGCTTCAAAACTAAAGCTTTCAACCGGAATTAACCCATTAAAAGGTTAACAATATTAGCTAATGATGTGTCCTAAGGGATAGAAGAAGAAACTGCGACATTTTAACCACAATTACAGATTAAGAGTAAATCCTAGTGCCTGCACGAAATAAGCTGTGACTTTAAAATAGTCAATAGCTTAAGTTTTTCTTCATTTTAAGGGCTATTTACAAAAATAGAATAGCAGTGAAATATGTCAACTAATATAGACAGTCTGCTGAAAAGAACTGCATTTAAATTTTGTTGATATCTTTAATAGTTTAGGAGTTATTCGATCTTTAAGTTTGATCCTACCCTTGCACGAAATAAGCTGTGAGCCACTGTACATACATAGCGACATCTGCTTTGTCGACAAGAGCAAATCGCGTGCCAAACTGCTTGCTGTTATTGTTGTTGTTGTTGCTTATCTTTGATTTTAACGTTTGTGCAAATAAAATGATTGAAATTGCGAACGCCAACGATGTCGTCGCCATTATTTGAAACCGCACACACACACACACATACACCCACTCACACACACATACACAGAGCAACAAATGCTAATGGCAAAATGAACATTAAGCACACATACAATGTGTGTGTCTGTGTATGCTTGTGTGTGTGTGTTTTAGGAGTACTCCAGAGCAATGAATTATTAATTATTGTCGCGGCTCATTATGTACCAGTTTGAGGTTATAATGAGGTCACATTGATTTCTGTAATGTAAATATGTAGATTGCAATACAATGCATTAATGCATTAATGAAATGCACTGACAACATTCAAATTTCATCTTTAATATGGAACACAAGTTTTGTGACGACTTTTCAAGTGATTTAGTTCATTATTAAACAAATTTAATTTAATTACAAATGTGATAGTTTGAATAAAAAGTTAATAATTTAATGAAATAATTGGAATTATAACTGATACAAGCTATGTATTGTACACAACTATTGTGATTTATTTATATTAAAAGATAATACAATTAAAATCAAATAAAATACAAATAAAAACCATAATAAAATAAGCCATTTCTGCTGACTAAAATTAAAATAATATGATGTACGTATATCACTTTAATTGAACTTATACACATATAGTTACAACATATTTTGTCACCTTTTAAAGTTAGTTCTAGCCAAATTTTGAACTTACTTCATGTAAAGCTTGGCATCAATGAAAAGGTCTTTTGAATTCCTTTTGAATGTTACAATACTTTCCTTAACCCATTAGATACCCATTGAAATTTTCAAATTTTTGTAAACGTCCACTTTTTCAACTTTTTTCCTCGATTTTTTAAAACATATGTTTTGATGCAGAAAGTTTCTTTAAATCATTTAAATAGTGACTGCAAAAAAAATTTAATATTTCTTCGCTAGTATTTTTGGCTAGAACTAACTTTAAAGGGTGCCAAAATACTTTTTGTTGTTGTGAAAAAACTGCATGTTTTTCAATAATAGTTGTTTTTTTGAATCATAGAATACATTTTTAGGCTTCGAATTTCAAAATCATAAAGGTTTTATCGGTGGTTTGGTTGTTCATGGCCGAGCCTAATCAAATTATTCCTCTTTTTGCCCCTTAATTTCAATAATTCTTGTAAAAAAAAGGGTATTTTCAATGTCCAAAAAAGTGGGCGAAACGATCGTCTGAGTGTTTAGCGCTTAGTTCATCTTAAACTTTGTTTCACTTTTCTTTTATTTAAGATAAAAACTATATCGGAAAGATATTTAATATATACATTAATAATTTGAACAAAAGTGTGTGTGTAAAAACTGTAACGTCCGCAACGTAACGTCCGCAACAGACAAAAACGAAGATTTTTAATTAACGAGACTACTTATCTTTATTTTTGATGCTGCATTGATATGTTCATATATTCCACTTAATTTTGTGTATATGGATATTTTTTGTTTATTATGCAAAATTCGCTAGTATATGTACAAATGCACGTTAACCTCAAATCGACTTCCATTCTTTGTAACGGCCGCAACGGAACTTTCAGCAAGCCTAATTTATTTTCAAAAACAGTAAGGCTTTTATCTTAAAATAGGTTTAAAAGTACTCCCAATGAAATGCATTTTCCAGAAAGTTTCATTAAAATTAACCAATCTGAACGGGAGGTGTATCAGTTTAAACATGAAAATATGCGTGCAGATGTAACGTCCGCAACTCAGGATTAGCCCATATGGCCATTTCTACAGAAAGGTCCACCGCGGCCAAAAGCGTAAAATTGATCAAAAACTCACATCTTGTGAAATTTTCTTCCAGAAATGTATTCAAGTTATTAATTTAAGCAATATACGGTAGAAAAAAACAATAGGATTAACATATCAATTCTACATTGAAATAAATTCACTTTTTCTATATTTTATGCCCATTTTTTTAAAAATTGACTTCCAAAATGGACCGTTTGTATTTTATCTATTACACTAATTAGGACAGTAAGATTGTAACATTGAACCATTTTAATTTAAAGAAATATATTGAAAGTTTAATTTAAAACAAGTTTTTCGAGCTGCTTTCGATAAATAATTTAAAAAAAGAGAGACAGAAACAACAAAAATATTTTGTGGAACAAAATGTCGCGTGCGACAGTGACTCAAATCAAATGAAAACTAGTTGTGATTGTTGTTGTTGCTATTGTTGCTGATAAGGAATGGCAAATATACTTAGGAGAATTTAGTTGCTTAATATCTTGGCTGTTTATTATCCGATCGCGATGAAACTTACAGAAAATATGGAGAATAATATTCAGGCCTGTTCCGGTTTTCACTTTCGGAAAGATTTTGCGGAAGTGAATTTTTTTAACCTGCTCTAATATCATTTCGGCGAAACTCTTTGGATTGATATTACTTTGAGTTAATGAGTTTAAGTCCTATAAATTGAAAAACTATCATTTTTAAATACTTAGTCTAAATGCAAAGTGATTAAATGTATTTCACTAATTGCTATAAAATAAAAAGTGAAAACCGGAACAGGCCTGATTATCTTCGTCTATGCTTAATTCGGAATGTCTATCTTTAAAATTGTTCTTAAAATAAAAATTTTCTAATTTGTGGGCGTTCAAGGAGGCGTGGCCGAAATCTAAAACAAACTCGATCTGCTTACAATATAGACGCACATAGACTACATACCAAGTTTGGAGTCTCTAGCTCTTATAGTCTCTGAGATCTAGGCGCTCCAAATATTTTTAAATCAAACAAAAAGCATTTTGTAGATAAATGAATGCATTACATTTTAAAATTAACTGCATCAAAATATTCGTTCGTTCGCATATATTCTTGATCAGCATCAACAGCCGAGTCGATATAGATCTCAGAGATCTCTAAGAGCTAGAGCAACCAAATTTGGTTGCTTCAAATTGTTGTTTCAAATTATTGCCACGCCAATTTTCAAGATATTAGGGTTGACGATGAATGAAACATTAAGTGGACTGTATTTTGTATATTTGTTTATTGAGGAGCGCTGTCCTGCCTAATTTGCTGTCTGTTTTAAAACTAAAACGTAATTCACACAAGATGCTGAAGACGCGTCAAATTCTTTGCATGTGTGTGTGTGTTAACATAACCAAAATGAGTACAGAAAATGTTAACGTAAAGTGACTTGAATTGGCGATGACAATGTTAATTAAAGTGTTAATTCAAATAAATTCATTGGATGTAATTCGTTCATCAACAAGGGGTTTTTTTCTAAGTAACGTTAACTACTATTGATAGATCATAGAATATTTAGAAGATGAATTCTTCTGATTCGGATTCTGTTTGTTGTCAATTGCAAGTGCTGGCGTTATCCTTGCACAGGACATGCTAATGCACAAATGCGCCGAAAGCGACGGGGCAGAATGAGAGAGAAGACGGAGAAGGAGGAGGAGGAAGGGAACATTGCCTGACAAAAGTCAATGATCGCACGGCTGTCGGGTCTGCAAATATGCGAACAGCCGAAATGGTAAATGGTAAATGGTAACTGGTAAAAGGGATGGGGAATGGGAACGTGAAATCGCAATCAAGCGCGAAGGATCAACACACAGTACGTTGACGCTGGAGTTGGAGTTGCAGTTGGAATTGGAATTGAGAGCGTCGCATAATCCGGCTGTCGCAGGATCAGAGCACGCAGCGAGGATTCGCTTCATGTTCAGTCGGAACATTTTCGGCAATTACCGAAAAATAAAGAAGCGAATTAATGCCAGGCACAAAAGCAAACATGCCAGCCACCAAGAGAGAGAGAGCGAGAGAGGGGAAGGGGAAGAGGGAGAGACAAACAAAATGCAGTCAAAAATATAAAAAGAGTTTTTTGCACCTGTCCAGCCGAAATGCAAAAGGCACCACAACGGGACAACGGGGGAAAAAAACAAACACAAAATAAGAGCACGAAAAAGAAAAAGTGAAGGAAATTAAGGATAAGCAGTGCAAGGATCAAGCGAGGACAACCGCGCGTGCCACTCAAAATTCCAGCTTAATTTCGCGAAAGGTGCACACGCCAAAAGAAAAGAAAAGAAAAAGAAAAAACAAAGGCAGAAAGAATGAAACAAAACTAAAGAAATAGCGCTGGGAACCCCCTTAAAGTCGAGTGACTGCAGCTAGTGGGTGAGAGCTAAGTCCATCTCACTCTCTCTCTCTCTCTCTGTCTCTGCTCCTAACGCTGTGTAAGCTTTGCGTGCCGCTCGCTTTTTGTTCGCTCACATTTGAGCCCCCTTTTTATTTTAATTTTAAATTTTGGACCGCGTCTCATTGTTATGCATTTTAAATATGAATTTTTTATTACCGCCAGACATGCAACACACACACACACACACACACATGCAGCATAAATGTCCTGTTTTTATCCTTCTTCTTCTTGGTTTTGTTGTTTTTGTTGTTGTTGCTTCAACGTCGGTTTGATCCTCGTTTCCTTTTGTTGTCCAGCTAAATGCTCGTTAATTCCTGGCGTTAATGAGCATGAGTGCTCGGGGCGCTCATCACATTGGGTGGCCAGCAGATGTCCTGCCGATCGAGGACTCGCCACTCTCCACTCTCCACACTCCACACTTACCTCTGCCTCCCCTTCCCTTTGGCAATTGTCATTTACTTGGCGGCAATTAAAAGTTCTCCTTTTAATTAAGTGTCATTAACACTAAAGCATTAAGCACACAGAATCCTTAACAGGACTCATTTAGAACCACTAAATTCTCTAAACTGTTGCGATTTTTTTCGTGTTTTTATGTCTGTCGTCTGTTGTCGCTGTTTTAAGTAAGCACCCTTCATGCTGCTTTCGTCACTAGCGCGGACTGCCGTCCGCAGTGATTAAAAAACCAATTTTATTAAGCGAGCTCCTTAGATTCTTTACATTGTTGCAATTTTAGAAATATTTTTCACAAGTTGTTGAAATTTGCATTTCCACCAGATACTTCACATTAAATATCTTAATCAAAGTATTTTTTCAATTTCAAAACTTCAAATTTAACTTAACAATCGTATGTAGAATGCTTTAACATTTACCAAATATAAAGATCTATTATCTTTGACATTTCGTTTATGATCATATTGAATAAATAAATTTAATTTAAATTAAATTCAATTTATAAAATTTTCAGCAATGTTGAATAATGTGAATAGCAAATTTCATCATTATATCAGTAAAATATTTGGAAATTGGAATTTGACGATAAGGATTCATAATACAGGCCTGCATGAATGCATTCAAAAGGGCAAATGAATCATTCACTCTAAAATGGGTACACTTTTTACTGAAATGAATGTCAGATAATGTTGTTCTAGTTCCTGTATTGACAGTGAGTATGAGTACACTATATACGTTGTACAGTAAAAATGAGTACAGTATATTTGAGTACAGTACATTCACTGTACACTGAGTTATTTTTGAGAACAACATTTGACAGCTAGAGTGTAACAAAATGAAAAAAATAATAAAACATTATAGATTCAACATGCAAGAAAAATACATTTATTGTTCATATTTTATGAAACACAAGACTCGTTAAGTTCTTCTATATTTGAATTTAAGAACATTATATTGTTAACCATGTCCTTACTGGAGGCTATTTTACTGCGTTTTTCAGAAATTAAAGTTTTTGCTATTGAAAAACACCTTTCGGATGCAGCTAAATTTGAACAGAAAAGGAAATTGGTCCTTATTATTGGTCCACCAATTCAGGACATTAAAATCTTCACTGTATTGGATGTTAACATTCTTATACAAGGGCGTCGGCAGGCGGGGGCAGGTGGGGGCCATTGCCTCCCCTACATTCATAGCTTTCATTATGTAGCTTTCGAAATCCAACCAAAGTGAATGTGAAAACGTGCAAAATCATATTTTTTGTTTGTTTCTTTTCAAGTTCTGTAAACTGTGACAAATTATTTGTGGGTGGAAAAGGAATAGGTCTATTTTATGGTAATTTTTAAAGTCCTCTTCGACAATGCTCGGCAAGGTCTTCACCACATGGTATATTTACATTTTTATAAGCATGTATTTTATTTGATATCATGGATAATGTAAATGTTTTGAAAACTACTGAACCCATATTCTCTCATTATACTCATTTGTACAGTAGTGTGCCAGGCCACTCAAGGTGTACTTATTATTTTGTTTGTTGTACAATGTTTTAATGAGAACAACTTTAGCTGTCACTCACTCCCAGTGAGTTATTGAATTTACTGTACAAAAAAAATGAGTTCAGTAAATAATGAGTACAGTACACTAATGTACAGTACTGTACAGTAAAAATGAATGCATTCATGCAGACCTTTATTTCATAAGTATTGTCGAAGTTCCCTAACTCGAATCACCATTATCCAAAGAAAAAGTACGACTTATGGAGACTTTGACTTATTTTTCATGTTTCATACATTTCAAATTGCAAAATTTTCTTGTTATTTTCAACAAAAACAGATTCCAGTTTTTTAAAGGCAAGTCGATATTCTGAAAAATTGATTTTTTCTCAATGAGTTCAATGTACAACAATTATAACAGAAGCATAAGACGAAAACAAAAAAATTCGACTTACAGAAGCACGGGCTAATATTTTTGTTCGAGTTATGAAGAAATTTGGCTGATAGAAGTTCGAGTTATAGTAGCTCGACTGTATTTTGAATACCTGTTATTTGTATTAAATTTTCGTATTAAACTCGATTCACTGTTTGGATTTACATCACTAATTTCCAAGAATTCATCCATCCACATTCATCGAAATCACTATTTTTCGTTCTATTTTTTTTTTTTAAGTTAAGTTAAGTTAAGGACCGATCCTGACAAACTTGGTGTCAATACTCTTGTTAGGACCAGGACTTTTAAAATCCCACACAAGCAAAGGACGAAATGTCCTTAAAACATAATTTGCATCCTTGGAACGACGATTTCGCGATTCGTCCCTATCTTGAAAAATGAGTCAGAATTAAATCAATTTTTTGGCTAAGCAAATATTTTTTTCCTTGAACCTGTGTTCTTTAATTGCAGAAAATGTAAAACATATTTTAATTCAATTTTAATACAATTTTAATAAAATATGTTTTACATTTTCTGTTAATTAAAAATGGAGGTTCAAGGAAAAAATTTTTTTTTGGGCCAAAAAATTGCTTTAATCTTGACTAATTTTTTAAGATAGAGACGAATCGCGAAATCGTCGTTCCAAGGATGGAAATTATTTTTAAAGGACATTTAGTCCTTTGGTTCTATGGAATTTTAAAAGTCCTGGTCCTAACAAGAGTATTGACACCAAGTTTGTCAGGATCGGACCATAAACACCCAAGATATAAACTATCAAAAAGAAATAAATTTTTCAACTCAAAAAGCGCGGACCAGGAATTCATTTTAGAACTATGGTTTCTTCGTGAAAACATCTTAGAATTGACCATAGATTACAAAAATGGGTTACCATTTTATGTGAAAAAAATCGATGCACTCTAATACATTTGTATGTATGTATATGAGCAGGGATTAAAACCGAATCGAATATCGGTTTCAGTTACGTTTTCGGTTATCGGTTACGCAAAATCTTTGAATTAAGGTTTCATAACGGTGAACCGGTTTTTGTATATTTCGGTTTTGAAATACCGGCATGGTTTCGGTTCACAAACAATTTTTTTTGCAAAAATATAATTATATTAATAATATATGAATAATACTTAAAAAGGCATTACTTTCATAATGTTTCATTCACACATATGGGCTAATCCTGAGTTGCGGACGTTACATTTGCACGCATATTTTCATGTTTAAACTGATACACCTCCCGTTCAGATTGGTTAATTTTAATGAAATTTTCTGGAAAATGCATTTCATTGGGAGTACTCTTAAACCTATTTTAAAATAAAAGCCTTACTGTTTTTGAAAATAAATTAGGCTTGCTGAAAGTTCCGTTGCGGCCGTTACAAAGAATGGAAGTTGATTACAGGTTAACGGGCATTTGTACATATACTAGCGAATTTTGCATAATAAACAAAAAATATCCAAATACAAAAAATTAAGTGGAATATATGATTATATCAATACAGCATAAAAAATAAAGATAAGTAGTCTCGTTAATTAAAAATCTTCGTTTTTGTCTGTTGCGGACGTGACGTTGCGGACGTTACAGTTTTTACACACACACTTTTGTTCAAATTATTAATATATATTAAATATTTTTCCGATATAGTTTTTATCTTAAATAAAAGAAAAGTAAAAAAAAGTTTAAGATGAACTTAGCGCTAAGCACTCAGACGATCGTTTCGCCCACTTTTTTGGCCATTGAAAATACCCTTTTTTTTTACAAGAAATATTGAAATTAAGGGACAAAAAGAGGAATTAATTGATTAGGCTCGGCCATTAACAACCAAACCACCGTAAAACCTTTTTGATTTTGTAATTTGAAGCCTAAAAATGTATTTTATTTAAAAAAAACACAACTATTATTAAAAAACATGCAGTTTTTTCACAACTTTCGATTTTTGCCCTTGGTTTAAAAATTTTCGGATTAGCCCATATTCACATATTCTTCAGTTTGATGTAGTTTAGTTACACTTTAACAATTTTAATATTTCATTTAACAAATTTATTTTATCTTCGCTTATTCAGTGCTATGAAAATTCGATCATGATTATCACAAATAAAATTCAAAATTATACATAAGAAAATTAAAAACATAAATCAAAATTTAAAATGCAAAACAATTTTTTTGTTTGGATGTATGAAAAACCGAAATTACCCCTTATAAATGAAACGGTTACTAAACGGTTATTTCGGTTTACAGAGTTTTCGGTTTTAAGGTCTCGGTCAAATGAAAATTTTTTATATTCGGTTACGGTTACAGTTCAATTCAATTTCAATTTTTATCGGTTAAAGGTTACGGTTTCGGTTAGGGTTTTAATTCCTGAATATGTTATCCAACTAAATATAACTAATAATAATTTGTCAAGATACATTTACATTAAACTTAGTTAGTAATCGATACAGTCAAAGATCTTTTCGGATCTTTGGAAAGCTTTACAAATACGGACATGTAAATAATTTATAATTAATATGTCGAGTTACATTTACACTCAATTTGAGCTCTTGGTCAAGTTGATGACTCTTTCTTGTTCTCTCTTGTTGTTGTTGTTGTTTGTATCTCTCTTTCTCTGTTGCTCAGTCTGACTTTGGACATGTCTTCGTCTTGGTCTTGGTCTTCGTCTTGGTCTCTGTTTTTCTTGGGGTTGCATAATGATCTGTTTGCCACAAATTGCTTTATCACCCGATGATGGGCATATTAATTATGGCGCTGCTTTTAATCGACCTGCAATATAAATACATGTACATTTATGTGTACACTGAGAAAAAAACAACAACAAATTCGTTGCGATTTGGAATTTAATTAATCTCAAAAGTTGCCAATTGCTTAAATCGAGCAGGAAATATTTTTCATGCAAGTTTAAATTTTTCAATTCAATTACTTTGATTTTCAAATGCTTTTTAATTTAATTGTATATTTTTCCATTGTTTGCCATTTTATTCGCATTTTGTATTGAATTTAACAATAATATTCTGAATACATACTTAAAAAAAATACATATTTACATAAATCAGGAATTTGAAACTCGAGTTGTGGAATGATTTATATATTTCTTTATTGTTTTCTGTGTATGTATGTAGAAATGCCGTTGGCAGGTTGACGCCCCAAAAATGTTGGGGCAGCAACAAAACAAAAAAAAAAGAGTCCTGCTCATCTGCGCACAGTGCCTGCCAAATGATGTTGCCCCAAAATACTGGCTATAATTGCTGTGCGGCATCGTCTCCAATTTCGGGTTCAGTTTCAGTTGCTGTTTTGTTGTTGTTGTTGCTGTTGTTGCTGTTGTTGGCAACGTTGCAGTTGCAACTCGCATGCAGATGCAGCGCGTGCCACACCTAAAAAGAAATTAAAAAATGCAAAAGATAAAAAAAGGGGGCAACTTTGATCCTGCATCGTTTGCTGCAATAATCACAACACATTAAGCGCCGATTAAGACACACACACACACACACACACACACACGCAAAAGCGCAGTCACAGGAAGAAGAAGAAGCAGAAGCAGAAGCTGAAAAAGAAGCAGCAACTGAGGCTGAAGAGGAAAAGGCGAAGACAGATCAGATTGCACATCGTCCTGCATACATATAATAAATTGGCCTCTTGGCCGTTTGTTGGCACGAGGCACGCGCTCAATGCAGGAGGAAGCTGCAACACAAGCTGCCACATGCCACAAGCTGCAACCAGCCCAAAGACAAAGGGGTTGCAAGCATCCGTGAAGTGGCGTGCCACAGTCAGAGTCAGAGTCCGAGTCACTGCAGTTTAGTTGCTGCAATCGCCGCTTGCCTCTTCCCGCTCTTCCTTCTCTCTCTCTCTCTCACACTTCTCTTGTTGCCCATTCAATAGAGTTGTTGTTGATATGATAATTATGAGCATGGGATCAAGTTGCAAACAGAAAAAAAACAAAACAAAAAGAAGAAGAAGTCAGCGAGCATCGTTGATTCTGTTGCATGCACCTCTGCACCTAACCACTTGCCACTTGCCACACGTCTCCTTTCCCTTTCCCCTTCCACTTCCTCTTCCACTTCCACTTCCCCCACTGCATCTCTCGCCACTTGCCTCGTATCCCTTCCTCATCCATTTCGACCCCTTCTTCTCTCAACTCACTTTCTTCAAAATAAAGCTTCAATTGCTAATAAATAATAATAATCTTAACCCTCTAACATCCGTTTAATCACTATAGCTAAACAAAAGTAATCCGTTTTTTAACAAGAAACACAGCTTGACATTTGCAAAAGCTTGAAAGCACTCAGCAGCTTTTAACGGTTCTCTTTTGCTTTTCTCTTGTCGCCTCTTCATTCTTCAAATTTCCTTTCACCACCTTAGCTCTCTCTCTTTCTCTTACTCTCAATTACTCTCTCTCACTTTCTCTATCTCCTGTCCTCCCCCTCTTCGCTTCTTCTTCTCTCTTCTTTTCCTCTTCTTTCTGCCTCTCCTGTCTTTCTTTACTCCTGCTCCTGCTGCTCTTTCTTTCACTTGTTTATCTATCCATATCTTCCTTTTCTTCTTCATTATATCTCCTCGTAGTTCTCTTCTCTCACCTATTTGCTAAGTTCATCTTCTGTCTCTCCTCTCTCCTCGACTGCTCTTCCTCAAACTCCTTGTCTCCTCGCTTTCACTCCACTCTTCTCACCTCTTCTCGCTCCACTTTCACTCTCCTGCTTCTCCTCTGTCACCTGTTGTCTAACCTCATCTCCTATCTATTATCTCACGCCTCGTCTTTCTTTCTCCACTCTCTCTCTTACTCTCTCTATCTATCTACCCTCCTCCTGTTTTCTTTCTCCACTTACCTCTCACCTGCCTCCTTCGCTCTACGCACCTCTCCTCTCCCCTCTCTTTTGTTTTCTTTTCGCTCTCCCCACTCTCCCCTCTCTTCGCTGTTCATTCGCTCAAGTTTCGTCGCCTCATAAAAGTGACCCGAAAACAAATAACAGTTGAAAATGAGCCGCGTTACCGTTAACCGTTAACAGCTATAGGGGTTGCCCCCTCTGCTCTCCCCCCTCCCCTCTGTTGCCCTGCTCGTCTGGCACTCGGTGTTTGTGGCTCGTGCGGCTTGTGGCACGTTGCGCAGGTGCAGCTGACGTCGGCGTTGATGTTGACGTTGATAAGTAAACGAACGGCACTCCCTCCCCACCCCTCCCCACCCCTTCTGGCCCTCTCTCCCCGTCTCCGTCCCCAACGCCATGCTCCTCTTTGCGCCCCTTTCACCGTCTCCGTCTCCTTCTTCGAGTGTCTCTGCTCTGCTTTCTCGACTCACTGCAATTTGATGCAGTTTTATTTTGGTCATACACTCGGAAAAAATGTATTTATTTATTTACAAAATTAGACAAAATATATAACAGGAACCGTAATCATTATAAGTTTTATTATAAAAATTACATAGAAATGATTCTTTAAAGATTCTCAAGGATTTTCTTCAATGATAATGATTAAATTTGAGCGAAATAAATAAAACTCACAAGTAGAGATGGGCACGGGCCGGGCCGGGCTTCGTGTCCCGCGGGCCTCTTCAAAAAATCCACGGGCTTCGTGCATGAAAATCGGAAACGGGCTTATTTTCGATCGGGCCCGGGCTTAAGTATAAAGCCCGATAGGCTCGAAAAGTCACGATTTAACACATACTTTTCAAATCGCTTGATAACAAAATTTCTTATGGTAGGTAGAAAATTGAGCAAAGAAAAAGTTTAAGACACTGCTTGCAAAAAGGGTTAAAAAATAAAATTTTTATCTAAAGAAAAATAAAGAAATAATATTTAAAAAAAATAATTTTTTTATTAAGTCATATCGGCCCGGGCCGGGCCGGGCCTTGAGAAAGAGGCCCGTGCCCATCTCTACTCACAAGTAATCATTATTTGTGATTTTTATTTTTTCGTTCAAAATAAAACTCACTTTTAAAATAGATCATTTGTTTTTGCGTTTTATGGGTCCTCTGGGTTTCTTTTCTTTTAAAGGGATATGCAAAAATACTTTGTGAAAATTCTACACAAAAGCCATGAATTTAAAGTGAGTTTTATTTTGGGCGAACAAAATAAAAATCATAAATAATGATTATTTGTGAGTTTTATTTTTTCGCTCAAATTTAATCATTATCATTATTTTTTTTGTATATGTCATTGACTTTTTGATGTGAAAAAATTTCAATAACCATTATTTTCGGTTCCCGATTTATAATATTAAATCTTAGACATTAGGGGGTGCTTCGAGTACATTCTAAAATTTGTTAACCCTCTACCGCATACAGAGCCATATATGGCTTTCAATTTTTAATGAAATTTCTTTTAGTTAAAACGGTACTTAAGCGAAGTCGATTGTTATTGGTCATTCTCTTTGCACTATTTTCTATTGGAATAAAATATGAAAAAAAATTTTGAGTTGCTTCACTTCGTGTTTCTATGAGTTTTGTTCAAGCGTCTCGCGTGAATTTGTGCGTGAATTTGTGCGTGAATTTTGCTGAATTTCGAATTAAATTTATATCTTAAAAAAAAAACATTTCTTTTGTTGAAGAATAATTTTTTCCAAAAGAAAATAAAGTTTTTTTTCATAAAAAAATATAATTTGACTGTAAGGTAGGCATTATATATACTAATTCTTGCAAAAATCGGCGAACAAATTTATGGTTCTTCATTTATTTTTTCCTAAACTATATACCCAAAAAAAAAAATTTGTCCAAATATATATTATAATATGCCTAATAAACACATATATGCATAAAATTATGTGTTTTCCTTATTGGATCTATGTTCATGCAGTAAAGGGTTAAGTACTTTTCGGTCTTTTTATTTTCTACTTAACTTGAAAGCATTAAAAAATGTTAAGCATTCAAAAAAGGGTGCAAAATTCCTAGATCCAGGAAAATATATATTAAATAGAGACTGTTTGGTTTTAAGATATAATCAAGCTGATCAAAATAATTCTTTATAGTATAAGTTTGGAACTCAGGTGCGACTCACAAAACCAGTTCGTAAAATCTTAAATCAATATCTTTAATTCTAACATATTTTTCTGGATTCGTTTGCTTAGAATTTCTAAATGATTTTTGCTGTTCTGCAGTTCGACGGAGACTGAGAAATCGAGACTACAGTTGAACTTCGATAACTCGAACTTCGATAACTCGAATATTCTCTAACTCGAACTAAATCGAGTGGCAATAGTTAATAATCTTAAAAAAAAGAATTCCACAAGTCGAAGTCTCCATAATTCGAACGTTTTCATTGGATTCATTGGTGATTCGAGTTAGGGAAGTTGGACTGTATAGTATATTAAATAGGTAAATTCTGGTAGTCCGTCTTCATTTACTATCGTACTAACTAAAGGTTTTCACATTTTATAAGGTAGCGTACTTGATGTTTCTCTCAGTGTATGTGTATATGTATTTATATAGTACTCGTCTGTTGCATGCCACACGCTTTCTTTCTTTCTCCCTTGCGGTTGCATCTAACAGGCTGCAAGGACTGCTCCTGATCCTGCCACGTCACGTCTGTCGCTTGCATGAGATTAACATCAATCCAATCAGCCGAAAGTCGAAAGTCGAAAGCCGAAAGCATTAAACAAAATAAAAACAAATATGTATTCATAGCTTAAGCAGAACTTATTAAAAGCGCATTGAGGTCAGAGAACCCTTTTATTTTCACTTTAATTTGAAGTGCACAGCGATCGTCATTAATCGATAGCGATAACGATGACGATAACAGCAGAAGGTGCAGAACTTTCAACAACTTGAAGAAATTGCATTCTGATGTGAATAAATTATCAAAATAGGCATAGGGACGAAAATAGAGATAGATAATGAAAAAGATATAGAGAGATAGAAATGGAATTCAGATACAAATAGAAAATTAAAATGAGATTGATATAAAAGTAGGAGAGTTTATAAAGATTTAGTCCAAAGGTCGATAAAAAGATATAAAAAGAGAAATATATACAAAAAGATAAAATAAATATATAGAGATGGTAATAGAGATGAATTTACGATATAGAGAAAGACGGAAAACAACATAAAGAAATTGACAGAGAGAGATAGGAAATGAGATGTACACGTATGTATATAATTAATGGCAGAGAGAAATGCAACTATTAATAAAGAGATCGATCTAGAGATAAAAATTGAAATATACATTAAGTTAGATATAGTAAGTTAGGGATAGTTATAGAAATAAATAGAGAAAAACAATAGGGAAGAGCTACAGTCGATCTCCCGACTAAAGGATACCCGTTACTTATTTAAACAGATTTAAAATATTTTTATTGCATGCTTTTAGGCACTTATGTATATTGGTTTAAAACTTCAATCAGCCATTACCACCTTTCTATTTGTCCGATCTTGTTACGATTTAAAAGGATGATAGGTAATATTAGTAGTTAATATTAATTAGTAAAAAAATTCGAATACTTTGAAAACTGTGCGTGTGGTGGCTTTTCGCGATTTACGGAGGCGGAAAAGGGAGTGGCAAAAATATGAAACAAACTTGATATGCGTGGGGTTTATAGAGGAGATGCTTCTTTTTCCCTGTCACATACATTGCAACGAGTACAATATACCCTTTTACTTATTTTTTAAGTAACGGATATAATAAGTGCGGAAAAAAATGATTAAAAATAACGATCGATAGAGATAGTGATAGCATTGATAGACTTGAGATAAAGACATTCCAGATACAATTTCAATGTTTTCTTCTTTCTTTCCTTCTTTCAACTCCAGATCAATTTGAAGAGGTTTTGTTTAATGATCTTCAATTCATTGGGAAAGAAGTCTCACTCTTTCTTTCTCTCCCCCTCTCTTTCTGGAACTGACCTGACGCCATTTTGCAGCATCCGCGTGACGTCATCGTCTGCCACATGAAGAAGAAGAAGGAGGAAAGTCGAGTGCGTCTTTTGTGAATGGAACTCGATGAAAGAAATTTGAACATTTTTGCCGACCAAAAATGTTGGCAAACATTTTTTTACGCATTTCGCCGAGCAGCGGCACGGGACACAGGACACGGGACACGGGACATGAGTAACAGGACAAAGGACACGCACAGTCCTTGTTACATCACGAGGGTTGCAATCTAATGAAATAATAATAATAATAATACTAAAAAGCACAAGGCTCGCACAACAAAACTACCAAAAATAGCTCTAAGGGTTTGTGGAAAGGGGGTTGGACTAGGGGAAGGGGAAGGGGGATGGGGAGGGGATGGTAACCTTAACCGTTAACCGTTTTGTGCTGATCCTGTGCGTAGAAGAGAGAGAGAGAGACAGAGAGAGCAATAGCATAGCTTTAAAGCAAGGCTGCAAAACGGTTTAGAACCGAACCACGCAGAATCGGTTCGTTTTCATGTTTTTGAGCTATTCGCACCATATCGTGAACCGAACCTATAAAATTATTTAGTCCACGCACCCGAACCCAAACCGAACTCCTTTCTCGAAAAAGAAAATTATTAAATATTTATATTTATTTATATTGTTTTATATTTATTTATATTGTTTTATATTTATTTATATTTATTTATATTTTTTCATATTTATTTAAATTTATTTGTGTTGCAATAAATAAATAAATATTTAAACTTATTTATAATTATTTATATTTATTTAAATTGAATAATATTTATTTGAATTCATTTATATTTATTTATTATTATTTTTTTACTAACAAAATTTAATTAATTTAATAAATGAAAAATTAGAAAATTGTTTTTTTTTTGTATTAAATTAAACCAAGGCTTAAATCAAACTGTGCTATAAAAACCGGTTCGCAAACTGAACTAAAATTCTAATCTATAATTCGAAAAAAATGTCGGTGTTTTGCAGCCTTGCTTAATAGGTTCGGCTGGGTTTGAACCCCAAACCGAAGATGGTTTCGAAACGGGGGGGGTGGCTACACTGGAGAAGGGGGTGAGAGAGAGATAGAGAGAGAGAGAACTCACCCACTGATCATCCACACATCGGATTCCGATTTCATTTTCAAATACGAATCCAACTACGCACTGAATTTTGGATTAATGCGCGTTGCTTTCGGGGGTGGAAGTTACTTTTTAGTTCTACTGTCCCAGGACGAGGACGAGGACGAGAACCAAAGTCAGGACCAGGACCAGAACCAGACAGGGTAGCAGGGTAGCGCCGGCTGTAACATTCCAAGCATACGCATCTAGTTTCTTCCCCCTCTTTCATGTGTTTTTTTTTTTTTTTTTTTTTTTTGCTTTTTCTGGGGTTGAAAAACTACCGAAATTTCCAAAACGGGACGCGTACAACTTTTGTGCGAATCTTGGGAAAAGGGGGAATGTCTACAATGTGTGTGTTTCAGTGTGTGTGTGTGTGTGTTGGGTTGGTAACAAGGCACAACGGCACATCTAAATAACATCGCGGCAACTGAGTTTTTCGGGGTGCGCATCGGATTTAGCGAAAGGCGTTGTAAATGGGAAAACAGAAATCAAAGGAAGCAGCAGAAAACCGTTGCAAGGTCATAGACAACGTTTCCAGCACTACCTTGAAAATGAGACTCAGAGACGGAGACGGAGACGGAGAGAGAGAGAGTGAGAAGAAGAGAAAGAGCAGCCCAACCGGAACTGCAAGGTACATTCTCATGTCATTAACAGTTTTCTTAAAGGAAAACCCAATTCGAAGTAGTCTTTAGCATCATAGGAAATATTCAAAACTCTAATCAGATCAATAACAAAAAAATTGTTGCTCATGACGTAATTTTTACACAAGTATTTTTAGCGCCGTTTTTTCAATGTACATACCGAACAAATTTTATCTTTTTTTCTAGTTTCAAGTTTTATGCTTTCAGTTAAAATTTTAATTTAAATATAATTACTTAATTGTACTTTAATTTTTGTATTACTTATTTGTACTTTCATTTTGGTCAACTGTACTTAGTTTACATTAATTAAATATGTATATAAATAAATTTGACATTAATTTACACTTACATTGTGCGTGAAAATATCTTTTTAATAGTTATTAAACACCTTATTTAAATATTGAGAAAACTGGCCTTCGTTAAAGTAAACATCTTGATTTTTAAAAGAAAATTAATTATATATTTAAAAAAAAGTTACTTTATAATTTTAACTATTCTTTATACATTAAAAAATAGTTAATTACACTGATAAATATAAGGATCTAAAATCAAGGATTTGGTCTCAGAACTTAGAACTTTGGTCTAAATAAGGCGTCGAGTACATGAAAATCTTGAAGTTAGAAGACACATCTTGATTCTAAGAACATTTCAATTAAGACCAAGTTCTTATTTTCAAGATTATAAATTCTTATATTTTCAAGACCACAAATCGTAGTACATAAAGGAATAAATCTTATAATTTTTTTAAGATTATATGGGTAATTCTCCCATGTCGAATGCGACATTCGTACGCATTCAAAGTGAAATAAAACATATGCCAAAACATTATTTTGTTGTGACAAAAAGAGAAACTTATAGGTATTGATTAGCACTATAATTGGTGCTAAAGTGGATTTTGGGAAATTGTTCGTTTTCAAGATAATTTAAAAAAACCAAGGCATTCGCACGCGACTCAGATAGAAGTCGTTTTTTCGGCGACCAGTTCTAGCACTGATTTCGGCAAAGCGTGAACGAATATTTTGATGCCATTTATTTTGTAGTGTAATGTATTCATTTATCTAAAAAATTATTTTTGTTTGATTTAAAAATATCAAGTAGTTTTTTTTTAAATGTAATTTGAGTCACTGTCGCATGCGACATGTCGCACGTGACATTTTTTTCCACAAAATATTTCTGTTGTTTCTGTCTCTCTTTTTTTAAATTATATATCGAAATCAGCCCGAAAAACTTATTTAAATTAAACTTTCAATATATTTCTTTGAATTAAAATGGTTTATGTTACAATCTTACTATCTTACTTAGTGTAATCGATAGAATACAAACGGTCCATTTTGGAAATCAATTTTTAAGAAAATGGACATAAATATGGAAAAAGTGAATTTATTCCAATGTAGAATCTATATGTTCATCCTATTGAATTTCTTCTAGCGTATATTGCTTAAATAAATAACTTGATTACATTTTTGGAACATAATTTAACAAGATGTGAGTTTTTGAGCAATTTTTCGTTTTTAGGCTCGGTTGACATTTCTGGAGAAATGCCCATATGTTCTTATTTATAGACCAAAAAGTTTTGAAAACTCAAGACAAAAAATCTCAAATCAAGATTAAGCTTCTTAGCATTTTGAGAAGAATGAAGTAAGTTTTAGTTAAGTTGAGGTCTAGTAATGTCGATATGACACTAAACAACCAACAACAACACACAAAACACTTGCAGAGATGCCAATTGTTTCAAGAGATGCCAATCTCTATCATCAGTACCGTTGTGCTGACTTGACCAGCGATCCAAGCCTAATGCCATCTTTGAGAAGCCAGAACCAGTTGTGAATTCTAAGTCTCAAAATGTGTGTTGTTGTTAAGAGAAAAAGATCTAAGATCTAAGATTTTTATTCTTAAATAAAAAACTTATGATTTTTTAGAATAATATACTTAGTTTCAGTAATTAGGTCTTAAAATGGTCTTATATTAAGAACAAAATATTTAAGTTTAAGAATTTTATTCTTATATTAAGAACTTACGATTTTCAAGGTTAATATTCTAAGTTTTAGCAATTTGGTCTTAAAATATTCTTATTTCAGGAACAAAATATTTAGGATAAATGTTTTTGATTTTAGAAAGTACTTTAAGTAATTGATGAATGCTTTGATTTCAATAGATATTGGTATAGAAAGGTATATTGAAAATATGAATAGTTGAAAAGTATCCCGCCTCGTGTAGAAGCTTATTACTATTCATATACAAATAATTATGAAATCCAATTAAAACCTTCAAAATACCTTAAGAAATGTTAGACCAATTTAATTATATTTTTTTAGCTTCCTTTCCGACTATAAGGATTCCCTAAATTGTCTTATAGTTGTAGGTTATTTAAGCTTAAACATCAATATGGGCAACAGGAAATGTCAGTAAAAGTCAAACTACAAAGATGATCATAAAACTAAAGCTACTGCATCTGACATTTGATGGAGAGATGAGAGATCTTAAAGGAACTGCGACAGAGCGATAAAGGAATACCCTTAATAATTACCATATATATGAAGAAAACTTTATTGACAATAGTATAAAGTAATTTCATTTTAAACTTAATCTTAATCTTGAATAAGCTTTGCTTAACTTTATTCAATGAGGTTGATGGATTTTTAATCCTATTAAAAGTTTCTTGTATTTTATAAATTCTGCAATTATAATAAAATATTATATAATATGTGTCGAAATATGATCATAAATTATATCGATATAATTAATATTTTAATCAATTCTATTTCTTTCGAAATTGTCTTCTTATATTAATTGAAACGATAATTTCAATTTATTTAATATAATAATAAAAATACTTGTAAGAATTAAAATAAAATTAAGTAACATAACACCATACAAAGATAATATGAATTATATGTAAATTTAAATTTATTCTGAAAGGATAAAAACTAAGAAATGTAAAAATTTCGATGTTTATCTCGACACAAATTGTCTTATCGGAAGTGTCCTCCTGAACCTGAAATGACCATTTAAATTTGTAGAGCCTTCGGTTAGCGTATTGTTAAATCATAGAGGATACCCGAGTAAAGCAACTGAGAAAACTCAACAGTCAGCGTCGGAGTCAGGCAAAAAGAGGAACACTCAAACACACACACACACACACACACACACACACACACACACACACGAACGCAATGACACAGACAGGCAGCTGAATTTTCCGTATTTTCCACAGCCGCTAGCGACACTCAGAGAGTCGCTGCCAACGTCGACTTCGCTGTCGACGTCGCTGCCGACGTCGCTGTCATTATCGCTGTCGACTTTGCCACCCTTGTAGTCAACGTGCCAACGTGAGTTTTCCTCGCATTTTCGTTTTCCTTCGTGTTGATTTTGGTTTCTTTTTTTCCTGTTTTCTGTTCTCTATTTTCCATTCTCCATTCTCCGCTTGTTGTTCTTGGATTTCCTTTCGTTTCGTCACAAAACATGAAATGAAAATTTGCTTTTCATGCGCTCACTTCACCCTCAACTTCGTCGCGGGCTCAATGTCAGCGTCAACGTCGCTGCCAGCGTCGCAGTCGGCAAATGGCAAACCATTAGCATGGAAAATATTCGGTTATCCGTATTTCTTCTTCAATGGAGGAGCATACAGGTCGACACAGTGCCGACGAAAAGTATGGCAACTGAATGAGGTGGCTCTGGACTCCAAAGCGATTGAAAATAACAAATAAATAACAAGTAAAAATAACAAAAGTTATAACAAATAATATTATTTAAAAATATATAAATTACTATTATTTAAAAATAAATAAATATTTTATATTACGATTGTGTGTGTTAACTTAATTTCTATTTTTAAATTTAGTAGTTTATAAAACATTTATTTTTCCAAAAATGAAGTCTTTAGAATAACTTATCTAAGAACTTAAGAATTATCTTAAAACAAAAAAATTGCTGAATTTTCTAAACATAGTGCATTTCGGAAATATGCTTACAAATAACATTTGATATTATTTTTAGACCCCTACAATATTATTTATATTTTTTAGTGTGATTGTAAAATTTCTTTAAATAAGATATTTTAAATTCAAATCGAAGAGAATTGAAATGAACTGAATGCTAGCAGTTATTTATCAATTGACCAAACAGTCAGCTTCATTCACGATTCATAACAAAGTACATAGATGTACATATGTTATTTTTCTCAAGCCTTTACACAACTATTTTTTCTGATTATTTCGATTTTCTACTAATGAAAAAAATTGGTCAAAATTCAGAAAAATACCAAGAACTCCGGTGTTAGTTTTATGGCCTCTTTCTGCATATTTATACTTAATGAAAATTGTAAGTCTGTTTAGTGCTGTGCGTTAACTGCTGCCAGGCACTGTGCTTATGCCTAAGCTGACAACAACAAGAGCAGTTAAAAGTAGAATAAGAAAATGACAAAGAGTAGAAAGAGTGGGAAAGGGAAGAGGGGGCGGAAGAGGAGAAAGAAGAAGAGCAACGATTGCTCTTCGACTTGAACTTCGATTGCGACACTGTGTGTGTGTGTTTGGTTGTGGGACGGATAAACGGCCGGATAGACGCCGCACACATACACATACACACACACACACACGTGTCAGCCATTTTGGTTTGACAAGAACAAGAACAACAACAACAAGAAGCGAGAACAGCCACAACTTTCACTGAACGTCGACGTCGACGTCTACGTCAGCGTTAACGTCGCGTCGCAGCAGCAGATGCGCCGGCTGCGTGTGGATTTTCCACAGAAATTTTCATTGAAACGTTTTAGCGTCCGTTGGCAGTTTACTCGTCGCCGTGCTGCGCGTTCGTTCGTTCGTTCGTCTCTCAGCTTTCAGCTCTCGAATCCGAAACCGAATCCAAAACCAAAACCAAACCAAAAATAAAGAAAAGCAAAGCAGAAAAGCAAAAGAATAAGAAGAAATCACCGAAAACCGTTAAACGTCGTCGGTGTCGTTCACATTGTTGTTGTTTTTTATTTTGTCTGGTGGGAAAACACAAGTGAAAACGCTGTGAAAAGCGAGCAAGCAAGCAAGCAAGAAAAAGTGTCGCAGCTAACGAAAGCGATAACGATAACGATAACGCTACCGATAATCACAACGATAACGATAATGCGCCACAATTGATATTTATAATTGTAAGCAAACAAAAAGAAAAACCGAAACAAAAAATATCACAAAAAAGAAAAACTAGAAATATTTTCCAGTTTTCTATTTTACTTATTTTTTTTTTTTGACAGCGGCGTCAACGTCGCTGTCGACGTCTTACGCACACGACACGCAGCTGCTGCTATCTCGCTCGCACACGCAGCTCTGCCTGCTGCCAGCATCGCGCTCTTCACACACACACACACATGCACACACACATACAAGAGCGCTCTCTTTCTCGTTCGCTTTTGCTCTCTGCCCCTTTACACGCTGATTCTGACTCCTCTTTCCGTCTGTTTTCCTTTACTTTACTTTCCTTTTTTTTTTTTGGTTTTATTGTCACCTACGCCAAAATAAAATCGATAAGTGCCGAAAATGAAAATGAATTTCCAAACTGTTTGCCTTTAGTTTTTTGGCTCTCAGCAAATCAATCAAATTAAAGAGAGAAAGAGAGAGAGAGAGAGAGCAGTGAGCGCTCGCCTGCTCAGTGCGAACGTTTTCCAACACTGGAGAAACTTAGAAAGCTGTTTTGGGATACGAAAAGTCGAACAAGTCGAATAGAACAAAAAGTTGTGCGATGAGAAGGCGCCTAGGAAATAACAATCAACAAACAAAAACACACATTTCACACGTCAGTTTCAATTTTCAATTTTTCTACCGCAACAACAACAAAAATTTATCCCAAAACTAAAAATCCAAAAAAGTATTAAAAACACTATCAAAATCCGAGCAATTCTAATCTTCAATCTCATCATCATTTCGTCGTTGCCATATACAAAATAACAACATAAAAAAAAAAAAAAACAAACTTAAAATAAAAAACACACACACAAATTTTCTTCATATTATTTTTTTTTTTTTTGTTTCGGCACTTGATTAAAATTTATTCATATGTATATTCAATATAATCTAGCCTATAGCCGATTTTCGATCAATTTCAATACTAGACGGCGCTCGTATATATCCACATCAAATCTATAGTGTATCCCAGAAAAACATAATCATTCCGATCGATCTACACAAATACAACTCAATACTGAAAATAGTCCTTTCGATTCCAACAAAAACAAAAAACAACAAACAACAATCAACATTTAGCAGCAGCGGCGTATCGTATTTATATTTAAGAGAAAGGTCTTGAAGCAAACAAGAAAACAAGAGAAATACAGAGAAAAACTCACCGACAAAACGGTGCTCTTCATTTTCATCCCAGATCTAACTTCGACACATCGTTCTGGAACACTGGAAACTGGCAACTATTGGAAAACCGCAACTCAACTCGCACATTGACGAACTTGATATATTGAATGCGCTGTGAAATTATACCAAATAAATAGCCAAGACATCAATCAATCAATCAGTCGGTCAAGTCAATCAGCAGTAAGTATACAAGAAATATAGATTGTACATATGTTTAGAGACATTTACTATATAATCCAATTAGAAGTTGGTTTGTATGTGTGTCAGATTCCACTTCAATCAATCAATCATAGCACTTCAATCGAATACCTGTGAAGTCAGCTATAACTGAAACTTTATCTACAGACATATTTATCAATTAGAATGTATCCAATCCTAACTAGGCTATATTTTGGCATTTCCACAGAAATTTGAAATTGATCAAAAATCCATATCTTGTGAAATTTTCTTCCAAACATGTATTCAAGTTATTTTTTTAAGCAATATACGCTAGAAGAAATTGAATAGGATGAATAATTTCTATATTTTTGACCATTTTCTTAAAAATTGACTTCCAAATTAACCGTTTGTATTTTATCGATTACATTATATATTTCACTTTGAGTGCGTACGAATGTCGCATTCGACATTGAAGAATTACCCGTATGTATTATACTTTATTCAATCATTAACAAATTGATTTAGGAATTATTTAAAGGTATTTAGAAAAAAAAGCAATTGTTTTTTTTCCATATACAAAATAATCATAGCTATTGGGACCTACTTAATTCTTGGATCAGATGAGATTCATGTCTTTTTATGCTTTATCAAAGATAGTTTAAATCAACTTTATTTATTTAAAGTTTAAATATAAAGCAGAAAAAATACGAATTTTATTTTCCCTTAAATTTTCAGTAAAGTATGAACAATGTAGATTCGAATTTATTCCTTTAGTATTTTCTACACTCTAATGGAATTACGAATTATCTTATTAGAATCGACTGGGTGAAATGGGATTGTTGCCTTTACACTGTAGATTGATCAACTAAAATTGAATCCACAGTTCGGACTAATAAATGTGGCAAGAGAAGAATCTACATACATACTATATGATCAAGATTCCAACAAGTGGTAAAGTCTATAGTCGAGCGCCCGACTAAAGGATACCCGTTACTTAATTAAATAAATTTAAAATATTTTTTATTGCATACTTTTAGGCACTTATATTGCTTAAAAACTTTAATCAGCCATTACCACCATTCTATTTGTCCGATCTTGTTACGATTTGGTAGGATGATAGGTAATATTAGTAGTAGTAGCTTTTCGCGATTTACGTAGGCGGAAAGGGGCGTGGCAAAAATTTGAAACAAACTTGATCTGCGCGGGGTTTATAGAAGTCTATGTGACAAATATATCAAACATACTTTTCCTTTCGTCTCCCCGTTACTTACAGTTTTATAGGCCTAACTCGAATCACCACTATCCAAAGAAATGGTTCGAGTTATGGAGATATTCGACTTGTAGAGTTCTTTTCCTTAAGTTAATTAACTTTACTGTCACTCATTTAGCTCGAGTTAGAGAGAAATTCGAGTTATAGAAGGTTCGAGCTATGGAAGTTCAGCTGTATAATGTCAACAGACACTTGAGATTCAAGCTTTTTGCGCTGATCAATCAGTGATAAGGGAGATGTTGCATGCCACATGCCACATGCTGCTTGCCACATGCCGCTTGCAACATTGTTGTGGCCGTGCTGCAACATTGGGCATTGCCTATTTTCGTAACATTCGTTTTGGGGCAAAAAATAAACTCGTCGCGTCGTCTATTTTAAGTGTCGACTGTGTCGGTGGAGGGAGGGAGAGGGGAGGCTGGCGTTCGAGCGTGCGGGGCGTGGGGCGTGGCATGAATGAAGCTGAAGTGTGCGTATGTATATTGTGTCTAATCCACATTGCGTTGCGTCTGTGGCATGGCTAAATTTAATGCATTCCCTACTTGTGGCACGATAGAAAATATCACCCCTCCCCTCCCCACTCCTCCCGCCTTCTCGCCCCCTCCCCTCCCCCGCCCCCCCCCCCCCCGCGCTGCGTTGCGCATGGAAACGCGCAAAATGTTTTTCAAATCAATTCTAAAAGTTCAACAGCCGCAAAATCACACACAGAGAGAGAGAGGAAGAGTGCGTGTGTGAGCGAGAGAGAGCGCATGGAAGAGGCATAAAATTAGATTACGATTTCGTTCGGGGCGCACATTCCACAGACGCGGAAATGGCGCGACTTCAAATTGTCGGAGGTGGGTGCAGAAATCGCCTTTCCCCTACCCCCCCTCCACCCTCCACTTTCTTTGCGTGCTGACTGCATTGCACTAACAAGATCAGTTGGCAAAAAAGCTTAGCGGCCAAAAGCTGCAGCTGGCAGCGTAACTGTACCGCGACAAAAAAATAAATAATAATAAAAGAAAAAAATACTTTATGCGGTTGTCCTTGAGCTCGACGCGCTCTTCGTTCTTCGTTCGCGTCCTTTTAATGCTCCCGTAATAAGCTTAGAGCCAGCACTGGCTATCTCCGTCTCGCTCGCTCGCTCGCTCTATCACTCTCTCAGTCGCACAGTTAAATTATATAATATGGTACATACTAGTTCTATCAGCTTCTGCTCCCCCCTCCGATTCTTCCTACATCTCCCCTCTCGCTTGCGCTCACTGCCCCGTTTGAGCTTATTGAATTACTTGTCTGCTCTCTATGTCTCTGTGCATGAGTGTGTTGTCTGTGTTGCGTGTATGTGTGTGTGTGTGTTTGAGTGTGTGTCGTCTTGCCGTTTGCTGTTTGCTTTCTTCATGCCATTTCGTTTTCAATTGTTTAATGTCCTGTTTAATGTTGTTGTTTTTTTTTTTTTGGCTGGTTGCCAACTGGTCCTGTTTCTGGTCGGTTTCTGGTCGGTTTCTGGCCTCGTCCTCGTTGTCGTTCTCGTCCTGCTGCCGACTGTCGACTCATTCTTCGTCTTCTTCTTCTCCTTCTTACGCTTCTACTTTTATTATCCCCCTGTTCACACGACACACGCACAATAGACACACGGGTTATACATTTTCCATTCTTCTGCTTGGTCTTCTTCCTCTTTATTATCATTATTATTATTTTTTTTTTTCTTTAATTGTGGTTGCTGCTGCTTATCATAACTCGCAACAGCTTTTGATTTGCTGTTTCCAGCAAAACGCACGCATTTGCTGCACTCTCTCTCTCTCACTCGCTCTCTCTGAGCCGATCTATTGACTTAAGCTTTGCAGTTGCCGTCGCTGTTGTTGGTGCAGGCCGCCATTTTGCTAGCCTCTCTCAGCGACACCCACACGCAAGCATTCGCAGTCTGCTCTTTGCCTTTGCTGCAGTCGGCTCTCTCGCTCACTGAGCTGATCTATTACTGCAAGCTCTGTTTATGCCGCTGTCGGCGTCGCGACGCGTCGCTGCTACTGTTATTTGTGTATTAACCGCCATTCCATTTAATTGTACATTGCATTGCAGCTACCAAGTTTATAAGGCAGCTAAATCTGATTTATTTAATTTATGTTCTTATACAATATATGAAATATCGACTAGTTGCATATGAAAAACAAATGCTTTTGTAATAAATATACATATAAGCGAAGTGTGTTTAAACCACAACTTAATGTGACTTGGTCTGCCGTATAAACTTACAGTCGGCTCTCACGCTGATCTATTGCTTCCTGCTTTGCTTTGATTTTCTTAACTCTCGTTTAGCAGTTGCAGCATCTGTCGCAGTCGACGTCGCTGTCGCTTTCATCAGTCTGTGAAAGCTTATGCACGCCGCCATTTTGCTAGACTCTCTCTCTCTCTCTCAAATACATTGGCACTGCATTTCGCATTGCATTGCACACCCACGCACACATACGCATAAATATAACCGCAGTCATTGGCAGGCCTCTTTATCTCTTTCACTCTAGCGCACGCATTGGATGTCAGCCTGACGTCGCCTTGCTTTTTATTGCATACTTTGCAGGGTTGCTGCCGTTGCCGTTGCCGTTGCAGTTGCTGCGCGCGCCATTTTGTCGTGTTGCACTTGTTGTGCCACGAATACTAGAGAGTTGTTACTAACCCTTTTTGTGTGTTGGTGTGTGTGTGTGTGTGTGTGTGGAGTGCAGCCGCGGCGTCGCTGCTGCAACACGCAACAGGAATCAAATGGCGCTCTCAGTGTCTCAGTCTCAGTTTCAGTGTTCAGTGTTCAGTCTCGGCTCTCATTCGTTGCACACGAGCATGCAAATTTCTTGCACGCCCACAAGCACCCTCTGTACCCATTGACCACTTTACATACATATACCCCCACCCCAATCCCTACCCCTTCTGCCTGCTGTGCTGCATTATATTGCACGCACTGTTTTCTTCTTTTTTTTTTTTTTGTTTCGGGCTGCAACAACAATCAACAACACAAGTGACCATATTGCAACCCCTAACCTTTAACCCCTGCAAGGATGCGTGGCCTTTTGATATATGTACGTGTATATGTATGTATGTATGGGCTGAAAAAAGGATGCACTTTTTGTGCTTTCAATTATTGGCAAAAATAAAAAATAATAAAAAGGCATGAAAAGCTTTCAACTTTAATTGGCTTGTCGCACAGCCGTTAGCTGCAATCTCTCTCCATCTCACTCGCACTCGCATCGAAGTGCGTCCACCCCTCGCCTCTGCTCCCCTCTCCTCTCCTTCCCCTGTCTCGTCTCGTCTCGTCTCTTCTGTGTTGCTGCTCATTAAACGTCAATTAATGTCACCTTCAACAACTGCAATTGCAATTGCGACTACAACAACAACAACAACGGCAACGATTAAGGCAACCCTCGTTGCTTGCAACTGCCCCTTTGCCCCTTTGCCCCTTTGCGCCTTGTTCCCTGTTTTTCTTTTGCTGCTCCTCGCTGATTTTGTTTTGATTGCGACGCGTGCTTTGCTGTCACTTGGCTTTTGTCCCCTTTATCACCATGCACCTGGTGCCACAACAACAAGACGGAGTGAGCGAGAAGGAGAGAGCCAGTAAGAGCGAGAGGGGCAGAGTGCTTGTTGCAAGGCAGCTGCATGTGCAACAAGTGTCCTGCATTTAACACGCGTCTGTCCTTGAAGTGCTTTTTTCAAGTATTTGTTTTGATTCAACAACTACAAGTCTACCTCCCTCTCTCTCTCGCTCGCTGTGTTTTCATTTGCCTTTTTCTAGTGCCAGCAATTAGAGCTCTGTGCATTGATAGATTGATGCAAATAATATATATTGTATTTGTTTTTCTCCAACATATGGCAATAAAAAAACTACACAACGCAATTGAACTAAACCAAGTGCCAAAATCAACAGAAATATAAGTATAACTTTGTCAAATTTGTGTATAATAAAAAAGTTTGGATGCTAAAAAAAATGTTTCTCTCTTCACTAGTATTTTTTATGATTTTTTGAAAATTGCCGTTACTCTTAGAATTGTTTGTAGATTATTTTAGCTTCAAAACATTTTTTTCTTTGAACCTGAGGAAAAAAGTTGAAAAAGTTGTTTTTTACAAAAATTCTAAATTTAAAACGGATACTTAATGGGTTAAAGACATTTTTGTATCACTCAAACGGAATTTAAATGAATAGAAGATTAATTTAAGAAACCTGCATCAAAACTTTTTTATTATACACAAATTTGAATAAATTAGGAAGTATGAAGACTTTATTCGCACACTGTACACACAGTTAGTCATGTCATTGATTTGACAATATACCATAAAATTGTCATAATTGAATAAAATTTAAGACCAAGAATATATATTTATTTTTTTTTTGCAATATATATAAAAACATTTAATACATATGTATTTATACATACACTGGCGAACATATTTATTGGCACAGCAAACATTTTGAGATTTGGGGGCTTAATTGTTCCCTTATCGTTAACATATTGGTATCAATGGAAAGGTCATTTAAATTCCGTTTGCATGATATAAAACTTCCCTTAACCCATTAAGTACCCTTTGAAAATTTCGAATTTATGTAAAAGTCAATTTTCGAAACTTTTTTCCTCGATTTTTTACAAAAAATATTTTTATGCAAAAAAATTCTTCAAACAATTTAAGGAGTGACTGCAAAAAAAATTTTTCAAAAATATTTTTGCTAGTATTTTTAATAATTTTTTGAAAATCCTAAAAATGACAATTTTAACCCCTTTTTCCTACTTTTTACACAAAAAGTGCCTTTTTAGCAAATCACTTTCTTTCAATCTTTTTCAAAAATCTCCTGGCTAGTATTTTTTATGATTTTTTTAAAATTGCTTAAATTACTATTTTAACCATTTTTCCTTCTTTTCATACAAAAAGTGGCTTTTTATTTGTTCTACTTAAAAAGTTAAAAAGTTTGTTTTACTATAAAATTAAATAGTTATAATTGCAGACAGAAAAATTGATTAATCGTCGAGAATAATCCTTAAAAAATTGAATTTTAAATTAATTGATTTAATTTAAATTTGTTGCATCTTTGCGATTTGCCCAAATGGAAAACAAGATTTAGATTTAGAATAGAATTTGGAGTACAATTTGAAACTTTACAAGTCTTTTGCTCAGGACAATATATACAAAATATTTAATTTAACCCACTGTGAGATGCATTTTTAAACAAAAGAATATGAATGCCATATAATTAAAATTCAAACGCGCTTTCGATAACTAATATTTACACATAATTTTAGTTTTTATAGGTGAGTTTTAGCTGACTCGAGGTCGGATTTAAACATACTTTTATTGATAATGTATAGTTAAATCAATCAATTAAAAAAAAAAAAATAGTTGACATTTCAGTATCTCACAGATTATTCCAAATAATGATTTCAAGTTAAATAAATATTTTAAAATTCATGACAGTTAATAAAGACATAGATATGTAGATATCAATAATTCTCAATCCCTATCCTAATACAGTCTGATGATGAACTGAAGTATTGCCAATTAGTTTTCATTCATTGGAATAACATTCAAACTTAAAGAATTTCTTAAAACGAGATTCTATTTGTAACCTTTTCTCATTTCTAGTCAACATTTTATTGATAGTTCTATTTCATTTAATGAAATTAACAGTTTAAATGACCAAACAAGTATTTTTTAACAAAGGAACTTTATTCAAAAATATTACTTTGATTGATAAAGGGAATTGTCGAGTCTAAAAATACAAAACGACTTATGGGGAAAATCCCAAGAAAAGCTGGCACACTTTTCCACTTCAGCAGCTTTGATTCAAGGAGTATCTTGCAATCAACACAAGTGCATATTATCGATAGCTTATCAATTATGGTATTTTCAAGAGTTCCACGTATTCTATGTTACATATATGTATGTAACAATACTAAATATAAGCTTTGTTGTCCTTTGAACTCCTTGTCGAGAATTACATTTTCAATTTCAGTTTTAGTTTTGCTTTTTATATTAAATACTCTGTAGTTTAGCTGTTAAAGAGGTAACTTGGCTCAGAAGTTTGTTCGCTAATTGAAGTCTTAAAAATGATGTCAGAAATTAACCGAAAGTGGAGCATCCATTGCTCTCTGCATTTACAGGGTATGCTTAAGTCAAACAATCGTTTAATAATTGCGCCAAGTTATATATGTACATACGAATATACATATGTACGTATGTACATACGTATGGAAGTATCTCCAAGTGTGCCTGTGTGTGTGTGTGTGTGTGTGTATTTCGGTTCTGTTCACTTCCTTTGCTGCTTCCTTCTTCCTTTTTAGCGCTTAAGCGCCGCCGTCGCCGGCGCGGCATTCAATTTTTTGGCAACGCCAGCGTCGACAGCGACGCAGCGCTACATTATCCAGGCATCTGCTCTCACACTCACACACACACACACCGTATACACTCGTTATATTTCCAAGTCTGCTGTGACCGTTGCCAAAGCTCCCGCTTTCATTGGCAGCCTGCGCGCGCCCCTCTCATTCACTCTCTCTCGCTCTCTTGGCACTCTCTTCGTTTGAGTCGAAGTTTTGAGAGGCTCAAAATTTGGAGCATTTAGTTGTAGTAGACGCTCTGATCTTAGAAGCTGTATACAAAAAAGTATTTAGTAACAGCTAATTGATTTTGATATAATTTGAATTTGATTTTGATAATCATAATAATAATAATAATTAGAATAATAATTAAAACAATTAATAAAATCTTGATAATTCCAATACTTAATACATACAATGTATGGACACTCACTCTCGCTTAGTTTTCGTCATTATCAATTTCCGCATAAAACAATTTGAATTGAGTTGAAGAGCTCAAAGCTTTTTGCGTTCAACTCAAAATCTCAAGAAAGTCACTCCGTTTTCGGCTGACGGCGGCACTCATTTCTTTTTCCACTCACACTCATTAAAATTTCGGCAAAAGACACACTCACATGTGCAAACAAACGTGCTGGCATATACACATACATACATACACAGCGAGGGGCATACATAAAAACATCGCACATTGCTTTTGTATTGTGCTTGTCTTTCGCTTGGCTGCGGTCGCGTTCAATGCTGTCGCTGTCGCTGCTACTGTCGCTGCCTCTGCTGCTGCTGCTGCTGTTGTCGTGTGTATATGTGTTCAAGCATAGGAATTTCGGCTAAGGCAAAAGAGCAGAGCGTTGGCGGCCAAAAAAAATACTTGAGTGGAACTGTTAAGTGATAAATGTTACGCACTCTGGCTTCGCTCTCTCTCGTTCACTCACTCGCAGTTTGCCTATCTCATTTTCTGTCTGTTCTGCTTCTGCTGCTGCTGCTGCCTGCCCGCTGCCCGCAGCCAACGGCCGCTGCCCTCTGCTGCCGTCGTCAGAATACCGCATGCACGTCGTCGCTCATTTTTGTATTTGGAAACACAATTCCGTTCCGTCATTTGTATTTGGAACGCCGCAGCAGAAAGAAGGTCGACAAAAAGCAATTTTATTGGCAGAATATTTTCGGCAAAAAGCAAAAATAAATAAAACAAAAAAGAGAAATAAATAAACCGCAAAGAAAAAAATATAGTTTAAATATGCATTAACGTGTCGTCGTCCGCCGTCTCGTTTCGTTGTTCATTGTTTTTTCTCTCTGTTGTGTTTGTTCGTAAATAGTTTTTATTTTCTGTTTTTTGGTTGAAAGAAAAAACAACAACAACCGCAAAGTGATCTTGATCTGCTGTTGCTTCTTCATACGTTCGTTCGTTCCTAAACGTAAGCAAAGAAATCAAAAAACAAAAAAAAAACGACGAAAAGAAAAGAATAAAGAAAAAAGAGCGCGCACAAAACGGCGAAAAGAAAAAAAACACAGAAATCAAATGAAATCCCCCACAAAAACCGAACATAAAATAGACAAGCGAAATCATTCAATGCCAATAATACACACAAACAAACACACACACATACGAACGCACACACTTACACACTTACACAAACATGCATACATATTGCGATGTTTTTACAATTGCCAAAAATGTATAATTTAAATTGTATATTAATAATGAAATGAAAACAAAAACGGAAATAAGCAAACCGTTAATGGTTGTTGTATTTTGTTATTTTTATTTTTTGCGTTTAATCGACGTCGTCAAATAATTGGGCAACAACAATTTTGGCAAACAACAACAAGAACATCGTATTTACTAATACATGCATAAATATGTAGTTGTCGCGTTGGCTAACGGGTGGGTGGGGGGTAGTCTATTAGTTGCCGTGGACTGTGGGTTGCGGTTTGTGGGCTGCGGGCCGGTCAGTCAGCATAGGAGAGGGGCAGGGCAGCAGCTTTTGCTTTTTGGATGTCGCTGCTTCTGCTGCCGTCGCTGCCGTTGCTGCTGCTGCTGTTGAGACTCTTTTTTTTTTCGTGGCATATTTTCTTGACTTGTGTGTGCGTGTATGTGCGTGTGCGTGCGCGTGTTTTGTCTCTTTTTTATCGTTTTACAAATCGCAACAACACATTCCTTAGATTTTACACCTACTTTGTTGTAATGTGCATAACTGTTTTTTTTTTTTAATGTTTTTTTTTTAGTTGTGAATTAACAAAGAATAATATATTTATTTTTTACATAATTTCTTTAAAACTAATTGAAAAGCCAGCTCGTTGCAAAGTCAAGCAAATGCAAATGCAAATACAAAAAAAGTAAACGCAAAGAAAAAGTAACAACAACAAAACAAAAAGAAATATTTTAAATGTCGCTCTGACATCATCTGCGCACAAAATAACAACAACAAGAATAACAAAAATCATAAGCAGCGACAACAACTGCAAACACAGAAAGTAAGCAACAGCAACAAAAACAGCAGCAGCAGAAAAGAAAACAGTTATAAATATACAGCAGCAACATATGCTTAACAACAAACAAAAATATACATTGAACAACAACAACAAGTGTTGCCAATGATAAAGAAGCATTGAGAATTTTCTCCATTTTTGGGCCGTTTTGCAAAATGAATTGAATTTTTGCTTTTCGCCTACTTTTATTCACCACACAAACAAAAAATGCCAACAACAAAAACAATTGCCGAAAAAGCAACACCAACGCACACATAAACGAACACAAAAACACACAGGCCAAGATCAAAGTCAACATGACGAAGACGATGGCAGAGGCAGCAGCAGCAACAGCGCGCTCAAAGCTCGCTCGCTCACTCAATCTCTGTCCTGCACACACTCTCTCAGTCTCTGACTCTACGCATTAATCTCTTCTAATGCGAACACTGGCCCCCGCTCACGCGTCGACGCTAGCGCGCGCCCACTCAACGGCGTCGCCGCTGCGGCCAGAGCTTTTTGTATTTTTTTTTTTTTATTTTGTATGTGTTTGGTTAGCAACATGTCGCCGGCCGGCCCGGCAGAGACGTCAGACCAGTGCGATCGCTGAACGCTGCAGCAACAGCTGTTGCGTCGTCATCGTTACGTCTGTCTGAGTAGAGTGTCATGCAGAGACTGCAAATGGCGCTAACCGTAGGGGGTGGGCCAATGGGATGCTCCCACTGTTAACAGTGCTGTTAAGCGGCTTGTTTGTTTAAATTTTAAACATTGTATGTAAATGTACAGCGGAATGTAATCACCATGTAGCTCTTAATCTGTTAAGCATTAATTACTTTTAAGTGTACAGCTATTTAATTGTTATCTATGGCTCTTCTTCTGTTGCAGGTTTTCATCCATTTTGGGCCAAATTGACACACCTTTACATTTCGAATCGGACAACATTCAAACGGGCCTTAAAACCAAGCAACAAATTTTTTTCGAAATTCACCGAAGAAGGCATCGAAAAAGTCTTTCGAAAATAAATAAAAAGCGAGCGCGCGCGGGCAACAAAAAAAAAAAACAAAAGAGTTAAAAACAACAAAAAGTTGAGCCAAAAGCAATGCACCAGCAGCAACAACTAAAGCCACAACTGCAACAATAAATAAATAATAAAAAGTCACCAATTAGTTTTCGTCGGAATACAATAACAAATACGACGCGAAAACGAAAAGGAAAAGGAAAGCGGAAAACATAAGCCAAGGACATGAGTCAAAGCGAAAACTGAGACAAAAGCCCAAAACGTCCTTCCTTTTTTTTTTTAACATTCCACGCCCCACAAATCAACACAACACCGTAATAACAATAGAACAAGTCTGTTAACAAAAAACACATAATAACATTAACCAGAAAAATCCTCAAATAATACGCCCAAAATTCTAAAGTGTTAAATTCAATTCAATTTTGTTAAAGTTATTAACAAAAAACAACAAATCGTAATAGACCAGAAAAATTACGCTAGAAATTGTTATTAAATATATACATATATTTTTTTTGCACGTACGTCGAGCCGAACTCATTTCCTAACAAAAAAAAAGAACAAAACAAAACAAAACAAAAAGAAAACCAACGAAAAGTACCCCCCGAACACCCCCTTAAAACAACAACAACAAGAGCAACAAGAAAGAAACAAACAAGAAAAAGACAACAACAACAACAAAAGTGAACAAATTTCAATTGCAAGCCAAGTTAAGTTAAATTGAACGCAAACGCCGCCGCCGCCGCAAAAGTAGTTGAACAAGAAGAAGAAGAAGACGTAGAAGAAAGCAGCAAAAGAGAGAAAGAAACAGTAGCAGGAAAGGTACAGTTTTTCAAGATGGCTTCCGAACTGGATCAATTCGCCGATTTGGAATTATCAAAAGAGGATCGTGAGCAAATCTTCGATCCGCCATTAGACCGGCAGCAATTGGAAGGTGCTGGCACCTCAAGGTATTTATCACTCTCCTCCATCTTCCCTTATTTTCCAACCCCCCATATCGATATCATCACAAAAAGAGAAAAAAGACAAATGAAACAACTACACCAAGAAAAAAAAAAAAGAAACCAACCCCCCCCCCCCCCACATCCACAAGAAAATTAGAAACAAACAAACAAATTTCCCCTTTCTACATTTTCCCCACTTTGTATTGTCTCGATTCATCATTATATCCATGCATACATAAATGTGTCGTCTATTCTCCCAGATGATTATATGTATATGTATTATATGTAGTTACTCTAGTAGTGCCTCTAATTAAAACTATGTCCCTCAATTCCCTTCAATTTGTAGTTGCTTTTCAATTTGTACAGTTCTTCTAATTCTGTTCTATGCAACTTTTACTGGGAGCTTTTTAACTAAATGATGTGAATTCAGTTATTTTTGAAGCTTTGAAAATCAAGCTTAACTTCTTTTTGAATATCTTTGACTTGAAACTATTTGAATCAAACAGAAGCTTCCAAGATTTATCTTTTGTCAGTTTTTAGAACAATTCTATACCCTTTTCATTACTTTACTAATCTTAACTTAATTGTACGGAGCTTTAGGGGAAAGCTTTTTTTCGAAATAATCATTTGTCAATGATTTGTATTTAGCTTTATTATATTCTTTCCATAAATCTTTTGTTAAAAGGAGCTTAAACTAAAAGCTTTTTAGCTTTATTTCAGCTTAAAGTTGAAAAAGTTTTGAGAAACGATCTCTTTTCAATGATTTGATTGCTGATCGTGTGTAACTTGGTTATTTTTTTTATACAAAAACTCCAAAAAAAAATAGACTTGGCAATATTTTCTTTAAGCACTTGAAATCGCCCACTCTAGTGACCACTGGCCAATTAGTTGAATTGCCTGAACCTGAACCATAACCATAACCTCAACAAGTCCTTTTTCAAAATGGCGCCAAATGGCAACAACATTTTAGATACGCCTTACTCACGCGCTGGTAACGCTAGTTTCATCTAACCCGTAACCCTAAACCCTCCAACTCCCTTTTGACTGATAAACCAGAAAACAACGACCCTACACTGAGAGAAAAGAGGTAGTAGGGGCAGAGAGTCCAGGCCAGAAAAGTAAAAAAAAAAAAAAAAAGCTCGGTATCTGCAATCCACAATTGCACAAATTATCACGCCAAATAACAAGAAGCTTGCCTCCTCTCTCTTGTGGCACACCCGCTGCCTGAGACTTAACTGAGTAACTGAGGAGGCCCCCCCTCCCTCCCTCCCTCCATACCTCCCTACTCCTCCCGACACGAAACCCACTTCCCTTAGACCCTTTTTTTTTTTTTTGTTTTTTTTTGCAAACCTACAACGCTGCTAAATAGCAGCTAATTTCCTGTGATAAATTGGGCATATCACAGAAAAAACAAAAAAAACTGTGATGGAAAAAAGCTCTCAGAGACCCAACTCACAACTCACAAGCGACACTTTCGACCCTCATCAACTCAGCTGCGAGTTAAGCTCAAGTGGTGTAAGTAAACACTGAGCCGTAGTAGATCAGAGTTGGAATAGGAATAGGGGAATAGTTATAATCATTGTCACATGCATCATCCTAAGATCTACCATCAACAAACTGCAACCAGCTTCCTTTTCTACCTGTGCCCAGTACTCAGTATACACAGTACTCAAGTCCACAAGGCACCCTTCCAAACGAAAGGATCTGCCTAAACACAAATACAAAAAAATAATGCTGATATACATAGCCTTCTTTTCCGTCTTCTTTTGGCTCTTCAATCTGCATCTCAAGATCACTATTCACAGCGATCGTATCGCATCGGTTCTGCTTACAAAACTGGCCAAAACTATCGAGGGGAGTCTTAGCTACTTGAATTTTTAGCTTAGAACTTTGACAAAGTTTCTTTACCATGAAATCCTTTGAAAATTAGCGATCTTTTATCGACAGCAACACATTCTAAGTCATGTTATCGATCTCTAACGATCTCATTTTAATATTAATGTAAGCCTTATTTAAAATAAATCTTTCAGTTTGATTGCAATGCTGACTTTTAGTCTGCAAACGATCTGGGTTTAAATAAGTCAATCTCAGTTTGATCATTGGTTGCAATTGATCTTTCAGTTGAATATTATCACTTATTATTCTTATTTAAACCAATTTGTGGTTGGTAAGCCAATTCTTGCCTTTTAAACACTCTCACTTTAATAATGCAACAAGGTTTCACTAATATTCTTTTGATTTTGAGGGGATCATTGATTGGAATTGATCTTTTAGTTTGAATTGTATGGTAGTTTTGCTTTCTGCAATTGATAAATCAATCTTTTTATGATATTGCAACTGATATAATTATAAGCTTTTGCTCTAAATTCCTTTGGATTCTGAGACAAGCTATGTTTGTCATCCGTGTTTGAGATTAATTTCAAATCAATCTATATTTTTCTGAGGGCTCTTGATTGATAATTAATTGATCGCTGCTTCAGATTTTGACAAGCTTTTGTTTTCTATGCAAACTTCTAATCAAATTTATTCAGTTTTAAGGCGAGCTTTAATCAAACTACACTTATAACAGCAAAGCTCATCGAAAGCTCCAAGTCTTAGCTTTCGTTTGATATTGAGACAAGCTTTCTATCACGATCATTGAGCAACGCATACAGGTTAGCACAGATAGATGAAAAAGCTCTGTCGAAAGCTCTTGTTACTCTGCATTAGACGCTGAGCAAGGCTATGAAACCGTGTTAAGCCGCTTGTTGCAACAACGGCTAAGCTCTGCGGCAAGCGTCAACGTTGGCGTCAGCGTCAACGCAACGCCGGCGCCGTCAGCCAGCTTTTGTGCAGCCGCTCAAAAAAAAGGGGTAAAAAATACTAATTTCTAAAAAAAAAAAAAAAAAAAAAAAAAACCCAATGAAAACACAGCCAAAAAGGAATCTCATGCAAAATACACACAACGTCGCACAACCTGAGACTGAAATCTTTTTCTGTAGCATTCGTTTAATCCGGCAAAGAAAACATGCCGCGGCGTCAGCTTCAGCTTCAAATTCAAATTCAGCTTCAAATTCAGCTTCAATTTCTGCTTCAGCTTCTGCTTCTGTTGCTTGCCACAATCGACACGACACCGGAGGCTGCTTAGAAAACAGCTCGCTAAATTTTAAATAAAAAATATAAAAGGGTTGAGTTAAAGAGATCTACACACAACAGTGTAGTGTGTGCTTGTTGTGTGTGCTTGTTGTGTGTGTGTAGTGTGTGTTTTGTAATCAGGTTTCGTCGCTGACGTCGTTGGCGTTTGTGTGGAAGCCTTAGATACTTGGCTGCGTTTTCCCTCATTTCCTTTTCGCTTATTCTATTTTTTATTTTTTTCTGTATTTTTTGGTCAAATTGTAAAACGAGTTTCTCACATTTCCGTGTTCAACTCTCTCAGTGTCCACCCCATCCAACAATTTATGTTTTTTAATTATTATACGCAAGCAAGGACTTTTTTGGACATCCTTGCTTCGTTTGCTTCTAATGTTTGTTCACTTGGCAGCGAAGTATCTCTCGTATATCTCGGATCTGAGTTGTGTCCTTTTGCCCAATTTGTCTCGCATATGGTGAAAAGAAAAGGGGGAGTTGAGGGCTTTGAATCCTTTTTTTCTAATCGCCCTTGGCTCTCTTACCCTATTTTACTTGTTGCTGTCTTTTTGACTGTCATACGATGTGTGCGAGTGTGTGTGTGTGTGTGTGTGTATTGTATCTTTGTATCTTTTGCGCAGAGATAGAGGGAATCTAATCCCTTGCTCAGTTCAGTTCTCTCTCAGTCTTTTGATATTGCCTCATATTTGATTCCCATCGATTATCAAGCAACTTTTTCGTTGCCTACTCTCTCTCTCACTCTCACTCTCCATCTCTTTCTAATTTTCTTGATTTATCTCGTCTTCTGCTTGGCGTGTCCTTTGATTGACAGTCGAATTAGTTTGTTGAACAGAGAGAGGCTGAGGGCAGATCATGTTCTTGCTATGTTCTTGTCGAGGGGTTGAGATTAGATTACGCATACGCCATGTGTGATATCGCAGCTGTGGCAGCGATCGAATCTTTTGACCTTGTAATAAGTGTGTGTGTGTGTGTGTGTTTTCTACTGTGCTCCATTCCATTCAAGGCGAGACAACAACACCTCTTCCCCCTCCCCCCCTCCGTCTGACGCTTCTCCATCACGTTTTTTTTCACATTTAAACTCGTTTCACGATCGACACGAGGAAACAGCCACAAAATATGTGCATGTGTGTGTGTGTGTGTGTGATTTGTATAAAAAAAAAACAAATCAGCATCAAATGCGGCATTATTTGAATGAAATCTCGCTGCAAAAGAGGAAGCAGCAGCAGTTGATGAAGGCGGGGGGGGAGGGCAGAACGGGGTTAATCCGACCTTAGGCATTAACCCCTTGTTGTGCCACATATTGTTGCGGCGGGGGCGGCCAAAAATGGGAGGCGTGTCACATTGGTATGTTATGTTTGTTGGCCAACGGAAGAGCAGAAGGACAACGAGTTTCTTCTGCTTGTGATTTTTCTGTTTCTTGTTGTTCGGTTTCAAAACTGCGAAACAGGATGCAAATTTTGACAAGGCAACCCAGAAACACACTAATAAAGTGACAGAGAGAGAGAGAGAGAAAGAAGAACAGAGACCAGGTAGCTTATGCGGGTGTGTGTGTGTGTGTGTGAGTGCATAGAGCGCAGGTAAAAGGACACAGGTACACACAGGTTTAAGATCTTGCACTGCCCTGCCCTAACTCTGTACTCGAAACCCATTTAAATCCCGACTAAAGCTACATTTCAATATGAGCTTTAAGCTCTCGTTGCACAGTTACTTTTAGCTTTCCATGCGTGCTCAAAAGTCAGTTTTTAACAACAGCTTAAAGCTTAAAGATGAGCTTAAAGCTTTTTCAAACCGCAAATGCTTCGCCTTAACCCACTTTTGATCAACCTCATGATCGTTGTGATCGGATTAAAGAACTTGATTTAAAATTTAATTGCTTTCATGTTGATCCTGTCTTAGTCCTAGCTTAATATCATGCAAATACTAGCTAAAGCTTTTGGCCTTTTTAACAGCTTAAAGCTTCTTTAGACTGTATATCGTTAGACATATTTCTCTTCCTTCATACTTTTCTCTCTCTTGTTTTTCAATACTGACCTCAATCTTCAACTTTGAGATGAGCTTTAAGCCCGCTCACACTTCTTTAACCTTTAGTTTTCTCCTTCCTCTCTCTCTCTCTCTCTCTCTCTCTTTCTCTCTCTCTCTCTTTCTTCTCTACTTCCTGCATCTATGCATTCTATGTATCCGTATCCATGCGGCGTCTCCTTTATCGTCTCTGCGACTCTGACCTTTATCCATGTTCCATATAACATTCATTCTACAAGTATGTGTGTGTTTGTGTTTGTGTGTGTGCCTTACTTGATTCTCATGGGCTCTTCTCACGTTCCGCTTGTTTGTACTCATTTAGCGTGCGTTTGATCCACATTATTTCGGTTTCGTTTTTTTTTTTCTTTTTTCTTTGAGTGTTTTTTGCTTTTTTTTTTTTGTTCTCTACATTTTGTGTGCTTCTTTGTGTGTTTGTGTTCATTAGAAATTTCCAAGAATCCAACGACACAACAAACACACACACACACACATACAGAGACATAGCGAGTTTGTGGCACGATGATGAGATTCGTGTTACTGCTGGCTTAGTTTTTCAAGAATGCTGCCTTCTATAGAGAGCGACAGAGAGAGCAAGAACGAACAGAGAGAGAGAATGAGAGAGAGAGAGAGCAGCACAAATCCGGGCAATGAAATCTCAAAATCTCATGGCCAGTGCAAAAACAAAAAAATACAGAAATTAAAGCAAGGATTGAGAGAGAGTTTCTTTGCCTCGAGAATTCTGTCATTACAATATGCTACAGTCAAACTTCCCTATAACCAATTTATAGAAAATGCATATTACATTTACATTTTCAAAAAACGAATAACGAAATCAATTCATAAAGTTAGCTTCATGCATTCATTTAATGTAGATGTTGTCTACAGTAAACACTCTTGTTAACAGCCAATCAAGCTTAGAAGTACAGTCTTTCAAATTGTCATTAAATTTGATTTAAAGTCATATCTCCAGAACTCACGCTTTGACATTGCATAATAGATTCAAATTGTATGGCAGCAGAAGCTCCAAGAAAGCTCCCCCGCTATAATAAAAGCTTTCTTCAAAATGTTAACCAGACAGCAAAATATAAAAGCTCATTTTTGATCAATAGAAGTTCTTTGATGTACGGGACTTAAAGCTGTTTTCAGAATCATCGTATAAGAACTTTGTTTAATTTAAAGTAATTTTTCTTTTGTTTTAAGTCATTCTTCGGTATACAGAAAAGCTCTTGGCTAAAAATGCATTCGAAACATTATAAAAGCTCATTAAAGCTTTCGGACTTTAGCTTTGTTTTCATTAATTTTTCACGTCCCGTATTGAGTGTGTTGTGGGCAGTCAAAACAGTGTTTACTGTATGCAGCCGTCCCCTTCGCTCTTTCTTTCGCTTGTTTTGTTTTTTGTTTATTTGGCTATTTGGCGCGCTTGTCGACCAACTGTCGCGACACGTGCAAAGCTCTCAAACTGATGATGATCACAAGAATATTGTTGAATGGTGTTTATTTTTGTGTTTATCCAGAATTGGATACAATTGGCAATACCACGACTCCGACACCGACTCTGTTGACTTTCGACAACGACTTTCTTTCTATGCAACAACCGTTAACCGTTAATTCACCGGTTGAGCGAGCGAGCGGCGATCACTTTCTTCGTTCCTTTCGTCCTTTTATGCTCGCTTACAGCAGCTGCAATTCGCGCTGTGCATCATCATCAACCCTTTGCCCTGCCCCATATGCGATCTGCACTCGATACTCGGCACTCTCTGATCCTTGCGTTCGACACGCAAACAGGAGCAGGAGCAGGAGCACAGGTAGAAGAGACATTACCTGACGATTGTTGTTGTTGTTGTTGTTGTCACCCATAGATAACACACGGACAGGGGAAGAAAGCATTTCACTCGCAAGCACCCGCCAACAAATAAAGGGTTGCAGCATATATAACTGTATTATCCCTTTTGCTTCTTCCCTTCCCTTAACTTGTTATTTTTTGTTTATTTGGGGGTCAATTTGCCACATTTGTTGTTGTTGGTCCTCTGTCCTCTTTCTCTGCAACAACAATTCGGCGATCGCTGCTTGCGACAGCTGCATTGTGGGATCATCAAAGAGAGAGAGAGAGAGTGAGGGAGAGCGCGAGTGTTGAGTGAAAACAAAAGCCAGCGACACTGTCATTGCACTTGCAAATATGCAGCTTGGCAACACTGCTCTTAAAAGAAATGTTTCAGCAACACTTGCACTTTTTGCAGATCAGCTACACTGTTCTATGACAAATGCTCCAAAAGAGGAGCTTTTATTAAAAAGAGAGCGCGCACTGCTGCGCCTTATGTTTAGGCAACGTCGCGACGTCGCTACAGCCGCTGGGACGCGCTGCGCGTTATCAGCAATTTACGATCAAAGCTAAACAGTGCGATCGACGATCGACCAGCCGGCTGTAAGCGACGCGACGCGACGGCAGCGGCTGCTGCTCATTTTTTTTATTGAGGCCATTGAACTACCGAAATAAAGTCGAAATTTTTATACATATATTCTTTTTTTTTTTTATTATTATTAAACTTAAGCGGTTGCTGCTGTCTGCCTGCTTACAACTGTTTTTACCGTTTGCCTTTTATTTACTTAGTTGTCAAGTTTTTGCTCGCTTTTGCGGTCATGCATACACACATACGTACATAACATGCACGCATAAACATGTATTTAGTTCTGTATTTTTGTTGGCAAACGTTAGAAACAAATTAGCCGGCGCCAGCTTCAAATGTTTGTGGCAGCCACGTAGACGTCACCGTAAACAAAACAAAAATAAAACAATAAATGACCGGAAATAACAAATAGTTGAGACGCGCTATTGCTCCCTCTGCCGCTGCCTCTGTCGACGACAACGCACACAAAACAGCACACACACTCACTCACACAAACAAACAATTATGCGAGTCTCCGACGCACGCATGCAATGCGAATGCGTGACGTAATCGCAATCGCAGGCAGCGCGGCTAAGTTGTTGCACTTTTCGTACAAAAGAGAAAACGAAAGCACGTAATAAAAACAACAAAATAAACGAAAGAGCAAACGAGCAATAACAACTTTAACTTGACTTGCGAGAGATCTGTATGTGTATGTACATACATACATACACGCTTGTGTGCGTGTGAAAAAGCGCAACAATTTTAAAAGAGAGGAGCGCGTGAGTGCGAGAGGCAACGCGCCAGCGCCGACGCCAACGTATATTGTACATACGCTGCCGGTTTATTGAGCTTGAGAAGGTTTCTGCTGCTGCTGCGTTCTGTGCTTTGAGCTTTTGTCGCGCTACACTTGTCAGCCATCAACAGAGTTGTCGAGGCTGTCAATTCCTGATACTCTGTTCCTTTTATTTTTTCTCTTACCAGAATGGATAAAAGTTAGATATAACAGCACACGTGCATATGCATGTATTTACATGTATGCAAATGTAAATTATACATACATATGTACAAAGTTAATTGAAATCAATAAATGACGGCGTTTAAATTGCGCTCCGAGTTCACTTACGTTAACGTGCTACAAGTGTTGCCAGAGTTTAACTTACGCGATGCCAACTGTTGCCCCCATCTGGCAACACCAATAAGAAAAAAAAAATACTTGAACGTAACGCATATTGGCACTTCTACTTTATGCCCAACATTGCTGCTCTGCCTTCTCGTTTTCGCTTTTTTCGCAAGTGTTGCGCGCTAATCATGTAGTTGCTTTGCCTTTTGCCTTTTACTTCATAAAGAGCAACAACAAGAACAGCAACGACGCGACGTCAACGACGACTTTGGCGTTTATTGTCGCTTTGCAGCCGCGTAGCCGGCACTCTGCCTCTTATTTTTTGTTTGTTCTCTCTCTCTCTCCCATTCTCCCACTCTCATTCTCTCTGGCAACGGTGCTCCAACGCGCTGGCACTTGCGTTTTTTGCTTTAACGTCGCGTCCGCCCGTTCATCCGTCCGTCCGTCCGATTGCCGTCCATTCGCCGACTTCGGTTTGCGCCTTGCTCTTTGGCGTGCCTGTTTTAGTTTCAGTAGTTAAATGCTCTTTGCATTTTGCGGTCGTCTTTTTCCGAAATACGCGACGTAGTTGGTACAACAACAACAGCGGCAACAACAAATACAACCACAGCAATAAAAACAACAACAACAAAAACAACAAATAATTCAACGGCTCGGCAACCCAAAGCAACAGCAAAAATTATAAAATATTTTACGCCTGCTGCTGTTGTTGGTGTCAGTGACTGCGTGTGTGTGCCAGTGTTTTTACTTTTTTTTTTTGATAGTCATCGGTCGCTGGTCGTCGTGGGCGCAAAAAATTAAAAGAATAATTAATAAAACAACATCAAAATTGTGCTGCGTTCTTCGAAATTAGCTTAAAGCTTTAAGTGATATTCATATCCGAACAATAACAACACCAGTAACAACAAATAGAAACAAGCTGTGAAAAGTGAGTGACGAGTGTTAGAAAAACCATAAAAATAGAGTAGGAACAGCAAAAAACAACGTCGACGACAAAAAGTGTCGTCGTTTTATTATTATTTTTTTTTTTGCTCATAGTTTTGCGTAGTTTCGGTTTTTTTTTTGTGCGATGTTTCTTTATCTAAGTAGAAACGCACACAGGCATAAGGCATATGGTAGTGTGTGTGAGTGTGTGATTGAGAGAGGCATATAAACTAAGCAAAAATGACTTACATTTGCATGTTGTACCGTTATGACGACTGCGACAAGCCGGCGTCAGTGTGTGGGTGTGTGTCTTTGTATGATGGGTTTTTTTTTTTCTTTTTCCATATTCTTGTTCTCCCTTTGCGCTTGTCTTTGGGTTGACTGACAGTTGCAGCGACTGCGACGTCGGCAATTATTGAAATCAAACAAGACATGACAATAAAAATCAATTTAAGCAGGCTATATGCACATATGTATGAATATAATATAATAATATTACATTATCAAACACAACCTTTTTTTTTTTTGACTAGTTTGCGCCTAGTCTAAAAGCAACAAGCAAGTAAACTGACCTACTTTGCTCGACTCTGGCTTGTGTAGTTTGTTAATCGGAGTCTGTGCTCTGTGTCTGAGAGAGGGAGAGATTGCAAGAGAAAGAGCGCACCAATAAAAACAAAAAAAAGTGAGAATAATATACAATAATGCTGATCTGTGTAGTTCGGACAGCAGCGCAACTTTGTTGCTTTTGTTTGCAATGCACTTCGTTTGAAGTTCTCTTTTGCTCTTGCAGGCGAAACAAATTGAGCCGAATATTCAGCGCTGCTGTCTAACGACATTCTTTGCTTTGCCGCGCCAATGCTGCCCATGCTCCTACATATTATGTACATACATACATATGCATGTATGTGGACAAAAGAAGGAGGGCGGGGCAACAGTATTTGTATTTTTCAACTGCGTGTCTTGCTAATTAGTCAAACACGATCATACATACACATACGTGTACGAATAGTAGAAATTAGTTTAGTACTAGTTTAAAATTAAAATAAATAGAAAAATGTTGGCGTAAACGTGGTCTATCGATAGACCATATGTTGATATCGATAAGTTGTCCACATGCAAGCAGTTTGATAAACGTGCGCGCAGTGCGCTCAGAACTGCGTTTTGTGTGAGTCAGCGTCGCAGTCGCAGTGCCTGCACTGCACACTCATGTCTCTCCCCCACTCTATTTTGAAAGAAAGAGACGAGCAAGTTGCTAATGCGAATCAAAGCCCATACGCGTGACTAAAAAAAGCAAGAAGCAGCAAACACAGAGCTAAAAGATCAACACAACAATAACAACAAAAGCAGGGAACGAACGAACAAGCAAATAAAATAAAATCATAATCATATCAGTTCACAAATTCTGCTACACATTTTTTTTTTGCTGCGTGTGATCAAGAAATGAGCGAAGCAGAGAGCGTATATGACTGACTGAGTCTAATGAAGCGAACGTTTCATTCGTCTGCGTGTCTGCGTGTGTGTGTGTGTGTAGAAATGAGCTAACGGCGCTGCTGCTGCTCGGGCAGCGTCTACGTCATGACCGCGACGTATCAAATTTTATTTGTAATTTCACTTAACATGCCCCCGCTCTTATTTTTTTTCGTTCTCTCTCTTGCTGGTTGGGTTGCTCAGTCTCAATTCTGTTGTACGACTCTCTTCAGTTTAGTTTAGTTTGGTTCTATCTGTGAAGTAAAGCAATAACTGCGAAACGAAGAACAACAACAAATAGCAAAAGTGAGAGCTGTTCTATCTTTTTTTCTTCTTTCTATTGCAAAGAGTGTGGTTGTGTAGCGAGACACACGTATACAAACAAATATAAACATACATACATATACATAAAAACGAGCACATAAAACAACACAAATTTACTGCAGCAAAAAAAAAACAAAAATAAAACAAACTTAAAATGCACAGCAGCAGTAATTACCAATTACCACCACCCAACAACAACAACAACAATAGCCACAGAATAAATATCAACAATAATAATCATCATTATTATAATCATCATCTGCAACAACAAAATACGAAAGTTGCACGTTTTTATGATCGGTGAGTTTTTCAATTGTCGTCTCTGTTTCCATCTATCTCTCTCCGTCTTCCCACCTCTTCCATTGTCGTATTGCCCGTTGTCCTGGATCAAGCGCAGTTTTCCGTTATTTCGTGAAATTTGTGGCGCGTGTTTCATAAGTTTTGTGTGTGTGTGTGTGTTAAAAATATTTTGTATGTTATCAGTGTTGGTAATAATACTATAGAGTATAAAACATGGCGTTAACATTGCAAATACATCACCTAGCATTTAATCAATCAATTATTCACTCGAATTAAGATACTTTTAAATATTAATAAAACGAGTTTATCATTTTTAATTGCTAACCCAATTTTAGTCTCATTCAATCGATCATGAACAACTGAGCGTTTTCGATAACAACTAAATGTTGTAGTTTCGATTTTCATCTTTTGGCTTTCATTACTATCATTACTATGGCTTTCCATATGGCCACGCCTTCCATCCCAGCCCACTGAATCCCCCTCGCACCCCCAACAACCCACAAGCGCGCCATTTTGTTCAGCGACCTATTTTTATTTTACTTTGTATGGTAAAACAAAAACAGCAACAACAGAAACACAAACAACAAGGGTTAGATAAACATGTGTACATGTATTTATGTGTATGTGTGTGTGTATGTGTATATGTATTTGCAACGCTTTTGCCGGCCAATTTAGGTCAAATCAACAGCAACAGCAACAATGCAACTGCAGTTTGTTGTTGTTGCGTACAGAAACAAGTTTGAATGTGCACACATGCATATGTATGTATGTATGTATGTACACACATACATACACACTTTGACAAAGACAAATTCTTTTGCTGGTTGGCCAAAGAGGAGGTGGTGGTGGAACGAGCAGTCGGGCGTGGGCAATAGATAAGCGTTGCAAAAAAAAAGAAGAAAAACGGCAACAGTAGCAGCGACAGCGACAGCGACAACAGCATTTGCAATTGAGTACAGAAAAGGCAAACGACGAAAAACTAACGGTAGCTTGCAATCGACGCTGACGTAGCGCAAAATGGGCAAAAGCAGCAAGCGACGTCAACAACAACAACAACAACAAGATTGCGACGCCCAAAGCAACTTGTGGAATGCTATGAAAATAGAACGGACAAATCCCACATACACACGCACTCGACACGCACACGCATGCAAGTATGCGTCATGAAATGCGTCGCTGTGTGTGCGTGCGTTTACATAAACGAACGAAATTGCAGCCAATACAAAAACATAAGAGAAACAAGAGAAACAAATGCAGCTATAACAAACACACAAAATAAAAACAACAACAACAACACGTACAACAACAGCAGCAGCCAACGCAACAGATTTCTGACTTTTTCATTCATAAAAATTTCAAAAACAAAAAAGGAAGCAAGCATACAAAGCGTGCACACACACACATGCGTCTGCAATAAAATTGAACGATGCAACATGTGTGTGTAACGATACATACATATGTATGTAAAAAAGAAAATATATGTGCGTGTGTGTGTGTCCATTTAAAGCCAACACAATGAAAGCTGCAGACGATGATGACTTTGCTGTTGACTGCGCTGCAGGCGCATGTAGTATATTGATTGCAAGACCTGCGTGTAAACGCACACACACACGCATACAAATACAAAGTGTGTTGGTTCTGTGCACAAAAGGGCCGCATGTGCATTGATAACACAAACAGGCGCGCTCAGGTATCTGTGTATTAGTGTGAGTGAGAGAGTGCTAAGCAGAGGTCATTTGCTTAGCTGAAGCAGGCGCCAGCGTCAATCACATGTCAAATAAAAATACAGACATACTACATACATATGGATGTGTAAAAAAAAATAAAATGTCGCCTCTGCTTTGCTCTTGTTCTCTCTTTGATGCTTGCACTTGCTCTGCACTCTCACACTCTCGCTCTGCCTGCCTGTCATCGGGTGAAGAGACTGCAAAGAAGTGCGAAAGCTTATTGGTGCAGTAGGCGACGTCAACGAACTGCAGCAGCAGAGCAGCAGCGTTGACATTTGCATATTGAGGTTGGACATGGGTGGGCCGCAAGAAACACCCCTCGCTCAGTGCGTACATTTGTGTTTGTGTGCTTGTGTATTGTGACGTGTGACGCATGCGCAATGCTTCTCAAACGGTGCGCAACAGTTTGAGAGCACACATGTGCTGCCTAAACTGCGGTCATCTGTAGAAATTGCAAGACAAGCAAAAGCGAGATAAAAAGGCACAACAACAGGAGATAAAACATAAAGAAAATAAAAAATACATAACATGCGCTAAGGGCTTTGGCTACTCAAATTTAAAAATCTCACACACAAGTTGCGAAAAGAGCAACAGCAGCAAATATTTCGATGTCGTTTCGACTTCAATTCCTGGAAAAGTGAGCAACAAAAAAAACCAGACGCAAACAAATATGGCATAAACTGCAACAACAAAAAAAAAAAGAGAGAGAGAGTGCACAAAGAGGCGGATGAGAAGCATAAGTGGCAATGGAATGCGTCTGCTGCTGCTGCTATGGCTATGGCTATGGCTGCTGAAGGAGTTTGCCGGCATGTGGCAACTGTTTTTTTTTTTTTTTTTATATGGGATACATTCTCTCTCTTTTCTCACTCTCTCTTTTGTTAAGATACTTGGCCGCATTCATTCATAAAGCAGAGTTGCCATTGAGTTGAAATTGCCAAAGTTTTTTTTTTCTTATATTCTACAAAAAGCTTGAAAAGCTCTTGCTGAGTAATTAAGTTGTAATTGATGTAAGCCAAAGGGTATTTAAACTTCGGCCTAGTGCTCTCTCGATCTTCCTTTCTCTCTCTGTCTCTCTTTGTTGATTTTGTTTTTATACGGGTTTGTTCTTGTTTTGGTAGCTTTGCATCGTCGTCGTCGCTGTTGACGTCGTCTTTGGCGTTGACTTGGCGGCGGCGACTGGAGTGAAATTACTTCCAAGAAAAATAAACACGATATTAAATGTGCAACATTCCAGTCGACGGCGTGGCAAGGCACCAACAACAACAAAAACAACAACAAGAGCAACTACAACAAGAGCAACAACAGCAGCACTTTGAGATTTTGCACTGATCTTCGTCTTGTTGCTGTTGTTGGAGTAGCGCCAACAACTCGTTTGTTGTTGTTGTTGTTGTTAGTGTTAGTTGCTTGTCTGCGTTGCCCCGTTATGGCAACAGGATGTTATCAGTTGTCGCCCCCTCTTTCTTTCTCACGCTTTTACCTAGTGTGTGTCATTTATGGATTCATGACTTACACTAGATTAATGTTTAGATACATAAGTTACATAGATAGTTAGATAAATTTATACATTTGTATGTAGCTTACTATCTTTGTAGATTTCAATATCATTCTCTCTCATTATCTTCCATAACTTTAAGTCTTATGCTTTCTCCTGAACTCCCCACCCTCCGTTCTCAAATTCATAAATTATGCACATTAAATAGGATCTCAGCTTTTTAAACAAACGCCCTAATAAACAAGAACAACAACAACAACAATTATAATCCACGTCCCTCTTTTGGCAGTCCACATTACCCCAATTTTCTCTCGCTCCCTCTTTTTAGTATAGAACATGCGCAGCCAACTTAACTTGGGTACACTTAGCGTAAATATTTGAAATGTCTGGCAACGCTCTGTCTAAAAAAGGGATATTTTGATTTGAATGCCATAGCAATAAAAGTACGTAACAGTCGTATTCTTTCACGCTCTTGCTTCTGCTCTCTCTTTGTACGCTCATTTATCTACTCTCGCTCTCTTTGTCTTGCAAGAGCATTCTAATTGAACCGATGTCATTTAAATTTAATCACAACACAATACCGCCTCAATACACTCAATATAAAAAAAAATAAAAATCCTTGCAGACTCTCGCTTTCATATTTCACACGCTCGCTATGTCTCGCTCTCTCTGTCTCTCTGTATAGATGTTAGTTGCGCTGCTGAGACTCTCTTTACTGACATACTACTCTTGTTTCTATTTCTATTCTTCTTTTTATTCCTTTTTATTATAATTTATAAATCAATTTATTTCACTTTCGTATTACTTATTATTTCCATTTTTATTTTCTTTCACTTTACTTTCAATGTTTTTATTTTTGTTTTGTTTTTCGTTTCGTTTGTATTTCTTGTTTTCACTGTATTATGTGTTTTTTTTTCCGTTTGTTGTTCATTTCTCTTTTGTCTTTTTTTTTTGTTTTTGTTTTTCGTGTGTGTTTTTACGCTATTTTCTTCACAGTGTTACGACATCAAAAATCTTAATAAGCGGCATACCGCTGCAAACACGTTTCGAAGACATCGAACCGCTCCTGAAGCCCTATGGCATCGTCAAACAATGTGAGGCTATTTCTAGTAAGGATCAAAATACTCAAACAGTACATATAACATTCGAAAATCCTGAGCAGGCGCAAAGGTATATACAACAACAAAACCAAAAAAATAAAAAAAAGAATCGATAACTTAACACTAGATTTAGAATACTAAATTTTGGTTTCGTCAAAAACGATTTCGATCAAATCTATTGCTGAAATCTAGTGTTAAGTGCTATTATATATCTATAAAATATATATCTATAATCTCTTTTAAAGTGCTGGAAAACTATCGATAATTAAGCGATGATTTGGCCTATCGTCAGACTATCGATAGCTCACCAGCTCCAACTCAAAATCAATCTCTCTTCCTTCTTACACACTTACACACACACACACAAACACACACTATATCTCTCTCCGTTTGCTCTCTATTCCATAGATACACATTTTTATGTCTCCATTTTTTTTTTTTTTAGTGAGGAAATTGTGGGTGGGCGGGGAGGCTTGGAGGCTGTGACTGTGACTGGTGGGCGGGGCTTGTGTGTTGTGTTATAATATTAGGGCGTTTGTTTGTGAGACAGCGACAACCCAAAAACAAATTGTTATCTGCTTGTTTGTAACAAAATGTCTGAAAACCGATCTGAATTCTGATCCTTTCTCATCGCACTCTCCAATTGAATGTTTTATCTTTAAACTCTCTCTCTCTCTCTCTCTGTCTCTCTACACACTATACATACATATGTATATGATTTATACTTGAATTGGTATTAACTCTTACTCACATATATCTTTGTCTATATCGTATGTAGAGCTGCTGGTGGTCTAAACGGCGTCGAATTTGAGGGCAGCAAACTGCACGCCGAACAATTGGACAAAAATCAACGTCGCAGCCAACGTAATCAACGTAATCCGTATCCGGGAATGCCGGGACCCGGACGCCAAGCGGACTTCCCGCTACGCATATTGGTACAAAGCGAGATGGTTGGCGCGATCATTGGACGTCAGGGTAGCACCATTAGGACCATCACACAACAGAGTCGTGCTCGGGTCGATGTGCATCGCAAGGAGAACGTCGGCTCGTTGGAGAAATCAATTACCATCTATGGCAATCCGGAGAACTGCACCAATGCATGCAAGCGCATTTTGGAGGTTATGCAACAGGAGGCGCTGTCCACGAATAAGGGGTACGCATTTTTTTTCCTAATACATTTTCAAAAAGGTCTTTAAACAAAGTCAATCTTAAAACTTCAATAATAACGTCTTGTAAAAAACTTCCTTGAGCTCTTAAGAAATTGCTAAGATTTAGATTCAAAAATCTCGAAAAAACTAAGTTTTCGAAAAATAAAAAACTTTCTTAAGTTTTTGAAAAAAAAGAGTTAGGAATAAAAATATATAAATATTGATTGCTAGATATATACATACATAGTAGAGGTCTGCACGGGCTGGATTCAAACTTGAGCGTCTCTGAGTACTCGTGAGTTTCATTCAGTTCTCTGAGTGTAATAAATTCAATGATCCGGTTCGCATCGTGTTGAATACTTATTTTTGACATTAATTTGAGAACTCAAATGAACGTCATCGAGTGAATGAGAAACGAATGAAATGAATGAAACAAAGATTTTCAGAGTACTCAGAATACAATCTATTTTTTTTTGTAATAATTGTTATGTTACAGTTAATATTGTTCGTCACAATATTGGAAATCAAATATTTTCGTGACTAGATTTTTACTATTAACAAATTACGGCACTTATCCCACTCACTCTTTTTTTTCGGTTATTTCGTCACTCAATTCACTCTGCCTTTTTTGAATGTAAAGTTTTCGGTTCCAATTCATTCATTCAATTTATTCATTTAATTCATTCATTCATTTAATTCATTCATTCATTCCATTCATTCATTCATTCCATTCATTCATTCATTCAATTCATTCATTCAATTCATTCAATTCAATTCAATTCAATTCAATTCAATTCAATTCAATTCATTCCTTCAATTCATTCATTCAATTCATTCATTCAATTCATTCCTTCAATTCATTCATTAATTTCATTGGAAGACGCAGCCGAACTCATTCAATTCAGTTGGGCATGAATGTCTCATTTGACGTTTTGAATGCAGCCATGTAGATATATGGATAAAAAAATAATATATAATCAAGATAAAAAAAAATTAAAAATATTGATCTCCAAAATACTATCTCAAAAGATCTTACTAAAAGAGATCTAACAAAAACAAGAAAAGTTAAAGCTTAAGAAGAGAGAATTTAGAAAACAAGTATTCATTAAGCAAATGTCTTCTCACAATGATACAAACATATTAATAATATTTTGTGCATTAATAAACACTAATTTTAACTTATTTTATCTTTTTTTTTTTTGTTCGTTTTTAGGGAAATCTGTTTGAAGATACTTGCCCATAACAATTTAATTGGCCGCATTATTGGCAAGAGTGGCAACACTATTAAACGCATTATGCAGGACACGGACACGAAGATAACCGTTAGCTCAATTAATGATATTAACAGCTATAATTTGGAACGCATAATTACGGTTAAGGGCCTGATTGAGAATATGTCACGAGCGGAAAACCAAATCAGTACCAAACTTCGCCAAAGCTATGAGAACGATCTACAGGCGATGGCACCCCAGAGTCTTATGTTCCCCGGTCTCCATCCCATGGCAATGATGTCGACACCGGGTAACGGCATGGTCTTCAACACGAGCATGCCGTTCCCCTCGTGTCAAGGCTTTGCCATGTCAAAGACACCGGCCAGTGTGGTGCCGCCGGCATTTCCAAACGATATGCAGGAGACAACATATCTCTATATACCGAATAATGCTGTTGGCGCCATTATTGGTACCAAGGGTTCCCATATACGTAGCATAATGCGTTTCTCAAGTGCATCCCTCAAGATTGCGCCCCTCGATGCCGACAAGCCGCTGGACCAACAAACGGAGCGCAAGGTCACGATTGTTGGGACACCGGAGGGTCAGTGGAAGGCGCAATATATGATATTCGAAAAGATGCGCGAGGAGGGATTCATGTGCGGCACTGACGATGTTCGCCTAACTGTCGAGCTGCTTGTCGCCAGCTCTCAGGTCTGTATATCAACAAAAATTAATTCTTTAATACAACAAAAGAAAAGAATTAAATAATTCATATTCTTTCCGTCTATTCCTCGATTCCCATTTCTACCTTAAATCTCATTGACCCACTATGTTATTGAAATTGTCATCCTCACATAGGTTCATTGAGTGCAGCGATAGTTTTATAATACTATCGTTTAAGCAACTGAATAGATTTGAAAGTGAATTTTTTATACTAAATAAAATTTATAATTGGGAGAATTATAGAAAACTCCTTTGTGTAGTTTAAGATATTCATAGATGCTTGTTTTTAAATTGTTATCGATACTATCGATAAAACTGTTCTGTAGTCGAAAAGCAATTTAAAAAATAGCCAAGTGAAAATTTGTATAACAGTTTTCGTTTCCACACGATCCTCACAAATATGACATTTATCGAAGTGCTATCGATATGATTATAGGGACTATCGTTTGTAACTCATTGAAAATGAATCAATAAATAATCAGCTTGTTTTGTTTCCAAACGTTCCTTCCACTCTACTTTCTACTTTCTACTCTCCTACTCTTATTGTCTTTTCTTTATCAAATTTTGTTTTCAATTTCTCGCTCTCTTTCTCGGCGCAGGTTGGACGCATTATTGGCAAGGGCGGACAAAACGTGCGTGAGCTGCAACGTGTCACGGGTAGCGTCATTAAGCTGCCAGAGCATGCGCTGGCGCCACCTTCTGGCGGCGACGAGGAAACACCTGTGCACATTATTGGGCCATTCTACAGCGTTCAGGTGAGTCGAAAATAACAATCAATATAATATCATCTTGAAATGATTATAACAAATGAAATAAATTCATTTCAATTCAATTTACAGTCCGCACAACGTCGAATTCGCGCCATGATGCTATCGACGAATCCGCCTCCAGTGACCAAAAAACAAAAAGCTGCCAAAGAACAACAATTGCAACAACAGCAACAGACCTTAGCCGGCGCCGCGCCAAGTGGGACTCAACAACAACAACAGCAGCAGCAGCAACAACAACAACAACCACCACAACAGCAACAACAACAGTCGCCGTCGCAGCAGCAGCCGCTGCCGCTGCAATCGCATCATCAATCGTCGGCGGCGTCGTCGTCGGCGCCACCTGCGCATCATCAGCAGCAGGCGTCGTCGACAGCGTCTTCACATCAATTGCAGCAGCAGCAGCAGCAGCAACAACAACAACAACAACAACCGTCGCCGCCACCCGGCAATGGATCGGGCGCCACACAGCAACAACAGCAACAACAACAACTGGCGAGCTCACAGCAGTAAACAGTTGCCGCGGGTACGGGGAGGGGGCCAACTGATGGAGCACCCCAACAACAACAACAATTCAAAAATAATAATACTAATAATTACAATAATAATAATAACAATAATTGCAATAGTTAAAACAATTCTCAACTCATATTCGGATTTGTCAAGGCAGTTTTCTTGTATGTTTTATTCACTTGCAACAACAACAACAACAACGACTACAGCAACAATAACACTAGCAACTTCAATGAGAACAACAATCGTTAGCGTAAAGAGAGTAAAAGGGTTAGGTAGATAACCAAGCTAGCGATCTCTCTCGCTCTGTAGTATTGTATAACAGTTGCAGTCAGCAACGAAAGCTTGCCTCAAAATGCTGTTAACTTACTGTTAAACTATGCCATTATTGTTATACGTGTCAAACTGTTATAAGAAAGTAGACTGGCATTTTTGTTATACACACACACACACATACACACAAATACACACACAAACACTGTTTTAAGTGGAGGACAACTTGAAGAAGAATGCCGGCAGAAAACGAAAGCGAGTAACTGGAATATGTTGAAATAAATTGGAATAAACATCAACAACAACAATCACAACAAAATGTGCTGTAGAGCAGCCCCCGCCACAGCAAACAACTACAACAACTACAAACAACAACAACAACAATTATACATAATTTGGAATGGAAATTACACAACAACAACAACAAACAAACACTATAAAATGAAGGGATAGAAAACAAAGATGAAAACTAAACAAAACCAACAAAACAAAAAAAATACTAAAAATCAACAAAAAACAAATACAAAAAATTAAGTCGTAAAATGCAGTAAATTTCGTTTTTTATATATAGAAATATAAAATTTAATTTTTTTATGAATTATTTTATTTTTTTTTTTTATTAAAACCATTTTTAGTAAGCATACATTAAGTGAAACAAAAAAACAAAACAAAACAAAACAGAAAGTAAACACAACAACAAAGTGGAAAGAGAAAGGAAAACAAAAGCAAAAACCAATCAGTTGGTTTGTGTGTGTGTTTTTTTAAATGTTTCTTTTAATTTTTGTTTGTTATTATAATATTGAAAATTGAAAAAGCAAAAAGAATGTCCGATATAGAGAGGAGGACAAAAGAGGAAAACTGAATGTTTTGTTTATATAATTATAATTATTACTATTACATCTAAATACAACTACGATCTACTATCTATCTATTACTATTATCTTTTGTCGTGTATTCAAAAAAAAACAAAAACAACAACAACAACAATCACAAATGAAACGAAGCGAAATTTCAACTTCAGCCCACCTCGACAACAACAACAAGAAACAAAACAAAACCAAGAAGAAAAATAAAACAACCAGCAAAGTGAAAGAAAAACCTGTAAAAATAAACAAACAGCAACAGGATAACTAAAAATAATAATCAACATAATAATTTTTGGAAAAGAAAACACAAAATTAAAAGGTGTTCAAATTTAGAGGGTCGAAATAGAGAGTTAACGTCTATATATAAATATGTATTCTGTACTCGATGTAAAGGAAATTATGAAGCTTGTATAACACAAATGCGACTGTTATACATCAGGTATAACAGCTATAACCTAATGCCAATCAAGCAGTTTTAGTGTACAGCTGTAAAATAGTTTTCAACATTTGAGAATTTCGAGACGAGAATTTATCAAAAACAAAAATTGAATTGTTAATATTGTTTGAGCGAACTACTTAGAAGTAGAGAAAGAGAAATGTAGAACGACAGAGTTAAAGAGAGAGAGAGAGAGAGCATTGTAATGTGTTTGCCTTGAAACAAAAACAAAAATAACGGTGCTGAAATGTTAATTTTTTTTATATAACGAAAAGAGCGAGCGACAAGTGTTACATAACGTCTTATATTAAATGAAATGAAATGAAATGAAATAGGAACAATGCGAAACGAAACTGTTATAATTCATTATAAACCCTCACACACTACACTACACTACACTACCTTACACTATACATACATCTAGTTCCATATAGTTTTCAACATGTCTTCACTTGAATTTGTTCAAGAAATACATAAAAAAAAAAAAATATCATATTTACATATACACATATATATATAGCGTATAACAGTTTAATCCATAGAGAAAGAAACGGTAACTGATGTAACTGAATCGGAGCAACAAACAATCAAACAACAACAACAACAACAATACCAAGAAACCCAAGACAATAGCCCAATTTTGTTGAAATATGCATTTAAATAGTATAACGTGACGTTTTTTTTTGTTTTAATATAACACTTTTGTTTGTTTATACATAATTACATACATACATACATATACATATATAAGATATACAATACATACATACATTAATCAATCATCAGCTTTTTGTTTGTTTGTTCGTTTCGTTTATATTTTTGCCTTACTTTATTTAGTTAGAGTCTTAGAAATAATCAACAATAGTACAGTTTGTATAACACTTGCAATATTCATAACAAAAATCAACATTTCGGCCACAAAAAAAAACAAAAAAAAAAAAAGAAGAAATCAAACACAAATTAAAGTTTCAAAAGAATGAAAATTCAAAGAAAATTTTTGAAATTCAGAATGCAAGTAAGAGAACAGCAACAACAGCAAAAAGAAGATACGCATTTTTAGGGGCGGTTTAGAACAGATATTTTGACATACAAACAATACAATACGATACGATACGAAACATGTGTAAAAGATCTATTGATGAAGATTGAACAAGTAATTAAAATACCTCAATGTAAGTGCATTATCTTCTATGACGAAAACAAAAACAAATCAAATAAATAAAAGAAAAAAAAAAGCGAAAAAAGTAAAACAAATGTTAAAGCTTAACGCATATGTTAAGTGCGAGCTGAAAACTAAACAACAAATCAACTTTAAAATAACAAGAAACATAAACTATAACTAAATGAAGAAGAAAATATGAAAAGAAGAGAATCATAAAGATAGTTTTTAAGCAACGAAACAAAATAAGAAGTAAAAGAACCTGAAATGAACAACAAATAATAATAACAACAACAACAACAACAACTACTATAACAACAAACGACAACAACTAGCAACAAACAACAACTTAAAGGCATATCATAGCAGAGATTTCACTCTCACGAATCCCAACAAAATTTGTTTGCTGTGAAATCGGTGCAGGTATCAAAATATATATACATATATGTACATAAGAAGCTGAAGAATTCTTTCAAATAACAACAACAACAACAACAGACTCGTAACTCCGATCCACAGACATAGACAAGAACAGACACTCAGATCAGAACAGGAATCAAAGACGTTGAGGCAGGAAGTTAAAGACGATACAAAATGAGATATTGTTAAAGTTTTGGTATTTCCTATATATATATATATATATGTATATATATATATATGAAACCTATATAGACAGTCTGTAAGTGAAACCATTTTGTGTGTAGCTTGAGTAAGAGGTTTATTATCAAGTGTACATAGCCATATATATTTATATATATATATATATACGATACATTTATAAATATTTATATATCATATATGTATGTGTATGTGTTGGAAATGCGAAAACCTAACTTGTTTTTGTTATAAATGATAAAGAGCAACAATTATTTGTAATCTTTTTGTTATTTTTTTTTTCTTAGCATGCATGCATACATATATATAAGTATTTATGTATATATATATTATATATATAATTTTTAATTTTTTTCGATGGCGTCTTGAAGTAGGCAAGAAAAAAAAAAAACAAATGTCCAAAGTTGTCAATACAAAGAGAATATACCTTATATATGTATATATATATATATATACTATATAGACAGAGCTATAATTGACCTATACTATACGATGATTCGATGATATGCATGCTTCTTGGTGATGATGCCTAAGCATTTTATTTATATATATATACGAAGAGAATGAAAGAAACGAAAATGAGAATGAAAATGAAATCGACATAAACAAAACAAAACAAAACCAAACAAAGAAACAAAAAAAAAGAGTAAAACGAATTTTTATAAATAATTCCAAAAATGTAAACTAGAGAAAAACATTGGCAATGTTTTAGAACTTGCATTGTTTTTATTTTGCATAAAATTCCAAATGCTGAAGCAAGAGAGAAGATAGAACGAGAGAACGAGAGAGGAGCAGCGTGGTTGAGTTAACTAACTAATTGCTCTGTTTAAGGGGGGGTTTACCAAAACACTATTAAGAAATATATATACATACATAATAATTATAAACGATGATGAAGACAAAAAGGAAACAAAAGAGAGATAAAGAGAAAAGGAAAGCGTGCGCGTTGAAAACGACAGCGAAAAAAGAGAGAACGAGAAGAGCAGCAAAGAAATTATTTTTTAGTATTTAGAGGCTATTTTATATCGTTATTAAAAAGCAGGCAGAGCGAAGAGGAGAGGAGATGAAAACAAAGAGGATAAATGGGGTAGAAGAAAATTAAATTTTAACTTGAGGTTGAGGAAAAGAGAACAGCAAAACAATAACAACAACAACAACAGCAACTCTGGTTGAATGTGAACATGGTGGCAACTCTGTACGCATGTATGTACATACGATCGTCAGCCACAGTCGATAACAATTGTTTTACAAATTTATCGATAGCTCAGGAACATGGCAGGGTGTTGGCTTATCAATTCTAAACTTGAATTTAAATTCATTCTTCTATCATTTACAATATATACATGTGTATATATCATTTTGGTCATTATTTGTAGTTTGTCATTTGTACACACACACACCCACACACATATACATACACACGCACACAACACGTAGACAGAGACAGCGACATTTACAGAGGACGAAACAAAAGCCAAGCGGGATCTTTTTCCTTTTCACACTTAAAAAGAACGAGGGAGGAATGGTTAAAAAGGAAGAGAAAAGAAAAGAACAAACGAACGAAGAAACAAAAGTTAAAATTTAATTTTTCTAAAAGTACTTTTTTGTGTTGTAAGTTGTGCCAAGTACTGATAACGTTTAAGGTGTGATAAACTCGTTTTAAAATTTAACAACTATTTAAACTATTACTAAAACAAACAAAAACAAAAAAAAAAATTACAAAAATTACAAAAAAAAATTATTATTATTTTTATAAAAATGCTTTCGATATACATACACACACACACACACACACACACCAGACTTCAAAAGTACTTTGACATTTGATTTGACAACAACAACAACAACAACTACAACAAAAACAACAACAACAACAAATTGCTTTGCTATTACAATTTATTTAATTTATTCATACAAATATATATAAATATATTCTTTTCATATAATTTCTTAACGTAAACCTATAAAAAAAAAATTCGTACTCTTTGAAAGATATAAAATCGATTTAAAATGAAAAAAATGATAATGCAAATTATAAGAGAAACGGAAAAGAAGTGAGATAAAGATGCAAACTGGGAGGATACTTTTAAAAAGGGCATATTTTTTTATATACATATATTTACATATTTACATAAAGTTTTTAGCGGTACAAACATCGTGAGTACAAATCAATATTTATTTTTTTTTTTGTGTTTTCGGTTTTTTTTTTGTGTCTTAAATTATAAACGAAAAGAAAAGGAATTTAGGGATTTTCTTAAAACATAACGAAAAACAAAAAAAAAACAAAAAATTGAGAGAATTTGTTTTGAATTGTTCAATTGTTAGGCGAAAGCGAAAGTTAGGATGATGAAGGAATGAAGAAGCAGTTGAAACACTTTTATACGATGGTTAGCGATAGTTAACGATGATCACAATAACGATATAAAGCGGGTTTTAAACGTAGGCTTTTAACGACACGCCGAGCAAGTTGAAAGAGCCGAGCAAAGCAGCAACAAATAGCCAAAAATGAAAGATAGAAAGAAAGAAAGCAAGAAAGCCGCCACCTCACACTAAATACCAAAATCAAAGAATTCAAAAAGTGAATGAAATAATACTAAAAAAGGAAAAACGATAACGATAACGATTACAACAACAAACTCTAAGCAGCGCGCCGAAAAGTCAAGAAAAATGCAAGTTAATGAAAAGAAATATATACATATATATATATAAAACAAAAATAACAAATGGGGGTTCAATTTGTTTCAGTGTTTTTTTTTTTATTATTTTGATTAATTACTAAAAAAAAGAAATTAAGAAAATTTGGACGCAAAATCAGTCAGCAGCAGAAGCACATAAAACGGAATGAAATGGAAATGAAACAAAGCAAAAAAAAAGAATAAGAAAACAAAACACAACCGGACATAGAAAAAGATAGGTGAATGTTATAGAACAACAGAATCAGATTAAAACAGATCAAGATCAGTTAACCTAAGCAGAACAGAACCGAAACCGAAACCGAAATCGAACAGAACCAGTAAAAAAAAAAAATAACTCCACGGATACGACACAACTGTACTAAAAAATCAAAATATGAAACGTATGGCATGAAACATGCAACTGTTGTCAACCAATGCAACAATAATAATAATAAAAATCAATACAAATTAATACAACAACAAACAACTACAACAACAACAACAACAAATCTATTCAAATGAAATGAATAAAATATACATACATATATATTTTTAGCATTTAAGCGCATACAAAACAAAACATAAGGAAATATGAAGAAACGAAAATATATGGAAAAACAAGATTACAGAAACCAATATTGTCAGCCCTAAGAATTTACATGTACTAAGAGAAAATTTAAACAAAAACAAAGCGAAAAAAAAAAACGATAAAACATGAAAAAAAAAATCAAAAGAAAAAAAGCCCACAAATTACATGCATACAACATACATACAAACAAACAAACAAACAAGTACATTAACATACATATGCAAAAACAATATGCGATTAAAGTATACAACACAAACAAGCATATACATATTTAATCCCCCTTATAAGTATATGTGTATTAGAAACACCAACAAACTAAAAAAGAAACCACAGCAAATTTATAGTACACTGTTTTTTGTCCATTAAACTAAACAATTGGCTAAACAAAATAGGTTTATATATATATATATATATACATATATATACTAAATAATATAGAATACGAGAGATTCAAACCGTGAATAGTGTGCAGCGATACGAAATGGAATTGAAACACTCCGTTTGCTTCGTCGTCACCCGTTTTGCCTTTTCTTTGGTTTTGTTGTATGTATATTTTGCATTTCTTTCACATTTTTTTTTTTTTAAATTTTTTTCTATTTCATTCAAAACATTATGTATTTAAATTAATAATATTAATAATAATACATATGTACATATATAAAAATATGTATACATTTTTTCTAACTGTAATAAATTCATACGGTAATCAACTGGAGACTGAGCTACAACATATATTTAGTTACCGTTATGTTTATTGCATTTGAAGAAATTTTATTTTTTTTTTAAAGCGGCGACTCAAAGCATTTGGCCAACAACAAGGCCAATTGCAATTGGGTAGCTATCACCTATACACACACACACACACCTATATACACCATACATACGATATGTTATATCATCATTAACCCTTTATATACAAAATACTATATTTCGTGAGATAATTTCAATAATTTAATTGACTTTCAATGTTCATTGATTCCTTAAATTGCAAAATTCATTTGATGCCAACGCCATTTTACAACACTTACACTTACACTTACACCCTCATACCCCTACCCCTACCAAAGTTCACCCCCTTCCCACACGCAGCAGACTAAAAGATAAACTTCTTTAAACACATCCAGTAAACGGTTTGCCTGTGTGATAGTAGTTTATAATTAAAATCGTTTACTGGACCCGTTTTCATTTCTCCCTACAACAAAAAGGCACACACACACATCCACATATTCCCAACACACACACACACACACACTACATAGAATTTTAAATGGCAAGCAACGTAGGAAAACACAAGGAAAACAATTTTATATAAAATACATTTAAAATCGAAATGAAATAAATAATATAATACAAAATAAATGAAAAAAGAAAAACTACAAAAAACATAATAACAATAATGATAATAATACACTTACACTTACACTTACAATATATTTTTATTTACTTTAATTATTTTTAAAGTACCTATTCTGTAGTATAAAGTTTTTTTTTCGTCGTCGTCGTATACATGTAAATGCTAAGTTCATTAATTAATCTACATATATATAATCTACATGCTAATGTGGACGACACATAATGTCCTCTACATTGTATCTACATTACAGCGCTAAATATCTATAAATATTATAAACATGCAAAAAAACAGTAAAATATTATTAAAAAAACCAAAAAAAAAACAATTTCTTGATCTTTTTATTTATATTTCATTTGGTATTTATTTTTGTTTTTAGTTTGTGGTTCAGTTTTCGTCACTCTTTCCGTTATTGTTTCATTTTCAGCTGCATTCCAAAGAGAGTTTCAAATGTGTGTTTCATTCCATTTGTCTCAATTTTTGTTTCATTTTCAGTTGCGTTTCACAGAGAGAGTTTCAAATGTTGTGTGTTTCATTCCATTTGTCTCAATTTTTGTTTCATTTTCAGTTGCGTTTCACAGAGAGAGTTTCAAATGTTGTGTGTTTCATTCCAGTTGTCTCAATTTTTGTTTAATTTTCAGTTGCGTTTCACAGAGAGAGTTTCAAACGTTGTGCGTTTCATTACACTTTCTCAATTTTTGTTTCATTTTCAGTTGCATTACAAAGTGAGCTTCAAATGTTGTGTGTTTCATTCCAGTTGTCTCAATTTTTGTTTCATTTTCAGTTGCATTACAAAGTGAGCTTCAAATGTTGTGCGTTTCATTCCATTTGTCTCAATTTTTGTTTCATTTTCAGTTGCATTTCACAGAGAGTTTCAAATGTTGTGCGTTTCATTCCATTTGTCTCAATTTTTGTTTAATTTTCAGCTGCATTTCACAGAGAGTTTCAAATGTTGTGCGTTTCATTCCATTTGTCTCAATTTTTGTTTTATTTTCAGTTGCATTACAAAGTGAGCTTCAAATGTTGTGTGTTTCATTCCATTTGTCTCAATTTTTGTTTCAGTTTCAGTTGCATTTCACAGAGAGAGTTTCAAATGTTGTGTGTTTCATTCCAGTTGTCTCAATTTTTGTTTAATTTTCAGTTGCGTTTCACAGAGAGAGTTTCAAATGTTGTGCGTTTCATTCCATTTGTCTCAATTTTTGTTTAATTTTCAGTTGCGTTTCACAGAGAGAGTTTCAAATGTTGTGCGTTTCATTCCATTTGTCTCAATTTTTGTTTTATTTTCAGTTGCATTACAAAGTGAGCTTCAAATGTTGTGTGTTTCATTCCAATTGTCTCAATTTTTGTTTAATTTTCAGTTGCATTCCAAAGAGAGTTTCAAATGTTGTGCGTTTCATTCCATTTGTCTCAATTTTTGTTTAATTTTCAGTTGCGTTTCACAGAGAGAGTTTCAAATGTTGTGTGTTTCATTCCATTTGTCTCAATTTTTGTTTCATTTTCAGTTGCGTTTCACAGAGAGAGTTTCAAATGTTGTGTTTCATTCCATTTGTCTCTAATTTTGTTTCATTTTCACTTGCGTTTCACAGAGAGAGTTTCAAATGTTGTGTGTTTCATTCCATTTGTCTCAATTTTTGTTTAATTTTCAGTTGCATTCCAAAGAGAGTTTCAAATGTTGTGTGTTTCATTCCATTTGTCTCGGTTGCGGCGCTAACCAATCAAACCTCCAAATGTTGCCAACGTTTTAAAGGGCCAAAATGTGCTTTCCCCATATGTTGCATGTTGCATGTATGTATATTGTATATCTCCCCCCAAATATTATATATGTACTTACATATATATATGAATAGGACAACTTAACCATCCCACGAGCCCAAGATTCAAATCAAATCAAACCAAAAAAGGAAAACAACTTGAATTTAATGTTTATGTATTGTGTAACAGCAAAGAGTAAAATATTGAAAGTTAAGATGAAACAAAACAAAAGACACTAGAATCAAATACACTTGAAGAAAATGCGTGTAAGTACATTTATATAGGCATACATACATACATACATATACATATACGATACATACTAAAATAAATATAATAAAAAATTAAAAGAATTAACTACCTCAGCTTTGAATATTTCTATAGAAATGTTATTAAATGTATTTGAATGGGCGACAGTAAAAAGAAACTAAACAAAACTAAAGAAAAAAACATAAGAAAACGAATGAAAAATGGCATAAAACCAGTTTTAGAGCTGCATTTATATACTAGTAACAATACTAATTATATTAAGTGTACGTTTTGCATATTCCTATATAGTTAAATAAACATAAAAGCAAACTAAATAATATTTAAACATACATATATTAAACATAACAAATAACAATAATTTTGCGTCCATTTTTGTTGTTTCCTATACAAATGAATGAAATGAGAAAAAAAAACTATAAAAAAAATATCATATTTAAATACATATATAACTGTTTTAATTGTGAACGTAACCAAATGCAACAAAAACGATACCAAAAAAAAAAAAACAAAAACAAAAACAGATGCAACTGCAGATCCTGTGGATGATATACTACTACATACTCCTACATACAAACATACAGACATACATGCATATTCCTATACAATACACACATACTAAATATATCAAACCAATCTGTGTATGTTTTGTACTTTCTGCCATTGAAAATGAATTAAAAACCCAAAAAAAAAATCTAAGAAAATAAGCAAAGAAATTAAACTAAAGTCCATAAGGAAGCTTTCTCGGTGTCAGTTGTGTCATAGTTTAGATTCAAAGCAAACTAAGAATTTGATGAAAACTAAATATAAAATTGAAAATGAAAAAAAAAAAAATCCAAAAGTAAAATTCACAAACCAAAAAAAAAACTAATCATATTATTTGCAAAAGACCTGCACCTAAACATACTACAATAACTACATACATACATACATATATTTAAAGGTCAGTCAGTTCTATATGAAATACATACATATGTTTGCTAAATTTTCTCCTTTTCGGTGTAATTGAATGTTAAACGCTAGCGCAAAATGTGAAAATCTAACAAAAACAATACCATACAAATGCATAAAACATTAAACAAATTACGTACATATAGTATATGCAAAAAATAAAAAACATTCAAAACTAAATAAATTCAACACGCTTTACACATTACAAAATTGATTAACCCAACATCAAGCTAAGTAACAAAAACACACAGCTACAAAATGTTTAAAAACATCCAACTAAAATTTTTGTGAACATGTGAAAAAAAAAACAAAACAAATCGAAAAGAAATTTACTTAATAAATGATTTTTCGTATAAATAACTTGTGTTTAAATGGCGGTTAGCTTTGGCGGGATTTAACAACACTGATTTGCTCAGCTATCGATAAGTTGTGTGAGTTACGATAGGCGATTAACAGACTGCTAACAGAGCTCAAAAATGTTAATATCGCTTGTACACTTTCCCTTAGGGATATTAATGTGTGAGGGAATTTTATTCGTCAGTCAGCTGGATAAATACAAGGAAAAGGATTTTTTTATGAAAACCCTTATTCAGATGCCGAATTTGTGGCTATAGAATGCAATTGAAATTAGTTCAATAAAGTCCGAATATTTTTTAAAGCTTAGTTTGGCGGCAATAAAAATGAAACTTTTACAGCACTACGATAGTTGAACTATCGCAATAAAATAATTGTTGTTGAGCTGTAATGTTAATGGCGATATTGAGCACTGATTATATCGTTATCGGAGAGCTTAGCCATCGATAGCCTTTATTATCGCGAGGAAAAAGCATAAAAGCATAAATGTATTTACGGCTAACAAACAGAAGGAACGACCGCCGCAGCATTAAGTCCAGAGCTCTGAAGGCCCAACATCGGTGCTTCCCATAACAACAACAACATAATGTAAGCTGGATTTAGTTAACTTTGTTTACGGATTTTAATTGCGCGCGCTAGAAATGTTTGTTTTTTTTTTTACACATGTACATATATGGCTATTATTAAAATGCATCAAGAAAGCGTCGTCGCTGGGCGAGCCTGTGTATGTGTGAGTGTGTGTGTGTGCGACGCGCGTGTCTGTCTCTATGTGTGTGTGTGTGTGTGTGTGTAATGCATAACAACGACAACGCTAAACAAATTGAATTAAAAGCTATCAGAAACCACTAAAGCGTCGTAATGTAAACAATAGTGACGTATTTACGGTTCCACCTTTGTCCCCGCTTATCCCTCAATGACCAATCAGCAGAGCAACAACAACGAGACAGCGACAACAACAACAACAAGTCGTGTACCGTTACAACGTGCGCCTGTCTATTTATATAGAGATTAGCATTGAAATTGGGGTGGGGTTGGGTGGGTGGATGTTTGGTTGTTGTTGTGAAGTTTTGGTGGCAGATGCTAGAGCCGGTCGGTCGGTTGGCCGGTCGGTCAATAAGCAAACAGACAAATACATATACATTTGCATTTATGTATGTGTGCGTGTGCGTGTGCGTGTAAGTGTGCGTGTCTATGCATAATTCATAAACAGTACATCGAACTGAGGCTGTCAAGTGCAATACAGCGAATTATCAATAACCAAGTTTACACGGCAGCTTAAGTCGGCTTCAATGAAATCGAGTTGAACGAGAAATGTAATTAAGAGAAGCATGCTTTTTAAGACCCCTTTAAAATTGTTATATTTTTAAGTTATCAGTTTCAATTCCAGCTGAAGTAATTTAATGCTGTTTTTTTTCTTAAACTTGTTATAAAAACCATAAAATGTACGAATTTCTTGTTTGTAAAAAACTTTATTTTCTTGGTGCTTTTGACTTGTTTTAAATTGAGACATGTCACTTATTATATTAAAACATATCTTATAAAAAAAACCTCTACGAGGTAAAAGTCTAGTGACGCAAACATTTTTACGCCCCAAAATTTCCGATATCCAATTTTGTAACGAATAATATTAAAATTTTCAGATAAATTATTTAAAAGAAAATGTTTTTCACTTGATTTAAATTGAGCGTTGAGCGATTTCCCGTTAAACTAGCGATTTTTCAAAAAAGTCGTAGAACAAAAGTTTCTAGATTTTTGATCGGGAACAAGTCAGACTGAATTTTCATCTCATTTTCGGAAGGCGACTAAAAATTTCAAAATGAATTATCTCTTGAACCAGAGATCGGATTTTAATGATCGTGGTGTCATTCGACGCGTATTTTTTTAAAAATAGTAAAGAGTAAAAAAAAATTTACCAAAAGCTCCTGATCAGACAGTCATAGCAAATTTTCCATTCCTCCTCCATTCCATTTCCTTCCTTCGCAACCTTCGTGCTGCTTTCGTCACTAGCGCGGACTGTCGTCCAGTGTAATTTCAGTTTTAGCTTTAAACACATAAAACTGATTTTGGTTACATCTGCTTTGACTGCCTTGTAAACTTGGTTAACGATACAATTGACAAAATGTATGAATGTATGTACAGCTGTCATCAGCAGGAGACAACAACAACAACGAATGATGCCCACGCTGAGTTCTAGTTGTTGTTGTTGTTGTTGTTGTCTAACAATATTCAAACTGTACCAGCGGGAGGCCACTGCCACCGACTGACCTTGGACCAAGCGGCGCCTTTGTGAGTTATATATGTACACAGATATGTTCATAAGTGTGCACATAATATAAATACATGTATATATAATATACAAATATATACAATCTGTAGTCTTCGTTCGATACAAGGCATTTCGCATTGCGCCAATGCTCGACTGGACTTTGAGCCCTTATTAAGTCTCTCTAGTTGGCTTGATAAGAAATGACAGCAATAATAACAGCAACAACAACAATAACTACAACAACAACTGAGTTGATTGTATTCATGTCATGTGCAATGCATGCTACGAGTATTGCTGTTGTTGTTGCTTTTTAAGACTTGTCTCAAGAATGCATATCAAAATTGCTATTGTTGCAGTTGATGTTGATGATGATGATGATGATGGGGTGGGGGTGGGAGAGGTAGAGGCGAAGGCGGAGGCGAAGGGGAAAGAGATGGACAGAGAGGGTTGCAACTTGGATTGGGGATTATTATTCACATACAAAAAGCTGGCATTCCATTGGAGGTCATAAATAATCAAAGCTGCTACAATTCAAATATACCCTGTAAACTGGATACATATTTACAAGATAGCAAACGATCTGCAAACGCAATAAGGTGCATAGAAAGAGAGTGAGAGAGAGAGAGAGAGAAGAAAGCGAAGTGCACTGCTTGCCACGGATAACTTACTGTCTGCGTCTTAAAATGTACTGCTTGCCACGGATAAATTACGGTCTGCGTCAGTGGTGCCAGATTCGCTTTTTTCCCGTCAAATCTGGCTTTTTTCAAAGGCCGTTTGCTACAAAAATTTGCAAACAGCGGGCAGCGGGAATTCTGGCTTAATTTTTTTTGTTGAAATGCTTTTTTTCAGCCTTTTTTGCAAATGCCCAAATATAGGGGAAATTAAAACCTAATAAAAAAAAAATGACAGCACTACAAAATTTTGGATTGAAGTCAATTCCTATAAGGATTCTGGGGGCAACAATACTTTTGCAGACCTGGCTAAGGTTGCCATTGATACTTAACAGTGTACTTTATATAGTAGAAGGTAATTGGTTCAATAGTTTGCTACTTTAAATTAAAATAATATATTTTATTATGAATTATAAATGGTGCTGCTACACATATAAGCCTCCCAATAAATTCGTACGGATGATAAGAATGGGATTATTATATGATCATGAAAATCAGGAGAATGAGGACAACATTGATGAAATTATACACATCTAACGAATAACAAAGCTGCTGCTGCTCAAATTGTTCAGTTTCTTTCTGAGCAACTGATTTTGTGCGCTCACTCTTTGCCTCTCAAGAGAAAGTACAGAAATTAATGAATTGAAATACTAGCTTTTTTTATGGCTTTTGTTTATATTAATTTTTCAGCTTTTTTGCATCGTTCCTCCCGTCAAAAACTGCTTTCTTTTCATACAAAAGTTGGCAACACTGGTCTGCGTGTTTAAATGCACTGCTTGCCACGGATAACTTTTGTGTGTGCTTGGGAATTATCCTCTGCAATATTGACATACAGTGGCTCTTCAAAAAAGTTAAGGCGTCAATTAAATCTAAACTAAAAGAAATATTAAAAAAAATTTAATGCAGGTTGTTAGTCTGATGTTTCAACTTATAAAATATGACTTCATTTATTTTTTAAATATTTTTCCAATCTTTTATAATGATTAAAAACTAAAAAATCGACCAAAAATAATGCCCCAGCTTATTTCTCCCACTTGAGTAAATTTTTAAAACTTAGTTTTTCCCGTTGGTCAACCACCATTTCTGGCCTTTTTGACATGGATTCGACCAACTTTTGGCCACTTGTGGCATCATTTTGGCCCATTCTTCAATCAACGCAGTTTTGAGCGAGATATTGTACATATTCACATGCAATATTAATTACACTACATGTCAAATAAAATGCCAAAGCTTTATTTAATATGTTTATAAAGTATGTTGTGTGTAGGCTGAAGAAATTAAGATTATCGGGGGTGCCATAGAAACCGCTTTCGCTTGAATTTCACTTAAATTTCATACAAATTCCAGTGAAATTCAAGCGAAAGTGATTTCTGTGGCACCCATGTATAACTTCCTACCACTTACTACAGTTGGGCAAGTAATTATTGTGACAAAATAACAATTTTACATATCAAATAATTTCTTTTTGTTTTTTTAATTCATTTTAATTTAAAATTCTTATAATTTCATTTAAATTATTTGTTTAAAATCAAAAATATTAGTTTTCCAAAAAAAAAACTTTGCATAATAATTACATACATATACGTATGATTAACATTCAAATATATATTGAGTTACTGTTAAGATTCGTATTTTGTAATCAATTTTAACCTTACAATTGTTATAAATTGGCAGAAAAATAGATATGTACATGTCAATGTATATTGTGAACCGATCGACCATATGATTTATATATAGACCATTGTAAACAAATCAATTAAGTACTTAGATTAGAGAATTTCGCCGGCTAAACGAATATCATAGACTGAATACATGTCGTATACATAATAAATATACATATGTACATATATGTATATATACATATATATATATGTGTGTGTGTGTGTGTTGTGTTTGTCTAATCCGGATTCAAGTTGAAACCGTTGCCTGATAACGCGGCCAATCAAAGTAATCAACAAAAATTGGCCCAATAAAGTATGTATAATATTATATTTATATGGTCATAATCATAAATTCGAATCGTACTTGGTTTTGCTTATCAGCTTCTGTTCTGTTCTGTTGCTGACATGAACATGACAATTGTGGGTGGTTAAGTGGTTGGTTCAGTGGTTTCGGTGTCTCGGTGGTTGCTTTTTGTTAGACAGACGTAATCAATCAATCGATTGATCAATTGTATAAATAATATTTGAATATTTGAATATTTGCATTTGTCTTTGTCATCATCATAATCATTGACAGACCAGACAGTTTTGATTGTGCTTTGGGGGCCAGCTGAAGAGCTAGCTGGGCGTGGACGTGGACGATGAAATCTCTGGTGCAGGACATACAAAACCGATACTCATTTCTGGATAATCTATTCAGACATGTGTGGACGTCAATTATACAATCGAATATCAAGCTTAAACATCAACTGCGCAACATACAATGGAAGAATGCAAAGGCCAAACCGGGCTGTGCCTATCAACCCACAGAGGTGAGTTCCATTCCAGTTGCATATACTTGACTCAGTTGCACTTGTTGCAATTATTCAAATGTACACATACTATATATATGTACATACAATATACATACATATGTGTATCCATTCCATTTCTAGATCGAGCAGGTGGCCAATGTGATAACCCATGGCATTTGGATTGTTCCGGCCGTGTTTGCGGTCATTAAGCTATTTGAACGCTCCAATAACGCTAGCCAGTATCTGGTTTCATGGGTCTATGGCACCGCACTCTGTATGCTCTTCACCGTCTCCACATTCTTTCACTGCTCCTGCTACTGTGCCGAGCACAAGTAAGTGTCATTTTGGTCAGCAAATGTAAATTATGCTTTGCAAATTGGCGTTACAATGTCGCCTTCTTCATCGTCGACGCGAAAACTGCATTAACATTGGGATAAATAATTTATGACCTTGGCAAAAACAAGCGGGCAAAGGCTATAGTCGACTTTAGGATACCCGTTACTTATTAAAATAAATCTAAAATATTTTTTATTGCATGCTTTTAGGCACTTAAATTGCTTCAAAACTTTAATCAGCCATTACCACCTTTCTATTTGTGCGATCTTGTTACGATTTGGTAGGATGATAGGTAATAATAGTAGTTAATATTATTTAGTAAACAAATTCGAATACCTTGAAAACTGTGCGTGTGGTGGTTTAAGTTTTAGTTTTAAACAAACTTGATCTGCGTGGGGTTTATAGAAGTCTGTGTGCCAAATTTTGTAGCCCTTATAGTCTGTGAGATCTAGGTCCTTACACAGACGGACAGACGGAAATGGCTGTATCGACTCGGCTGTTGATGCTGATCAAGAATATAGACACTTTACAGGGTCGGAGATGCTTCCTTCTGCCTGTTTCATACTTTGCAACGAATACAACATACCCTTTTACTTAATTTTTAAGTAACGGGTATAACAATCAAACAACAACAACAACACAGCACAAATAATTAATGCTGTCGATGTTTCTTCATTATCGCGTACATATTGATTTTCTTGCATTCTAACGGGTTCTATTATATTCCATTTTTTTAGGCCGCCCAAGAACTACAAGTCTTGGCCCGCATTTGGCTTGCACACTTACCAAGGTCTGAAGAACGTTTTGCATCGCTGCGATCGCGCCATGATCTATGTCTTCATTGCCGGCTCATACTTTCCCTGGCTAACGCTGGAGAACACTAATCATTCGGCCATACTCTTTTGCATGGAATGGATCATTTGGCTAATGGCTGCCTTTGGCATTGCATATCAGCAGGTAAAACACAACAACAAGCATTCCCTTTTATTGTTCTTACTTTAATTATATTTAATTTTGATTCACACACACAGCTGTACCATGAACGCTACAAATGCCTGGAGACATTCTTTTATATAGTGATGGGTCTGGGACCGGCGCTGGTTGTCATGTTAACCGGACACGTTTTCAATGGCATGATGTATCTGAAATACGGCGGAGTCTTTTACATACTGGGCATTGTGTTCTTCAAGTCGGACGGCTTAATTCCCATGGCCCATGCCATTTGGCATCTGTTTGTGGTGCTCGCCGCCGGCTGTCATTACTATGCAATTTTGGTTAATCTATATCCGAATGAGGCCAACTAATTAGCCTGTGGACGTGGACTCCTTTTCTTCCTTCCAACAACAACTACAACCACAACCAAAACAACAACTACTACAACGAGAACATCACTTTAGTTTTGTGTACTTAATTGAGCCTGGAGACATTCAGACAAAATTACCATATGACCTCCCACCAAGCCCTTTATTGATTTTATACGAAAATACTTTTAACTTATTCTTATGTCAGCCAGTCAAAATGTATTCCTTCCGTACCACCCATGATAGGTTCTACTGCTCCAAGATTAGCCAAATTTTGTAAAAACCAAATCAATATCAAAAATGAGAGAACAGAAATCAGAAATCAGAACATAAGTTAGAGTATTTAATTTATCGAATTTATTTGTATATGTTGCTTGAGTTCTTCAAAACGGATTTATCTACCATAGTTGTAATCATATCTATGTATATTTGTAGTTAATTAGAACAATTTGTTAGTTTAAGATTAACGGTAACGGTAGCAGTAACAGTAGCGCTAATTGTTTATTGACATAATCGATAAAGAAAACATTTCTTGTGATCAATATCTGCGGTCTTGCCAAAGATTAAAAACAAAATAACAACAACAACAACAAAAAATAAGAAAATTACCAATTCTCAGTTCATATACTTGTGTTTGTATATGAGGTATCCATGCTGGTCCTTGTTTTATGTAGACCAAAACACCCTATATATATATATATACTTCCTAATATTAATAGGCCTATAATACAATACGATATACATACTTACATGCTCACATTTGGCAATGTGTTGATTTTTTTAAGAATTGTACAAACGACAAGAAAAGAAAAGAATAGAAAAGAAAACATAAATAACATGACGATGGAATTTGACGCCTTTCAAAACACTAGAAGCCCGCCTGATAAAGAACATTGTATACACATAATGTAGATATAGATATGTATATAAATAAATAAATAAATAAATATACGTATAAACATATGTACATACATATATAGGATTAGTTGTAGAATTGAAACTAATCACGAACCAATAATTGATGCAGTGTGTTACTTTAGATATTGTGTAATTGCTCAGGGATTAATTATGTCAGCCCAGCCAACGATGATGATGATGATGACAATGACGATTATGATGATAAGGATGATGATGATAATAATGAATGATATACGAACAATCAATATGCATTGGTTCGTGATTAATAAAATCCTTCATATGGTTTGATTCTAGTTTTTATATGATACAATGAATCTGTGCCGATCAACATTTTTATAATATAAGAATATGAAATGATAATTATACATTACATCAAATCATATATACTACAATTGTCTCTATACATACGTATACATATAAAACTCTTTGTGCTGACTGACAAATTCCCACTGCAAGGGGGGAAATCAGTTGAAAACTGTTGTATTTAACATAATTGTTTTTTTCTTTTCATTCAATTTGTTGTCGACACATGTCTCAGCAATTTCGAAAAATACATTTCCCAGATTGAAAACTGAATGAAATTTAATGAGAATCAACTCTCGCAATTGGAATATTTCTAGACTGTTTCTGTTTTTTATTTTTTCTGTTCTGAGATGGAAAATGTGAAAGATGTCGTTTACATACATCTTTAAATCTATTAAATATTAAGAATATACCCTATAAAACGATTTATTATTTTTTAATAACTATCTCAATATATTTCTACATAAATAGTTTTACTTCATATTTTGTGACAAGATTAATAAATAAATAAAGAAACTACTGTAAATTGAAATGGAGATAAATGCAATTCGAAAATGGCGCCAATAAGTCAAGCGCTTGACAGTGCTGAAAAGTGCGAATACATTGTCGATATTATGGCATTGCTAGCTAGTTAAAAAACATATTTAATATGTTCCTCCAATAAGTTGGTACACTTTTTTTTAAAACGGACAATTTTTCTCTAAAATCGGGTACAAAATGCTTTCATGATGTTGCAACCGTGTGCATAAATGTTTTTAACATTTATCGGTTTGAGTTTCATCGATCGCAGTGAATGTGAATGCTCCTCACATAACAGAAGTCATTTTGAAAAAGGTGGCAGCACTAAAACATGTTTGAAATTTACCGTATGTTCAATTTATGTGGCGTCACTTTTTGATTGTGATTGTTGTTTTTTATAATAAGGATAAGAATAAAACTAAGATTCAATTAAATAAATAAACTAAACCATGGAGGACCAAGCGCTGATGACGAAGAGAGCGATATTGGCAACAACTTGTAAACACGTCGATCAACTGCGCGGCAAGTGGACGCACATGTTTGACCCGGAATATTGCCAGGAGTTGATGCACAAACTGGAGGAGCGCGTGTGCAGCTTTTACACAGACCTGTTGGCAGAAACAGATGGCAAGGAGAAGCTGATCAGGGAGGGCATCTGCGCACTGCGGGAGGAGGCCGCAGAGGTGACACGTCTGCTGCACAGGAGTGTGGACGTGGGAGAGATGCCAGATCAAATGCCGTTGACAGTCTGGCAGCAGAAGCTGGACGAGAGCATCGAGCATCTGCGTGAGGAGCTGCGGGAGCGTCGTGCCGAGATCTGTGAGTTGCTGCTGCAGCAGGAGCAGTTGTGCGAGGAGCTGGGCGAGCAGCCGCTTCCGCTGCTGGCTGATCCTCTGCCCAAGCCGCAGGAGATGCTGGCCTTCTCGGAGCACCTGTCCCGCTTGCGGGCGGAGCGCACTCGTCGGATGGAGGAGCTGTTCCAGCTGCGCAGTCAGATCAAGCAGGACATGAAGGTGCTGGAGTTGCTGCCACAGACTGCTGCAGATGAGCGCTTGTTGAGTCAGGCGAATCAGTGTCTGACTCCGGATATCTTTGAGAGACTGCGCTTCATGCAACAGGAGTTCGCCGCGCAGGTTGTGGAGCTGCATGAACGCGTTGATGAGATGAGGCAGAAGATTCACGTGCTCTGGGAGCGTCTGCAGGAGAGGGATGAGTTTGCCATGCGGCGAGTGCGAGAGGCCACGGAGTATACGCAGCGGACTTACGATGTGCTCAACGAGGAGCTGCAGCGGTGTCAGCAGCTGCGCAGCCAGAACCTGAAGACGTTCATCGAGCAGCTGCGCCTGGAGATCAAGGAGTGGTGGGACCTGACACTGAAGTCGCAGCAGGAGCGAAAGCGCTTCTCCAACTATTACAACGAGTGGTACAACGAGGATCTGTTGGAGCTGCACGAACTGGAGCTGGATGACCTGAAGAGCTTCTACAACAGCAACAAGGAGATCTTCGAGTTGTTCGCCAGTCGGGCTGAGATCTGGGCTCGCATGGAGGCCTTGGAGGCGAAGGCGAACGAGCCCAACCGATTCAACAATCGCGGTGGGCAGCTCCTGAAGGAGGAGCGCGAACGGAAGGCGATTGGGTGCAAGCTGCCGAAGATTGAGCAGCAGATCACGGAGCTGGTCCAAGCGTATGAGGAGCGCACTCGGTCGCCGTTCTTGGTCCACGGCGAGAACATCTTGGAGCACATGGCCAGCGACTGGGTGCGTTTCCGTCAGGCCAAGGAGCATCAGAGCTCGGCCCGCAGAAATGCAGGGACGACTCCGTCAGGCAAGGGCAAGATGTTGCCTCCGACTGCTCCTCCCCGGACACCACTGTCGCAAAGAAACGCATCCGCAATGTCGGCATCCACAATGTCGTTACAGAGAACTCCGTCCAATTGGAAGCTGGCTTCCATGACAAAGTCCTGTGCCAAGAGCACGGGCAATCTCCACAAGCGTAAACTACAAAATGCAAATAGTAATAAACCAGAGACGCCACATGCCAAGCGGAATCTTCTGAATACGCTGAGTGCCATGAAATCGAAGTCGACGCCACCTGTGCGAAAGCCGAGTCAACGCCTGATGTCCGTGCAGCCGAAGCCGGGCAAGTCGCCGCTGAAGAAGGTGCGTGTCCTGCAGGACACGATGCGTCGCAGCTCGGGCGTGGGCAGACGCAGCATGGGTCACTCAGCCAAGAAGGCGCGCACTAAGGTAACAGTACCAGAAATTCGGATTCGTGGACCGTCCGACGAGGAGAATGATGGCTTCGAAACTGAAACTGATGAGAATGTGAGGGATGACACATACGATTCGTTCGAGAAGTCCATCGAACCTGCGGCACGTTCTTCTGTTTTACCACAACAAATGGTTTCGTCCTCTTTCCGTCCAGTGAAACCAAGAAACCGATTTTAAATCTACTCCTGGTAGAATTTCACTAAAAGTACTTATTTTTGTGTTTAATTAAGAGTATCATTTAACTGTGATGTCATTTGTAATTGAAAGAATATAAACATGTAGCTGATCTGTTTTTTTTTACCATTTGTAAAACATTATTATTTGTTTTATTGACAATTTGAATGCAGTGGCAGTTTGCCGCCTTTTGCGAACTTTAAGCAGTGTTGCCAACTATTGACAAGCCACATAAATATGTTGTGACATTTCAATTAAAATCGATTCGGATTTGCATAGCGTCTGTGAACCAAGGTAGCCACACGTTTCTAACGTATTCTAAACGACCCGAATCATCGATGATGATTGATTGTGATTTATTGAAAATGGGTCCCATGTCATTTTCTCTAATGGGGAAATTAACTACATTTTATTAAATGTATTTATTTATTATTAATTCAATTAATTCAATTCAATTATATTCAAAAAAAAGTTCTATTTAACAACTTTTCTAAAAATAGAGTTAAATCACTAAGCAAATAACCTATAGAGAACCCATCCTATACAACTGAAATGTCACAGAAAAAATGCTTGCGAAGCGTCCACAGCGAAGTGTTACCGATCTGGCAATATTGTTATAGTGGAATTTATAAAAGAAGCGATTTTATTTTTGAGGCCGTTGCTTGCGAAACTTAAACATGTGAAATATGATATAGCCTCTACCCTTAAAACTTTTAACCCACATTATTTTATTCAAAACAACACCCTTAATTTTTATAAATTTCACTCGAACAATATTGCCAGATCGGTAACACATCGCTGTGGACGCTTCGCAAGCCTTTTTTTCTGTGACATTTAAGTTGTATAGGATGGGTTCTCTATAGGTTATTTGCTTAGTGGTTAAATATTGTCAATATGCCACTGTTGCCAAGATTGCCACCCTTTTTTTTACCAATGCAATCAATCAGCTGATTCATGAATTTATTTATTAGAGGTGTGTGTTGTGTGTTGTCCCGATGTTTCGATGTTTGTATGCTGAGCATACAATTTTTTGGACACGGCTTTTAAATCTGTAAATCTCAACTGTAAAAGGGATTGTATTGAACATATTTCTCATACGATTTTGAAATTCTTTCTTTCCAATATTTTAGAGGCCGTCATTATCAGGATTGTTTATTTTTGCTGTATATAAAAACATTCGATAGTGGCCTACCAAACACCGATGGTTTGCTAGCATCGACGACACGATGTTTCACTCGATGTTTGTCCACCTCTAGTTTCTCCACCTCTAATCCGGTTCGTTCCTTCGAACGAACTATTTATTATTTTAATGGACAAGGAGAAGAGAGCCTATGAGGCGCTTTTACAAACAGTAAATACGCGCGTTCGAGATTCTCGCGCAGCGGATCAGGTACAATATGAGCGCCAATTGAAATTCCTGCGCGACATCGAAAACCAGACGTCGGCCCAACCAGATGGCAAGGCGTCGCAGCTGGCCGAGCTGCTGACAGCGGCGGCTCAAGCGGATGACAGTGGAAGTGATGAGTCATTGTATTTGAATGCTTGGCTTCTCTGGCTGCACGAGCTGCTGCACAGTCGCCAGCAGCTGCTGGGCGACACAGAACCGCTGCTCCAATGGCTACTTCAGCGGGTGGAACAAGAAGCAGAGGCAACTGTGGATGCACTGCGTTGTCTGTTGTCGCTGCTGGAGTCGCTGTCCGCGCCGCAGGCACGTGTGCACTTTCCCCGCCTGGCGGCCATTCCAATGCCCGGCAGTGTGGAGGCAGCGCTGATGCTGATGCTCTGCCAGGACCAGTTGCTGGGCACTGAGCTCAAAGATGAGGAATTGCAGCTATGCAGCCAATTGGCCAATACGCTTTTACAATCGCACTACGACGGACGCTGGACAAGATTGTCGGCTGGCACAGCCACAACCAAGCAGGATCAGTTGACATTGCTGGTGGCGCACTCGCTGCAGTTGCTCCAGAAGATTGCCGCACAACATGTGGACTATGCCCAGGAGCATGCGCCCGAATTGATTGGATTGGCACTCGCCTACGTGCGCAATCGAACGACGACAACGACGGTTCTCCAGGTGCCACATCGCGTGCAGCCGGCCCAGCAATCGGCAGCCTATGGCCAGGAGGAGGAGGATTTGTCCAGTGCCAGCAATAACAAGGCAGCTGCCGCCGGTCGTCGGGTCAAGTCACGCAAGATGCGTTCACTGACCAAGCAGCGCAACGGGAATGGGAATGGGAGCAATGTGCAGGATGTCTCCAAGGGAGCAACTGCACCGACTGGCAACGAGGATCGCATGCAGTCACTCTTGATGGATTACGGCTGTCGCCTGCCCAGCGGTGATTCCACGTCGGATGGAGCTGCTGGACCAGCTGGATTGGCGGGCTTGAAGCAGCAGCGTCAGTGCCAGGTCAAGGTACGCATTGCGGCGCTGCAGTTGCTCGGCGCTGTGACCAAACAGCTGCCCAGACGGGCACTCTATGGCTATTGGCATGCACTGTTTCCCAGTGGCGGTGGCGGACACGGAGGTGGAGGTGGTGGCATAAGAGCTGGAGCTGAATCCGAGGAGCAGCAACATCTGCTGCACATTGGCGCCAGTGATGGCAATGTGCGTTGTCGTGCCCAGGCGCTGCAGCTGGCCGCCCAGCTGCTCTATGGCTCCAAGCCGTATTTGAGCCAGGCCAGCTCGACAATGGCGCCCAGCAATTATACGCCCTTTGCCCTGAGCCTGGCCAGCAGTGTGCTGGAGGCGTATCGCCAGCTGACGGGCATCCTGGAGCGCGAATATGCGCCGCCAGTGCTGACGCAGTGCCTCAAGTGTCTGGCCGTGTTGGTGCAGGCGACGCCCTTCGATCAACTGCAGATGGGATTTGTCTATGAGTTTGTGCCGCATGTTAAGAAGCTGGCGCGGCACATGGACACCAGTGTCAAGGTCAGTGCCTTGCTGGTCATGGAGATGCTGCTGGCAACGCCGAGACTCACCCAGGAGATGGCCTGTGCTGTCGGTTTGCCCATCAAGGAGCGAGCCAAGGTGCAACCCAAGGAGGAGCCGCAATTTCAGCAGCTCTGTGACTCTGACGAGGAGGAGGAGGAGCAGGAACAGGAAGAGGAGGATCGCGAGCGGGAGCGGGAGCAGGTGGTCACGGAGGAGTCCCGCATACCGCGCAACTCCTGGCTGCTGCGACTCGTCCTACGCTACCTGGACTGTCCCGCCAGTGCGTCGCCGTCGCCATTGCGCGTCGAGTGCCTCCAGGTGATCCTGGCCATGTCCACGCACTTTGCCCTGTTGCGTGACCATCTGTCGCGTCTGTCGTCCGTGCTGTGCGGCGCCCTGGAGGATGCCTCCCTCGATGTGCGTCTGTATGGAGCACGTTGCCTGGACGCCGTTGGCTTCCAGATGGCCCGACAGCCCGTGGAGCAGCTAAACGAATCCGATTTGAATTTCTGGCTGCGCATGCTGCAGGCCATCTATGTGGCCTACCAGGATGCGGCCACGGGCACCACAACCATTTTGAAGAGCTCCCTCTGCGATGCTCTGTCCAACATGGGCGTCCACAGCTTTGAGCGTCTGCCGCAACCGCAGCGCAATGGACTCTTGGCCTTTCTGCTCGGCTGCAGCAGCGACGATGCCGCCGATCCTCTGGTGCGTGCTGCCGCCTTGCGTGCTCTGGCCGTCTATGTGCTGCATCCGACGCTGCGCTCGGATCTGGTCTTTGTGGAGCACACGGCGGAGCTGGCGTTGCGTCTGATTGGTGACAATCAGCTGGGCGTAAGGATTAAGGCGGCCTGGGCGTTGGGTAACATAAGTGATGCACTGGTCGGACCCAGTCAGACGTCGGAGCAGGAGGAGGAACTGGAGCGGGAGCGGGAGCGGGAACAGGAGCGCATCTCACAGACGCTGTTGAGTCGTCTGATTGAGGCAGCGGTTTTGGCCTGCAGCGATCACGACAAGGTGCGTGCGAATGCGGTGCGTGCGCTGGGGAATCTGTTGCGTCTCCTGCCCCCCGATGAGCAGGGACTGATGCAGCGTGCCACGTCCAAGCTGTTGGATTGCGTGCGTGCGGCGGGCAGTGCCAAGGTCAAGTGGAATGCCTGCTATGCCATTGGCAGTCTGGTGCGCAATCGTGCCCTCTTCTCCTCCAGCGCCAGCTTGGCGGGCACACTGTACGCCACGCTCAGTCAGCTGATTGTCCAGCATGCCAACTTCAAGGTGCGCATCAATGCCACCGCTGTTCTCTTGCAGATCGAGCATCGTGCTGATTTCGGTGCACACTATGCCACCATGTGGCGATCTCTGCTGGCGGCCATCGAGCGCTCCAATGCCCTGGACACCTTTGAGGAGTACAATCATCGGGATGGCCTGCAGCAACAGCTCTGTCTGGCCATGGCCCATATGCTCGCGCGGGCTCGACCCGACGATCTGTTGCCCTGTCGCGTGGCACTCGAGTCCCAGCTGGATGTCGTGAGCAGCACTTGGCGGCGTGTCGCCTATCGCATTGTTCCCGAACTGGCGGCGCCTCTCTTCACCTGCGGCTCGTTGTTGCAACAACGTCTAATGGCCAATAACCTCACAGCCGAACAGCGCAATGCACTCACATTCCTCGCCGATGCACTGCGTCTGGAGAGCTAGCAACACTCATCACCGACAACCACATGTTCTTTTCTCTTTCAAATAAATGCATTTCAATAACACATTTAAAATTGACATTCTAATCCAATTTTAATCCTGGACATTCAGAGATTCCTGGAGGGAAATCTTTAGGAACGAAATAGCTCGAATCAGTTGGTAGGAAGAATTACGGAATATTTCAACAATCCCCGGAACAAATGTTTAAAACAACAGGCAATAGCTCAATTTGTTTAGAAGACGGCTTGGCGCCACAATGTCGCCTTCTTCTTCGTCGACGAGCAAATAAATTTGTGCAGTGTTGTAAAGGAACATGGAAACATCGACAACTCGATTTTCGCACAACCGATTTCGAGAATAAAGTTACGAAAGCTTAAAGCTGCTCCGATTTTCGATCTAGCAACTTTACAAGCCAAAAATTACACGGTGCTACAAAAAAAAATCACAACAAAACTTCTGGAATGGGACATGGCGTAGGTTGTAGATATACTAGATAAATACTATAAATTTTTGGGGCACATCGAATTTTAAATTACGGTAAAAATACCGTTTTTTCGTTTCACTGATTTTTATATTTTTAACGGTTTTGAAGAAGTAGAAACTTAGGTATTTAAACGTGCCATACTTATCAGGTTTCAATTCCCTTATTAGAGTATTTTCTATAAACAGAAATTTTTTTGTTTAAAATTTTTGAATTTGGTGATGTTTTGAACACTATTTTATTAGAAACCCCTTAAACTTGTATTATTATTTAAAAAGAACACATTTTCACGGGTAAGACGTGCGTCTATTTTCTAAAATCGGAATCAGAATTGCTCAAATTGTTAATATTCGCGCCATTATTGCCCCATTCCCCATTTCCCCTCCCCCCATTTTCCATCTGTATTTGCGTTGTTGACAAAACGGAGTATTTTTCCATGACTTTTTATCTAAAAAGTTGAAAAGCTCAGTTCAATTTTACTCGATTTTAATAAACAAAAGTGTAAAAGTCTCAAAATTAAATGTTTTTTGAAACCGCATACCAAAAGTTAAATGCTTTCAACAAATTGATCTTATTAATTTACGTTCAAAGTACGGTAGTCGCTTAAAACTGTAAAAATCCCTATATATATCCGAGATTGCAGTGTTGTTTCCATTAATAAACTGTGTAAATAATATTTAAAAAAAATTCCAAAATATTTTCAAGACAAAAACCAAATGTAATTCGAAATGTTTATAGAATTTTGTTTATTAGAGATGCATAAACTATTTAATTTATACAATTGTATAGAGTGTTTTACTACTTGTTCTAATTGTTGTTGTTGTTGTTAGTTGTTTTTGTTATTGCTGGCTTAAACTATGCTGATGATTGTTGTTGTTTTTTCGGTAGTTAAGAACAACATCATTTTGTTTGTCAACTGAATGTTGTTCAAAATTATTACAATTGCAATAAGTTTTTTTTTTTTTGTTTGTTTTTTGTTTTTCAGCCAAAGTTGTTTCAAAATCTATGCTAAGTGTTAGTATGGGGATTCAATACATATACATATACATATGTATGTATGAATAATCATGAAAATATTTGCTTGGCTTTGCATTAAAAATTATATGATATATATATATATATAAAAGTTGCTATTTTGTGGTTGTTTTTATCTTTCTGGTTGTTGGTTGTTGTTAAATTAAAATGGCAGACTAAAAGTTATTTAAAAAAAAAAAAAGGTATAAAAGAAGTTACTAAAAAAAAACAAAAGAGAGTTAAACAATAAGTAAAATGATAAGCGCTCGCCGCTGTCCATAAAAATAAGATTGCATATGCCACGTGGCAGTTGCCATACGTTGTCTGTCATCATCATCATCAGCATCATCAGATTTAATAATATTCCATGTGCCAAGTCGCAGTCGAAATCTCCTTTTTGTTGTTGTTGTTGTTGTTTTGCACCATCATATATATTAATTTCGTTAGCTGTTCATGCCCCCCCCCCCCCCCAATCCCCCTCTTCATCCCGCCCCGCCCCCCACGATAATAATCATTCCCCGCCCTCCCCAGGCCTCCTCTCTGCTTCCCTTGTGGCCTGTAATTGATTTGTGGTATTGTCTATTGTCTACATATTTGTTGCATTCAACGCTGTGGCTGCTGATCGCGCATGTTTCGCTTCGGCTCCACAACAGCCAGGCCAGGATCAGGATCAAAGCGCAGCACACGTTTGCCGGCGCCACGGACAACTTTGTTCATGTCCTCCAATTGCTATTAAGAAACAGAAATAGAAACATAAATAGAGAGAAAGTCAGTTTGGGGAAACTCTTAGACATGAGTAGGAAAACGCAACCTTTTTAATTCAGATATTTTATTCAGAAACGAAAACGAACGTTTTACCATTTGCTATTCCCAATTCCGATCGATGTGGGCTTGTTTTTACTATTCGAACTCGGCTTCGAAAACGTTTCGAAAATTCATTTTATGTATTTCAGGTTGAATATAGCAGATAGAAGGTAAATTAGACTAAAACTTCGTAAAACCGTAGAAGCTTTCGATTGCGAGAGTTGGTATCAATAACGAAAATTAAAGTGGAATTCAGAACAGAAATTCTTTTAAAAAATACTTTAACTATTTAAACTAGAAGTAGTGATGATAATCGATTCTAAAAGTGTTCAACATTATTATAATTTTCAGTTTTCAATTTTAGGTATTTATTTTAATGCTTTATTTTCAAATCCGATTACTCTACAGCACACGTTTTGAAAACGAAAATTATTGTCGATTTTCGGAATTCGGAACAGCAATCAACTCGTGTTGTAGCAAATCGACTCGTTTTCGGAATTCGGAACAGGCCCGATTATCTTGTTGGATATTGCAATTGATCAAGTGATGGGTGTTTAAGTTTCATCTAGTATCTCAATTGATCTGCGTATTGATCTGATTGAGTCTACGTTAAATAAACAAATATTGTAGTTTATTGCGTTTTCATACTTGGGTCAATGACTAGAGATTTGACTCTGGTATTAGGTATTAGACTTACCTTGGCTGGACTGCTGTTAAAGATGAAGACAATCTCATCTGGGGAATTTTGTTTCTCATTCTTTTGCATATTTGTGACAAAGAGTGAGTGATTGTGTATTAGCTTCTTGGGCAGCACTGTGCGCTCTATGGGATGCGGCGAGAGCAGCAGATTGACATTCTAAAAATGCAAGAAAATTACAAAATTACATTAACAAAAATTTGTATTTAAATGCCATTTAAAAGTAAAGAAAACAATTACTTGAAATATACTGTATGTAAATATATTTAATTTGTTTGCTTTACTTGACTTGACTTACATCCGCCGTCTCCTTAAGATAATTGATGCAGAACTCCGTCATCTTTGGGACATACGTGTAATTGTAGAAGTGTATAATATCTCTGTAGACGCGCTCACCATCCTTCTTGGTGTTGATGAACACCTCCCGATAGACACTATTAACCGCCTGCGGCTGATTGCGATAGGCGCGCATAATGTCTATAAATTTTGGCTCCTCCATTTTAGTAACCTACAAAAAAAGAGAGGAGAAAACATAAGTATATGAGCTGATGGAAAAGATTGGCAAGATATAAGAACAGAGATTTAACTCTGCGGCACAGTTGTACAAACACTAGCCAGAAAAACCAAAATAAATTTGAAAAGGTCGTTTAAATTCCGTTTGAATGATGCAAACATTTTCCTTGACTCATTAAGTACCCATTGAAAATTATGGTTTTTGTGAACATCTACTTTTCAACTTTTATCCTCAACTTAAAAAAAAAAATGTTTTGATGCAAAAAAAATTCTTCAAACAATTCTAAGAGTGAAGTTTTTTATTTTTTTATTTTTTATGATATTTTGAAAATTCCTAAAAGCCACTTTTAGTGTGAAAAGTAGGAAAAAGGGGTTAAAATAGTAATTTTTAGCATTTTTCAAAAAATCATAAAAAATACTAGCCAGGAGATTTTTGAAAACAAAATTTTGCAGTCGCTCTTAGAATTTTTTTTGCATCAAAACATTTTTTGTTTGAGACCGAGGAAAAAGTTTAATAAAGTAGACGTTCACAAAAATTCGAACTTTTCAATGGGTACTTAATGGGTTAAGGAAATTTTTGCATCATTCAAACGGAATTTAAACGACCTTTTCAAATTTATTTTTTTTACTATGAAGACTTGACTTTCAATAGCTGTTAAAATAAAAGAAAAGTTGTACGCATAGTTTTTCTGGCTAGTGTACATATCTATACATCCATACAGAGTCTAAACGGTAAGAGCTAGAAGGCTACAATTTTTACAGGAAAATTTTGAAAAATACACCTGCAAGTGGGTCATATTTTGGAGTCAGAGCTTCTAGTATTTAAAGATGTCTTAATAAATCGGAAATATTGTTTCATAAAATTATTAATTACTGTTTACAATATCATAAAACTGTTATGAGTTCAAAATTTAACTTTAGTTGTTCCAAATAATCACGCTTCTATATATATATACAACGGTAGCGAGTTCACGGAATAGAGAGAGAAAGCAAGAGGGGACCGCCAGAGACAACGAGAGAGAGAAAGAAAGAGAGACAGGGTTATTATATAATAAAAATTACTTACTCTAATATAAATATATATTGCACACATTATGATTTGATCGAGATGTCGATCCTGCATTAGGTTAGTTTCATGTGTTATCGAACGCTCGAATATTGTCCAGATCTTGTCGGGTTTCTTCTCGCTCAGATTGAGCTCGGCACACATCTTGGAGATGCGCAGCCAGCCCAGCAGATAGACCTTGCGCAAAAAGATATGGACACCGGCAGCTTTATCCTTATTCACCTCCTTGCAGGTGGGCAACGGTTGCGGTGTATTGCTAATGATATCCCAGGCTGGCGATGAACTCAGCCAGGCCAAGCTCTCCAAGCAGGTCTCCTCAATCGAATTGAGATGCTTGACCAGGCTGCGGGTGAGCCAACCATCGGGGCTGCCATGGCGCACAACAATCTCAATGATCTTGTGAAATTCAAAGGCATTAATACTGAAACATTCCAGAATCCAGGGAAACTTGAGCTCCGTGTTGTAGGCCTCGAGCACCAGTTCCGTGCAGCAGGCCAACAGTACGACAATAAATTTATTTGAGATCTTGTGCAGAATATCTGGATTGTTTTTAATCTCAGCGCGCAGTATGAGATCCACCAGATAGAAATAAAGTGATTTGGCCAAACGAAAGCGATTCTCGGCCTCGCTACGCATCGGATACGCCTTCAAGAACGCTCGTTCCTTCTGTGCAATCAGGCTCTCCATCTTGGCAATCTCCTCCTCGCCGGCTTTTCTGCAATACAAAGGGAGTATAATAGTATAAGCTTAATGTTGATTAATCTTAGTTTCTTATCTAAGCATATACAAGTAAATCAGGGATTAAAACCCTAACCGAAACCGTAACCTTCAACCGGTAAAAACCGATTGAAATTTAAAACTGTAACTGAAACCATAACCGAAAAAAAAAAATTTCATTTGACCGAAACTCTGTAAACCGAAATAACCGTTTAGTAACCGTTTCATTTATAAGGGTTTATTTCGGTTTTTCATAAATCCAAAAAAATAAAATAAAATAATTTTATTGTCTTATGCATAACTTTTTTTTTTCAATTTGTATAATAAAAATTGAAAAAAAGTTTTATTTTTAATTGTTATTTTAAAAATTGCAAATAAGAGTTACGGTGAAACTTTTAAATACAGTTTTAAAAGCATGTCTTATTTTCAATTTTTACTATACAAATTTAAAAAAACAAGTTAAAAATAATTTAAAATGAAAAATTTTGAACTGTTTCGATTTTTTCCGACTCATAAGTCTTGTTTGCGATCTCTGATATTTTGTTATTAGTTTTGTATTTTATTATTGATTTTCTCTTTTATTTTTGCCTATTTAATTATTATTATTATATTATTAATATAATTTTTATTTTTATTTTTGAACCGAAACCATACCGAAACATACAAAAACCGGTTCACCGTTACGAAACTTTTATTCAAAGATTTTGCGTAACCGATAACGGAAAACCTAAATGCGAACATAACCGCAACCGTAAGTGAAACCGATATTCGTTTCGGTTTTAATTCCCGATATAAATATAATCAAGAAATAGTTTCTTAACTTTAAAAAAAATGAATATATCTAAAAAATAAAATAATGTAATGACGGATTTGCAATTACTTGACAAAATCGGTGGGTCCAGTGATGCGACTGATGTTGGCGCTCAGCTTCTTCACATTGTTGGTGGCATTGGCGACCGGCTCGAATTTCTGCTCCGACATCACGGGCTGTGCGGGCAAATCCTGTTTGCGTGTCAATGGGGTAACTGGCGGACGCAGCGCCTGTTCATTCAGATTGCTATGCTCGCCGGCATCCAACGGATATGCGGCCAAAATGCGTTCATCGAACTCGCCAACGCTTAGCACATATTGTTCATAGCTAATGTTTAGAGATTTCAGATTACGCTCAAAGTTCTCATTGGCCACCAGGCCGAGCAGCGTGTCCTTTTTACCAAAGATGGTCTGATAAAACAAGAAAGGCAATTCATTGAAGTATATAAAGATAGAATGCTAATCTAATCCAGCTTACGTTTGTCTGAAAGAAGCTATGCATGATCTTGCTAAAGACATTCGCCTTCATGGCCTTCGCCTCGTCGGTCATGTCGCAAAAGTATTTGAGTATACAATGATTGCGGGCCTGGGTTTCATCAAAGTCCGCCGCATTCCAGTTCGATGGCAGTCCCTCAAATTTCGGATTGATGAGATCAGTGCGTTTCTCGGCCAGCACATTGGCAAAGGTGAGATCAATGCAGCACATCATTAAATTGTACGATGTGACCAAATCGAGCGTTGTTGTTGGCTTCTGATTTTTGGCGCACAAAAATAAACGCCAACAAATATCATCCAGCTTGATGTACGTACACTTAACGCTGTGAAAAGAAATCAGAAATATGTTAAAATTTAAGGATATGTATACAAATATTTATAGGCATTCGCAGCATAGCAAACGCGACATTCACACAACTTTAAAGTAACAAAAATAATTACTTCAAACTCGAAAAAAAAAGACTGATGTCTTTTCTAAACAAAATTTCGATTTTGGCTGTTGCCAGAGACATTTTAAGACATCACTTTAAAGTAGAATATTATACTAAACATAGGTTAAAATATGAAAAATCTTGTTCAATTAAATCATAATAATATTCAGAAAAAGGTCCACATCGCCCAAAAACGTAAAATTGATGGAAAAACTCACATCTTTTGAAAATTTCTTCCAAAAATGTATTCAAGTTATTTATTTAAGCAATATATACGCTAGAAGAAATTCAATAGGATGAACATTAGAGCGCATCGATTTGTATGGGCCCGAAAAAAGGTACCTGTAATTTTGAACCTGTAATTTTTATTTGCAGAAAATTTTAAACATATTTTATTAAAATTGTATGAAAATATGTTTTACATTTTCTGCTTATAAAAATTACAGGTTCAAGGATGATAAAAATGTCCTTTTGGCCAAAATTATATTAAATTCTGACTAATTTTTTAGGATATATCTTGACATAATCGAATCGCGAAATCGTCGTCCCAAGGATGAAAATAACGCTTAAAGGACATTTCGTCCTTTGGTTCTATGGAATTTTAAAAGTCCTGGTCCTAACAAGAGTATTGACACCAAGTTTGTCAGGATCGGACAATAAACACCCAAGATATAAATGTTCAAAAAATGAATTTTTCAACTCAAAAAGCGCGGACCAGGAATTCATTTTAGAACTATGGTTTCTTCGTGAAAACATCTTAGAATTGACCATAGATTACGAAAATGGGTTACCATTTTTTGTGAAACAAATCGATGCACTCTAATGAACACATAGATTCTACATTGGATTAAATTTACTTTTACCTATATTTTTGGCCATTTTCTTGAAAATTTACTTCCAAAATGGACCATTTGTATTCTAACGATTACACTAAGACAGTAAGATTGTAGCGTAAACCATTTTAATGCATAAAAATATATTGAAAGTTTAACATAAAAAAGTTTTTAGAGCTGTTTTCGATGTATCAAATAAAATATGATGAACAAATTCTTGGCACCAACTAGGTAGAAATCTTGTTAAGTTCGCGTTACAAATTACTAATAAAACTTGTAAAATAAATCAAATGAAAGTAACTTATCAAAATTGTTTCTAAAATGGAAAACTACATTATTTTATTATGGTTTAAGAGTATTTTTCTTTCAAATTACTCGCCACCTTTTACTGACTTTTTCGTCGCGTTCGCGATGCATTGTTTTCTACAAATAATTTGAAAACGACAAGTACTCAAATCTTGTCTTTTATAAAAAAAAAAATTGTGTTGATAAAATGCATTAAAAACGTGAGAAAATATTTTAGAAAATATCAACTTTTGCCATTTTCTTGTTTCATTTAAAGACGTACAAATGTCGCGTTCTCGATCCTGGAAATACCCATATACATATTTGTTTTTAATCAACTTTAAAATGCTGAGCGATGTTTAAGTTTCTCCGGAAATGTACATATGTATGTGTAACTGAGCAAGACGCACCTGTATTTTGGATGCTTCTTCTCGTTGGGCGGACACAAAAAGACTTGCTCGAAGATGACACGATACTTTTTGTAGAGCGTGAATGTGATGCTGAATTTGCGCTCCAATTCCTCGATTTGTTGTATAAAGTCCTGCGGTAGATTGGCCATGTCGCACCACAGTTTGATCTTCTTTTTGAACTCGTAGATGCTGCATTCAATAAAAGAGACAGATATTAATACAATGTATTGTAAATGAGAATTTAATGTGAAATGGAAGTGGGGAACAACATACCTCATTTGACAGCTGCGCAGCAAATTGTTTAATGGCACACAATTGCCCATTACAACGGTATCCTGGCCACCCACCGTGGGCGTGGTCGATTGACGGCATGCCGCAAATAGAGCACAACAAAACCAATGCATGATCTCCCCCTGCAACGACACACGCACACAGATGCAAATGCACATTTAGTATACAATGCACCACACATATGCAAAAATATTTATCAGTGTTGCGACTACAGCTTTTTTCCGGATTGTGTAGAAATTCTAGCTATTATTAAATGTGCTTTCGCATCCTTTGTGTTTTGACAGAAAATACAACAATGTAACATTTTAAGGAAGAACAGCAATGTCAAGTTAAGGCCAAGTCTAACTAATTGCAGGTTACTTTAAAAGATATGGAAATTAATGTCATTTTTAAATTAATTCTCTGTATGTCTAATTTAATTGATTTAAACAAAATTACATACTCGTATGTAGACTTGACAGACGTCAAAACGAGTGCAATTTTAATTGCATAAATAAAATCATAAACAATTTATTGGATTTACGTTCCAACTTAAACATGGAGAGAATATTAGGATATAATTAAAAATTTAAGAACAAAAAAAAATATGTACATACAATATAATAAACAAAATTGATTCAAATTTTGAATACAGGACTGTGCAAGTGTTTTATATTTTCGGATAAACAAATTAGTCTTGTTTTAAGATACAGGACTGTGCAAGTGTTTTATATTTTCGGATAAACAAATGTCTTGTTTTAAGATTTTATTATTTAAAATGTTAACAATTTAAGACAGACCATTTGCCCGCTAAATGTATCCGTCGTTTTACGAAAGTTGGCAACACTGGCATCTGTACACACACACACACACACACATTACGACGTACCTCCAGATTATAATGCTGCAGCACCTCGATGAGCATTTTGAAGGCCTCCTCCTCAGTCTGGCTATCCATGTTCAGATCACGGCATAGATTCTCAAATTTGCAGCGCATACTCTCTTGGCCATCATCGATGGAGGCGCTGGCACTGGTGACAACCTCGGCGCCCACCTCTTGCTCTTGCACATCGTTGCTCATTTTTGTTGTTGTTGTTGCCGGTGTCGTTGCTGTGATTTAAGTTTCGTATGCAAAATGCAACAAACAAATAATACAAAAAAAAAAGAGCAAATCTATTCACTATATTTTGGCTAGAATTGCTGCTGACGGCGACAGCAGCAGCAGCAGCGGCGGCAGCGGGCGCGGCCGCGGGGGTTCAGCTCGGCAAATGAGCGCGCGATTGCAGCAACAACAACAAGAAAGACGACGAAACGTCAACGACTGAACTTTTCACTTTTTCACAGCGCAGCGGGCGCATTGAGTTTGTTCGATTCGATTTCGGCTTTACTGCGATTTTATTTTGCACGTAACTGCGTTTTTTTTTGCTTGTGTTATTGCTAATTTTCACTATACGCTGTTTGTTGTTGTTTAAAAGGCATGCACGGCAACGACTGCGACGTATTAATTAATTGTGTCGCTCAACTGTTTCTCCCGATAAAAAGGCGGGAAGTGACGGTGTTGCCACATCGTGCATTGGCCAATTGCGGGCAAATAATTTTTGGCGCCAAATGTTATGTTCACCAAATCCAACTACAAATAGCATTAATAATATGAAACGTTAAATATTAATATGCTTTATTTGATAATATACAATATATCAATACATAAGAATTATATTTTCACTTGACGTAATTTGGTTGGAAAATGTGGCAACGCTACTCTAACCCAGCGACAGCTGTGCGATGCAAATGGCGGCAACACCAGCGCGAACAGCTGTCGCTAAACAATGAGTGCAAGTCATGTTACTGCTGCATTTTGCCTTAAAACGAAAGTAGCCGCCCCCGATTTATTTTTAGCCCGATTTGCCAGTAAAAATGTCAAGCTGTTGTGCTATATTTGTATCTTTGAGTTATAAGAGCGGAAGTTATCGCCTATGGCTGTATTTCATTTGGGGATTTCTATCTGGCAAGCAGTGCAGGAAATTAGCACTGCTTTACCAAAAAAAAAATACAGTGATGGACAAAAGTATTGGTACTACTTGCGACATGTACTTACTTTTGAATAATATTCCTATCAACTTTTTGCCATAACAAACAACAAAACAATTGAATTTACATACACAATATGTAATAATATTTAAGTTTTATAAATATGCTTTTATTATTATTATATTATTATTATTAATTTGTTTTAATTAATTTGTTTATTCATTTTTGGCAACATGTTAACAAAAATATTTTGTTTAAATAAACAAACATTTAGTATATAGAGTATGTGTGCATGTGTGTGTCTATGAATGTGTGAGTGTGTGTCTGTGTCTGTTTGTGTTTATTATTTAATGGAATGCTTGGGCACTTAAAAAACAAACAAAAAATGAGTCAAAAAGGCGCAAAAGCGCCGAATGTTAAGTAACATTGCAACACTGTTAACGCGTATAACACTAACCAGTGGCACTCTTCTCTGTTAGTATGCAAGTGTTAGTGTCTGTGTTAGTGTTAGTGCGCGCTAAAATTTGAAATGAGAATTTGCAATTTTCATTGCATTGCATTGCAATGGCGCAGAAAACGTTTGTTTTCTAGCACAGTTTAAGTTGAGGACAGTGACGCATTAATGTTTTACAAAACAGACAATAGCTAGCGCCACAGAAAACAAGAAAATATGATTGAAAAACAAAATCATAGGTGGCGTATTTACGTTTTACAAAACAGAAAAACGGTGGCGCCAGAGAAATCAGAAAAAGTTAATTTTTCTAGCACAGTTTTAGGCAGTGTGCGAGCGGTATGTTTGAGCAATCCTCATCTTGCATACAAAATACCTAATCTGAACTGATGAAAAAATGAGCCAATTCGAAAAAATAAGTGCCATTGCGCCAACAGGAGAAAAAAGAGCCAGTTTTGGCGCAAAAACGCCAATTGTGGCAACCGTGTGCCTGGGTTATATTCTTGTTAAATATGTATCTTGGATTTTTTTTTGTTTGTTTATCAATACAATTTTATTTATTTTTTATTTTTTGGTGGGTTTTCATAATGCTGCGGGCTGTCGTTGTGCTTTTGATATGGTTAGTTTTGCTTTAGGCTTCAGATAGTAGCTTTAACCTGTGCATTTGGGAAGGTTCCATTTAAATATAGTATGTGTACTTTAACGCTATATATGTATATGTTTGCAGTTGTAGTAGTAATAGTAGTAAAGTCGATGTAGTTGTTGTTGCTGTCGCTGTTGTTGTTGTTTGTGGATGGTAATCAAGTGGAATGTATCTTGTGGATTGCTTGACTCTATGAGTACTGTTGTTGTTGTTGCTCTACAGTTATTTAGGTATACATACATACATATATATACACATATATATATATGGATATTATACAAATACACATGTATATGGTATAAATGGTAAGTAGATATATAGTAGTATAAATGTAAATAGTACATGCTGTTTTGATTTCTTTTTTTTTTGCTATATAAAAGGATCAAGAATCTTATATCGTATTGTTGTTGTTGTTGTTGCTGCTGCTGCTTCTTCTGCCTCACAAACCAATTGAAATTTGAAATTGTTTTCTCGCTCATATTTAGTTGTTTTATTTGTTTACAAAAATTGTAAATGCATATGCTTTTTGTTTTGTTTTTTGATTTACATTTAAATTGTAAATGTGTTGTTGGTGTACTTTACAAAATGGGTTTGTTTTTATTATTATTATATGTATGTTGTTGTTGTTGTTGTTGGGTTTTGGAAATATATATATATATATATATATGTATTCAATAGCAGCTTAAAGCATGCTTTGCAATGTACAGTTATGTATATATGTTATATACATATATATATTTCTCTCGTCTGTGTGTGTGTGTGTGTTTTTTCCATTAATTATTAATATTATATACATTTAAAAGGTATACAAATAAAAAAAAAAAATTGTTTGTTTATAATTAAGCAACAAATACAAGCGTACAACAATAAATTAATAAACTTTTGCCGTTTTACTTGGGTTCCTTTCTTTCTTTATCTTTATCTTTATCTTTTTCTCCATGTATTGTATATACTATATATAGGCATGTATATAAAGTTAAAGTATAGTAAGTAAATATATATATTTATACACATATATGTATATATAGTTTATAGTTGTATATTGTTTACTTTACTCTCTCTCTTAACTTTGCCGCTTTCTCTTCTGTGCGTCTCATTTCTTTTTTTTTTGGGCCAAAGCAAAGCAAACTTTTACCGTATTCTTCTTTTCTTGTTCTTCCATCGTTATTTTTTGTTTTACAATTTCTTCTAACAAAATATAGTATAGTATAATTTTTAAATTTGCAAAACTTTGCATTTGTTTTTTGAAACTAACTAAAACTGTTTTGCAAGTGGAGAAATGCATACATACAGATATATAAATATGTACACAAGTGTATGCGTGTACATAGTATATAATATACTTTATCTTTTAGTTGTAGTTGTTGTTGTTGTTGTTGTTTTTGCTCTTGTTGTTGTTGTTCTTGTGTGGTTGCAGTACGTACTAAAGTAAACTGGTGGCTTTTATGGCTTAGACTTAACACTTCACATTAAGCTTACAGCTAGTTTAATTAAATTTAATACAATATATATAATAATATAATATAATATAATTGTTCACATATACATAAATGTTTTATATATATATATATATATATCTCATATCATAACTAAATACTCTTCGCAAGTATTTGTTATTTTCTTTATCCTTCATTTTTTGTTTTTTTTTTTTGTTTTTTGTTCAGTTTTATACAATTTTACACAGTTTTTGTTTTGTTGCGATTTTGGATGGCGCCCCATATTAGGCTAATGCCACTTACAGTACTAGACGCGTTTAACAGCAAGAAACGAGGGGCGAGTGGGGGAAGTGGGAGAGAGAGAGTGATAGTGATAGGGGGAATATTTGTAGATAGAATGCGCACTCTAGTGGTATGGCTTCAGATGCTCCACGTAATTCTCCGGTATAAGTCCCGTCTTCCCATTCAACGTTCCCTGCAACCAGCCGGGCTCATGTGAGAAACGCACTGCAAAAGACAAGAATTAATTTCAATTTGAATTTATAAATATTCAATCAATCACTTGCTCACTTACCATTCGTTATTATCTGATTTGGCTCAAAGGATAACTCGCCCTCGCTTTCGCCCATGCAGGCATATAAAGTACGCACTCGCCTGCAAGACATATAATATTCATTATTATTATTTGTATAGTTATTATTTTTATTATTTATACATGTATATATTTTAACATTTATTTTTTTCTTCTCATTACTTTTTTTTATCTCCTTTTTATTTGTCATCTTACATTCATATTTTTAATTCCTTTACTTAGATTCCTATTTATACTTTCTCTATTTATATTTCTTTTGAATTTCATCTTATTTCATTTAGTTCTTCTACTCCTTCTCTATTATCTATTGTTTTTATTTTATTTTTATCTTCCTCTTCCTCTTTTTCTTCTACTTCTATTAGTTTTTTCCTTCTTCCTGTTTTTCTTTTCTCCATCTTCTATGTGTACTTCTACTTTACCTATTTATACTTTCAGTTTTTCTATTTAGTTTATTTATAATTGTTTGATTGATTTTTTAGTTGTGTTTCTACTTATTTTTCAGTGCATGCTTCATCATCTGTATCTAACTTTACTTTATCTTCTATAACTTTTATCTTTACTTTTAATTTTGTTCTACTTACTTACTTTTGCTTCACTTATTATTTTCAACATTTACTTGTATATTTTCAATTCTTCTGCATTTACTTTAATCTTTATACCCGTTACTTAAAAAATAAGTAAAAGGGTATATTGTATTCGTTGCAATGTATGTAACAGGGACAAGGAAGCATCTCCGACCCTATAAAGTGTATATATTCTTGATCAGCATCAACAGCCGAGTCGATATAGCCATGTCCGTCTGTCCGTCCGTCTGTGTGAGGGCCTTGATCTGAGAGACTATAAGAGCTAGAGCAACCAAATTTGGCACACAGACTTCTTTACACCCCGCGCAGATTAAGTTTGTTTCAAATTTTTGCCACGCCTCCGTAAATCGCGAAAAGCCACCACAGTTTTCAAGATATTAGGATTTTCTTTTACTAATTGACGTTAACTATTATTATTACCTATCATCCTACTAAATCGTAACAAGATCGGACAAATAGAAAGGTGGTAATGGCTGAATAAAGCTTTTAAGCAATGTAAGTGCCTAAAAGCATGCAATAAAAAATATTTTAAATTTATTTAAATAAGTAACGGGTATCCTATAGTCGGGAGCTCGACTATAGTCTTTTCTATATTCTATTTCTATATTTCACACTTATACTTATTTCTATTTCTTCTACATTTATTTGTATATTTTTCTATATTCTTTATTTACTTGAATATTTCTTCTTTTACTTTTATGTTTCCTACTTATACTTAATTCTATTTCTTTTACATTCATGTATATTTCTACTTGTACTTTTATTATTAATACCTAAACTTATACAATTTCCATTTCTTCCACACGTATTTATATAGTTTATCGGGGGTGCCATAGAAATCGCTTTCGCTTGAATTTCACTTAAATTTCATACAAATTCCAGTGAAATTCAAGTGAAAGCGATATCTGTGGCACCCCCGTATTTCTTTTCCCTATTTCTTTTGGCTGTGATTCTAATTTTGTATTTCTGTTCAAATTTTTTTCCTATTTTTTAGACTCTCTATCTCTTCTTTTTTTTTAGCGATTGTTCAACTTACGCAGTTCCCGCTGTTAAATCGCGCTTGATTTGGTTAATGTCACGATTGCGATGCATTTTGGTTGGCGCATAGTCGGCGCTCTCATTTGTGGAGCCGCTGCCACTGAGACTGCCCAACCCGGCGCCGCCAATCATCGATGGCGCCGCTGTCGCCGTCACGATATCATCGCAGGTGGAGCCCAAAAGCGTCGATAGCGACGATGTTTGCGATGTGATGGGCGGATAATCAATGGAGCTGCGTGCGTTGAGTAGACGCGTCACATTGGCACTGCTGCTGCCACCAGAAATTAGGGCAACACCACCAGGACCAGCACCAGCACCAGTTGTAGTTCCAGTTACAGTTCCTCCACCTGCACCTGCCCCCACGCCACCATTGTTGGATGAAAGCGAATCGCAAACGCTCTCATTGGAACTGGACGTGGAGGCAGCGGCAACAGGTGAATAATGCTTGGCCTGATTATAGCCAAAATGGCTGCGCTGCACGGGCGGATGTTGTTGCGGACCAGTGACAATGGCGCTGCTGCTGCCCGAGTTCTGTAGCAAACGCTCCTTGCGCATCGCGGCCGTGGGCGGGGATACATTGTTCAAGCTCAAACGATTGCTGCCAACGGCATTCGTATAAATGTGACTGCTCGATGCGGATTGGGAGACCGGAGTGGCTGTTGCCATCAAATAGTCGGCATGCCGTAAATTGGTGCTTGTTGCCGTTGCTGGTGTGGCATGATGGGCTTGCAAAGTGGCGCCACCATTTGTATTGACTGCACCACCACCAGCACCACCAGCACCACCGAGTATACCATAAACAGCAGCTGCTGCTGCTGCTGCATCCGATCCACTGCGTCGTCCACTGATGTCACTTTGTGTCATCGCATGCAGATTCTTCATGCTGCCCATTTGCGTTGGCCTCGAGTTGCCACCACCACCACCACCACCACCACCACCGCCATTTGTGGCATGTGGCGTGTTGTTGGCGCCATTTGTGGTGCCAACTCCTCCTCCTGGTGGTGTACTGCTGCTCGCACTTGCCGGCCCATGTGCATAGATCATGCCATTTGGAATATTCTGCAAGCTGCTGGACATTGTGGGCTCCGTATAATTGGATTTGGTAACCACACGATAAACTTTCTGTTGCGGTGAATACATTGAACTGCGTCCCACACTGCCACCACCACCACTACCAACTCCTCCTCCGCCCACTCCTCCGCCCGTTGATGCCGCCTTGCCCACCTGGGAGGCACGTGGCATTCGTGTCGGCGGACTGGCGCTGCTCGGATGCAAACTTGCCGCATTGACAACAGACGCCGCCGATGTCACACTGCTGCTGGGATCATTCTTGAAGATCCGCTCATAGTTCTCAATCAGTATGTTGATGACAATGTTGTTAAATTTAATGTCCAGAATCGCGGCCACCGTCTCCTCCAGCGGACGCAAAAGTGTTGGACCAAACACAACGCCCAAATTGAACACAGACATTTTGTTCTTCTCGTATTTCCGCGACACTCTGAAATTACAGAAACAGATTTTAAAGTGGAATTTTGCATAAAATTTAGAAAGATTTGCAGGGATTTCTACACTGAAAGAAAAGACCACTTTCTAAAATCAAGAACATTCATCTTAAATATTTTCTTCTTTAAATAAGAATATTTCAAAACTAAGAATATTATTTTAAAAAAATTGAAAGTTCTTAATATAAGAAAAAGAATCTTAGATCTTTGATATTTTTCTCTTAACAACAACACACGTTTTGAGACTTAGAATTCACAACTGGTTCTGGCGTCTCAAAGATGACATTAAGTTTGGATCGCTGTTCAAGTCAGCACAACGGTACTGATGATAGAGATTGGCATCTCATGAAACAAGTGGCATCTCTGCAAGTGTTTTGTGTGTTGTTGTTTAGTGTCAAGTTATAGTAACTAAAACGTACTTCATTCTTCTTAAAATGTTAAGAAGCTTAATCTTTATTTGAGATTTTTTGTCTTGAGTATTCAAAACTGTTTGGTTTTGATACTAAGATATACTACTTGTTGTCTTGAAAATATAAGAATTTATGATCTTAAAAACAAGAACTTGGTCTTAATTGAAATGTTCTTAGAATCAAGATGTGTTTTCTTACTTCAAGATTTTCATGTTCTCAACGCATTTTTTAGACCAAAGTTCTTAATTCTGAGACCAAAATCTTGATTTTAGATCCTTTTTTTTTATCAGTGTAGACTTTTACTTTAATACTCTTTTAGTTTTGTGCTTTTAAGACAGCAGCACGCTAGTGACGACATAAAATATGTATTCAAACAATACATTTCCAAATATCTCAATTTAATTCAATTGCACACAAGACCCCTAGTGACCGCTAGTGACGAAATTACATACAATTCGTATTTCCAATGGCTATAAATTTTGTCAAGGAAACCAGCCACACGCTAGTGCCAAATTAGACACAAAATCTATTTAAAATCGTCTCAATTGATTTAAGATTCAATTATTTTGAGAGTGAATTACGAAATTTATTAACGATTTTTTTAGTTAAGAAGTTTGGTTAACGCTAGTGACGAATGGAGCCACTAATATTATCTCTTATAGCTTGAAATATTTTGCACACAGTCTAGTGTGGTATTCCTGTCACTATTGGCTACATATTCTGTATAAATCAATTCTTTAGACGTCAGCTTACGCTAGTGCCAAAAATTAAATCTACGGTCCCTTTTACGACATGCATTTTTAAAGCAGAAAGACAAATGTTAGTACCTAAATTGACTGTACAAATAATTTCAAATTCAGTTATTTGCTAGTGACAAAATAATTTCGATAATGATTCTGTTTGCTTACAGATGCAATTACTCTAAAAGTTAGTTGCACGCTATTGATAGAAACGTAACTCTAATTGCATGAATCTTATACAAGGCAGTAACACGCTAGTGACGAAATTGCCGACTAATCTATGATTGAATGCCGCTCAAAAGGTGACTCTAAGTATCATTGAGCAATTAAAGAGTTACAATCTGTAATCGAAATGGGAATCTACGTTTAATTGATTCACTGTCATTCGATCAATCGTTCAATCGTTGGTTGATTGAGCACTTACTCAGTCAAATGCCTGATGACCATGTCCAGCATTTCAAAGTTTGGTTGCGGCAGTTTGTAGACCAGCTTATGCACCTCATTCACGCGCTGATTGAGGCTCTCTTTCTCTGTTAATTGAATGCAATTGTAATTGATTGATGGTGATTGATTTGTGGTCAATACTCACTGGCTGCCTCGATGAAACCGCTGTGATAGTGATAGGTCATCAGGGGCTCATTCAGATTGCGCAGATACATTTTAAGGGCGCTGGCAATTGTGTTGCTCTCCATGAGATCCCGATACTTGTCATCGATAAAAACATCCTCCGTCTCCTTGCGCTCCATGCCGAGAGCAAGTAGTTTGTTTATTTTGGTACCAACGCCGCTCTTACGATAAATGCCCTCATCCTCGAGTCCTCGACTCTCCAAAACCTGAATGCAGCGACGCACAAACATAAAGCCAGTCTCATCCAATTGATAAGCTTCATTGGCCTTCATTTTGCCAGGCGCCAGATAGGTCTGTAAAAATATAACGATTATTTAACAATGCTATCGATTGACGATTGATAAGTTACAAGTTGGGATTAACAAGTCATTGAATTCGGTAGGAAAACGATACTTTTTAAATGAAAATAAATTTAGTTTGCAATTTATCTTTGCTTTCTAAAACATAAGAGTGATCAAGGTCCTCAAAATAGTCTATTTTTAAATAGATAACATCTTAAATTGAGTGTTTAGTTTAAATTGCATCTAAATAAATGAAACTAGACATCAAAAAAATCCGTAGAATTATAAATGTATTGTGTTCAGCGTCTCGACTCGCAGCAGAGTATTTGCTGTGTGTTGTTGTCTTTCGTTGTCGACGATGATGAAGGCGACATTGTGCAGCCAATTTTCAAAATAATGGTTTGAGTTTTGTGAGCAAATACCAGCTAACAAAATTATAATTTTAAATATAAAATTCTTTGTCCTGACTGACTCACTGACTGACTGACTGACTGACTGAGAATCAACGTGTAGCCCAAACGGTAAAAGATAGAAAGCTGAAATTTGCACACAACATAGATGAGATAACTTCATTGTTCAATAAGACGGCGTTTTGCGAAATTCGACCTCTAAGTGGGTTAAATCGGGGTCAAAGGTCACGGAATTGCTTAGTAAGAAAAACTTTTTTGTTTCTTAAGATATCTCAACCAAACTTACAGATATATATATGTTTGGTACTGTCTCTTACATTCTGACTAAATTTTATCAAAGTCTGGTGATTATATCATATAGCTGCCATAGGAACAATCGGATGAAAATAACCTTTAGTATGAAAAACTTTTGTGTTTCTTAAGATATCTCATCCAAACTCACAGATTATATGTTTGGGGCTGTCTCCAACATTCTGGCCAAATTTGGTCAAAGTCGGATTACTATATCATATAGCTGCCATAGGAACAATCGGATGAAAATAACCTTTAGTATGAACAACTTTTTTGTTTCTTAAGATATCTCAACCAAACTCACAGATTATATGTTTGGGGCTGTCTCCAACATTCTGGCCAAATTTGGTCAAAGTCGGATTACTATATCATATAGCTGCCATAGGAACAATCGGATGCAAATTAACCTTTAGAATAAAAAACTCTGTTGTTGTATGAGATATTCTTAGAAAACTCACACATTAACTCTTCTTGCTAAATTTTGAATTTTTCCTCAAATTTAGCTTTTTCCCGCCCGGGCGGAGCCCCCTAGTTTTAATATAAAAAACAATTGCATTTATGAAGCCAATTTTCATAATAATGGTTTGAGTTTTGTGAGAAAATACCAGCTAACAAAATTATAATTTTAATATAAAAAACAATTGCATTTTCCTACCTAGACCAATAGCTTATGATTTGTATTTTATATTTTATATTTTCTATTTTAATTTGTTTTGTAACTTACCGGTTCCGTGCCATCCATGGCGCTTAGCCAGGAGCGATGATCCTTTTCGCTAAGCGCCTGAAACGTATAAACGATGCCCGGTTTCTCCTTGAAGGTTAAATCAAAGCAGAAACGCTTCTCAAACTCGGAGGCTCGTCGTTGGCACGAGAACAACGTCAATTTCTCGTCCTCACGGGCCTCGGGCCGTGTGAAACTGTGGTTCATCTGATTGAACTGGAGCATTGTGAACTCGCGCTTTTGTTTCTTGAATGTGCAATAGTATTTCGTCCATGTTGCTTTGAAAGGCTCTAAAAGTGAGATTTTCAGAAGGGAACCTACAGAATTCGTTTCGACAGGCAAGAGTTCAGAGTTTTAGAGTGTGGTGTGTATGGTTGTGTTGTGTTTTGTTTAAGTGTGTGGTATTTTTATAGATATATATTGTTGTTTTTTTTTTTTTTGGTTGCACAGTCACAGATTTTGCAGTTGACACCAAAAAGCACACGGCAGAGAGATCACACACAGTTTTATGCCCCAAAAATACGTAGTTGAGTTGGATTTTTGTTTGGGGGTTGATGGATGGTGGTTTAAGGTATAGAGAAATAAATAAAAGAAACAAAAATACACACAATATAATAGTAGACCCATCAATATTTATCAACAATTTGTTAGTGCGAAAAGTGTATGTGTGTGTGTTATTGTTAAATTATAGATAGTTGGAAAAATAGTTGCAAGGGGGGGGAAAAGAGCAAAACATTTATCGTTAGATTAAGGTTAAGCATTGCGTATTTTAGACAACATTTAACATTTAAATGGCTTCAGGTTAATTTTATGTGGCAATGAGGGCAACAAAATTTTAAAAATAAAAATAATAATAATTTACAATTTCTTTAATACGAGGGCTGTTATATATATTTCTGGCCTAATAATGAAAATGCGAATATTTATCATCAAAAATTGTTTTATTGTTTTTCAAAGTATTCTCCAGCCTGATTTATACACTTTTGCATGCGCTCAAACCAATTGTCGAAGCACTTTTTCCACTCCGATTGAGACACCTCCAAAACATGGTTTTTGAACGCTTCAACAGCATCTTCTGGGCACGAAAATCGTTGACCACGCATTTTTTTTCTTGATGTGCGGGAATAAAAAGAAGTCATTGGGTGCCAAGTCAGGGCTGTACGGCGGATGACCCATCAATTCGACGTTTTGGCCGGTCAAAAAGGCGCTGGTTTGAGCCGATGTGTGAGAGCTCGCGTTGTCATGGTGAAGAATGATTCGTCTTCTCTTGTTTGTTTTTCGAATTTCTCCGAAGACTTCAGGCAAACAAATTGTGGTGTACCACTCAGAATTGACCGTCCTTCGTTGCTCAAGCGGAACAGTCGCCACATGACCAGTTTTGCCGAAGAAACAGGCGACCATTTGCTTCGAAGTGCTTCTTCCACGAACAACTTTCGTTGGATTTGGCTCGTCTTCGAAGACCCACACGGTCGATTGTTGTTTTGTTTCGGGCTCATACGCATAGATCCAAGATTCGTCACCTGTGACGATCTTATGAACATCTTTTGAAGCACCGCGATCGTATTTTTTCAACATTTCTTTGCACCAATCGACACGAGCCTTTTTTTGAGCGATTGTCAAATTGTGCGGGATCCAACGACAACAAACCTTTTTTACGGTCAGGTGTTTATGTAATATCGAACGTATGCTGGTGGGAGAAATGCCCAAGGATGCCTCTATCTCCCGGTATGTCACATGACGATCTTGCATTATTAGTTCACGCACGGCATCAATGTTCTCTGGCACAACGGACGTTTTTGGACGACCTTCACGGAATTCGTCGTTGAGCGAACTGCGACCACGATTAAATTCGTTATACCAGTTTTTCACGGTGCTATAGGATGGTGCTTGATCGCCATACAAAGACTTAAGTTCATCGATGCACTCTTGTCTGGATAATCCACGTCGAAAGTTGTGAAAAATGATCGCACGAAAATGCTCACGTGTCAATTCCATTTTTTTAACGGAATTGAATTGTTCAAAGCTCTGTAAGTTTAACAATTCACGATTAAATGACAACACGTTCTGAGTGATGTTATGCTAAAAAATGTCAACCTTTCCAATGGAAATATCAGATTGCACCTGGCAACACTTATTGTTGCCTAGGCCAGAAATATATATAGCAGCCTACGTAGCTGTTAGCAAGTTGAGATACATTTGAATACTTTAAACTGCTTTAAAATGGCTCAAATATAGCTCAAGTTATTCCAAATAAAATTTAATTTTACTCAAAACTGGCCTGTTCCGAATTTTGAACGTTTTTTAAAAAGTAGAAACGAAAACGAACGTTTTACTATTTGCTGTTTCCAATTCTGATCGAAATGGGCTTGTTTTTACTTTTCGAACTCGGTTTCGAAAACCTTTCGAAAATTCATTTCAAGTATTTCAGGTAAATCAGACTAAAACTTCGTTGCTCGAATTTTGGTATTCAATTGAAGCAACTCAGCAGCTTTCGATCGCGAGAGTTGGTATCGATAACAAAAATTAAGGTGGAATTCAGAACAGCTCGGTTTCGTTTTTTATAAAATATTTTATAGATGCTTTTAAAAAATACTTCAACTATTTAAACTTGAAGTAGTGAAGTGAATCGATTCTAAAAATGTTCAACATTACTATAATTTTCAAATTATAATTTTAGGTATTTTTTTTATGCTTTAAATGGTATTTATTTTCAAATCCGACTACGTTTTGAAAACTACAATTATTGTCGATTTTCGGAATTCGGAACAGCAATCAACTCGTGTTCTGGCAAATCGACTCGTTTTCGGAATTCAGAACAGGCCCGAATATGTTAATCTACACGCTCATTGCCAACGAATTAAACCTTAGCCAATGTTAAAAAGAAACAATTACAATAACAAACAAAATAAAAAATGGAAGCAACAAATAACTCAAAGGAAAAAACTTACTCTTTTCCATCAAAAAGAGATAACCGCGTTTGGTGAAAATCTCCTCCGACTTCTGTAAGTTTTTGTAAAGAAAGAAATGATGATTAAAATCTTTGAAAAAAGTTTGATTGTATTTTTGTGTGGGATTATTTACCGTACGCTTTTCCATGTACTTGGTTTTCAGTTCGGTGACCTTTTCGCGAGCCTCCTCGAAATTTTCGCGAGTCTAAGGAATTAAAGAATACAGAATTTTAAAAGTGTGATTAGAGAAAGAGAGAGAGAGAGAGAGAAAGTGAGTGGAGTAGGGTTGTTGATATTTTTAAAAATATCAATATCGTTGATATTTCGATATGAAAAAAATATAATTTTTCTTGATATTTTTGACACAAAAAATATCGATGATATAATAAATCAACAGTTTATTCACTCCAAATTAGTCATGTTACTACTAATGTTTACTATTTTATTGCTAATTTGGCACTTGGATGTAGTGTCTTTTATTATATCCGAATACATTTTTGATTCGTCGTTTCGTGAAGAAAAGAAGTGGCGGCAAAAGATAAAAAAAACTGGTAAAAAATAGCGCACGATAATATCGTACAATTATATCGATATTGTTATTATCGTTTTAAAAAAATATCACTTAAAAATCAGGAACCGAAAATAATGATTATTGACATTTTTTCACATCAAAAAATCAATGACTAGAATACATATGTACGAGTATACATAACAAATAATGATAATGATTAAATTTGAGCGAAAAAAATAAAACTCACAAGTAATCATTATTTATGATTTTTATTTTTTTCGCTCAAAATAAAACTCACTTTGAATTCATGGCTTTTGTGTAGGTATTTTAGCATATTCCTTTAAAAGACAAGAAACCCAGAGGACCCATAAAACGCAAAAACAAATCTTTAAAATTATCTATTTTAAAAGTGAGTTTTATTTTGAACGAAAATATGAAAATCACTAATAATGATTTTTTCGCCCAAATTTAATCATTATCATTGTAGAAAATCATTAAAAATCTTTAAATAATCATTACTATGTAATTTTTATAATAAAACTCATAATGATTACGGTCCCTGTTAAAAATATATCATGACAAAAAATTAAATATCGATATATTAATATAATATCAACAACCCTAGAGTTTAGTGATAAGATTTACCTTTTGAACCTTGTGCCTCAGATCCTGCAGATAGTCGCGATGATCCTCGGCCTGCTCGTGGGCGGTGTGATAAAAAACGAGCCAACCGGATATGAAGGCCAACAGTATTTCGACAAATTCAAATTTGATGCGTTCCTGCACTTCCTGAATGCGAAGGACATAGCTCAGCGATTCCTGAATGTATTCACGCTCGTGCATGCCCAAACTGGCATCGGCCTGTCAATGGCAAATAATACAAGGAAAATCGGGTAAATGACAAATGTTAAAAACGCTAAACGCTAAACGGAAACAACATCAATGCAACCAAGTGGAATGAAACTGTGTATGTGTGTGTGTGTGTGTGTGTGAGTGTATGTGTGTGACACCCCAAAAAAAAAAACACACTCAAAAAGACAGACAGATTTTCAAGTGTTTGTTTGCACCTTTGACCTTTAGCCGGCCGGGTGTGTGTGTGTGTGTGTGTGTATGAATACCTTTTAATTACGCCTACGCACTCACACACACACAAAAGCACACATATATATATATATATATGTATATATACTTGCTAAATTCAGTTTACAGCAACAATAACAAAATTTCCCGCTCGAAAATATGCTGTGAACATTTGTGCCGCATTGTCACGTATCAAATGACATTTAGCATTTGCAGCTTCCTTTTGATTTATCCGCATACACATGTGCTGCGAGGGCTGCCACTAAACTTCTCCTTTTTTCAGTTATTCCACCAAAAACTGTGGAACATTTCTTACATTTCTATTTAGGTTAAAAATGTTTTTTTTTTATAATTTCTTGAGTTCAAGTTTTATTTTTCACAATATTTTTTTAATTTTTTAACTAAAATTTTTTTGAATATGTTACCAAAAACTATTGCATAAGATAGCAAATCTATTTTGAAAATATTCCATCAAAAATGTTTTTTAGTTTTTTGAAAAAAAAAAAAATGCAATTATAAAAAAAAGAAAAAACAAAGCGAATTTTTTCAAGTTTTATATCAGAATTTACTTCTAAACACTTACTTTTAAATGTTTCTATAATGCTACTTGCATTTTCAGTAAATTCACAATCCGACTCTTTGCAATTTGTCACATTATGTTCAACCTTTTGAAGATTTAAATCAGAAATTATCTCCAACAAATTGGTTGAATAATTCCTTAAAGTACATTCAGCTTTAAAACGCTGTTCGATCGATTTGACTTTCATTTAACAACATTTTTGAGTGATATTCAGGTCTGTTCCGAATTTCACTTTCGATAAGATTTGTCGGAATTGAATTTCTTTAACCTGCTCTAATACCATTTCGGCGATATTCAGCGGAATGATATCACTTTGAGTTGATGAGTTTAAGTCCGATAAAGCGAAAAACGATAATTTTCTAAATTCAAAGTGAATAAATGCATCTCACTTAATGCTAAAAAGTAAAAAGTGAAAACCGGAACAGGCCTGATTATTAAGTTCTGTTTTTTTTTTAAATTAACATAAATTTTATTTTACTTGATATGTTCTTGAACATTTTCGACTTGTTTTTAACATTTCATTGCTGAAATAATTTTGGCATATTTTGCATTTGTACTCGCTAAGTTCTAGTATTTTTGAAACCCCCCTCACACATACTTTTGACGTACTCACAGTGCGCACAATTCGATAGAATTGAACTTTGATATTTGGCCGGCAAATCTCCAAACATAATTTCAATCGCATTTGCTTAAAAAACAAAATAAAAACACTTGTAACTCAAATTTCTGCCATATGCAGCAATAAATAATGTTTATTGTTTATACATAGTGAAAAAAAAAACTGTTTTGCATTACCCAAAATCAACACAGTTTCATGGAAATTTATGATTTTAAAGCGCTTACAAACGAAAAACAAATGTCATAAATTCGCTTAAGCCCAAAAAAGTATGCTATAAATGCAGTTTTTGGTTTGAAACCGAATAATCTGGCATTCTAAAATTTACATTAACCACGAAAGCGAAAAATTGCGTAGAATATTAACAACATTTTGCAATTATCAATTTCACTGGAATTTTGCAGTGATTATGGAAAGGAGACTCATACATAATTTAAATAGGTTTTCTGGGAAAAAGTGTTTTTATATAAGGTTGACTGGTTGACTTTCATTTAATGCGTTTAAGTTTCGCATGGCAGTTTCATTGGAATTACATTGCAATTTATTATAGCCTAGTTTCTGGCTCTGTTAGCTTGGCAACAGTGTGGGTGGGTGTGCGTGTGTGAGTGTGTGTGTGTTTTAGCTGCACACAAAACACCTGTTAGTTGCCATACACACACACTCACACAGTTGCACAGACTGATAAGCAGTTATAAAATGGGGGTTGCTGGCTTGAGTTTATCAGCTTGCAACCTGCAACGTTATCGCTACGTTGGGGCAGGTAAGGGTTGGGCAAGGTAAGGGTATTTTAGCCAGTTCACTTACCACAAATGCAAACCGCTGCCGCGCACTGCATTTTCTTTAATGTTTTGCATAAAGTTTGCAATTAATTAATGTTTTGAGAATTAAAAAAAAAGTAATACAAAACAATAATTATAATTATAATTTTGCTGAGAAATAGCGTCAACTCAATTAAAAATAATAAATATTAAAATAAATACTAATCAAAACAATAATTACAGTACGCTAAGAAATAGTACAAAACTTTTGGACGTCACTTTGTCAACTTTTATTATTATTATTAAAATTAATACACTTGGTTATAAATTATGTTAAAATGCATATTTTTCGATTTGATTTGATTTGAGTTTGCGTTCCAGTTGCACTGAATTAAACTATAAATTGATAGATACAAATATTTAGACCAATTGACCACACAGCACCAGTAACAATCATAACAATAACAAAAACAACACGAGTAATAACAACAACAACAACAACGACAACAAGAGTTGTGAGACCTTCGAGCAAAAAGAGAACCGAGAACCGAGAAACAGGTGATGAGATTTCGCTTCGCGTCTCGCACAACACACAAAAATTGAGGCCGCAAATAAAAATTCCTTTTTTTGCATTTAGCCTACTTTTAGGCGGCACTTTTAATTATCAAATTTTATTCTTTTTATATTTAATTTCATTTGATTTTATTTAAAAAAAAAAAACAATTTAAAATCGTTTTGTTGGGTCGCTTGAATAAATTGTTTGCTGTTGCTGCTGCTGCTGCTGCTGCGTGTCGATTTGATTTAGTTTTTAGTTGTTTTCCACGCACTTTTGCCATTTTCTACACACACACAGTCGCACACACACACACATTTAGAGCATGGCAGCTGAGTGCGCGACGCGCATATGAAAATGCTGCGCAAATTTTGTTTTTGTTTCGCATTTGGTTGCCAAAAAAGGCCACGACGTAACTGACACGACAACGACAACAACTTTAGCTCCAACAACAACAACTACAACACTGACAGCAACACCTACTGCTCCTATTATAGCAGCAGCGGCAGCGGCAGCGGCAGCTGTGTCCTCAAGTGCGTGGGAGAGCGCCTGCGCTTTCCCTAGCTTCCTTGTAGCACAATACCCAGCCCAAAATTGAAGCCAACGGGCATATACCACTTAATGTAAAGCTTTACATCGAAATGTTAAAGTCGTCAAATCAAAAATTGAGTTATCGATATATCGCTAAACAAAAATCATCGAGTTAAAGTACGTGAAAATTGCTTATGCGATAGTCAAGCTGTCGATTTTCGATGTACAGTCGAGCTTCCCTAACTCGAATCACCATTATCCAAAGAAAAGGTTCGAGTTATGGAGATATTCGACTTGTAGAGTTCTTTTTCTTAAGTTTATTAATTTTACTGCCACTCATTTAGCTCGAGTTAGAGAGAAATTCGAGTTATAGAATTTTGAGTTATGGCAGCATCACAAGTTTTTAGTAAAATAAATTTAAATTGATAGAAAACCTTAAATGCTAAAATCGCCAAAACAAAAATCGAGTTGTCGATATATCATCAAACAAAGTTATCGATAGTAAAGGTATATAAAAATCGGTTCCGCGAAAATCGAGTTGTAGTTTTTTTCATTTTTTTATTTTTACAACACTAGTATATACAAACGTGTTCAAAATAATAAGAACATGATATGCAAAAGTTGAATTTAGTAAAAAAAAAATACAAAAAAAAACGACTATCCTTTTTTTTTTCCTGAAATTGATCATAAATCAGAAAAATGAAAAATATGCTCAAAAACAAATCGATATTTTATAGCGACAACAATACTGGAAACTATTATTGTCAATATCGTTATCGATATAGTCCTGCCGATATTAATGACTGATTTGAACACAAGTAGATAAAAGCCAAGATTTTGACGATCATGACATTCACTATAAAGTAGAGGTGGAGAACTATCGATAGTTGGCACCATCGATAGTCAGCGATATTATTTTTCAAGCTATCGATAGTTTTCGATAGTGTGTTAATTTGAGCATACATGTTGAATTCCAAAAATTATAAAAAACTATCGACCACTATCGATAGTGCAGGTCTGCCATCGATGGCGGCTCGATAGCGCTTGACCATCGATAGTGTTATCGATATTTCTTCACCTCTACTATAAAGATATTTGCAGCATGCCTAACTTATATTCTTTGAAAATATTTGATTATATTAATTTATTATAATTTAAACTATTGATAGTTTCAGTGCGATTACAATTTTCATAATCGGCACAAATTTCACAATACTTTTGAGCATTGAAGGCTTTTAGTGGTTGTAACTTTTCAGCTCACACTCCGACCTATTTTCTTTGCTCTCAGCATATTGGATACTCAAAAAGCCAATTCGCGTATCGCCTTTAGCGTATCACATGCGGAAATAGCAATAGAGATGCATATTGGGAAATGTTTCGTTGCTATGGAATATGTTGGAGCAGTTTCAACGACAGTTACGGTTCAATTACAAGTCAATTACTGTTGTATATACATTTCTATAGAATAACTGAGGTGTGTACTATCTATTGTATGTCACGGTCATTGCAGCCACCCAGCAATCAATCCCATTTAGCTATCCATCTAAGGTACAAAATACTTGTGGGGCACTTGATAAAAGTGGCAAATTACATGCAACACTCTCTATTGTCCTGTTCTTCTTGTTGTTCTTGCCACAAGTTGGAATAAATGCAACAAACGGCATTTAAGGGTCGTTTGTGTCAACAATAACAAACAGCAACTGTCATACACACACACACACACCCATAGACAGGAGACACACAGACACAGACAAACACAATCGGCTTCACATGGAAAAAGCCGTAGCATACTTTGAAGCGCAACGTTCTCACGTTAAATTGGAACAAAAAGCTTTAGCTCTCTCTCTCTCTCTCTGTCTTGTAGTTATAAAAGCTTCGAAAGCTCTTTGCACTGTCAGAGTTGCCACATCAAGTTAAAAACAATTGCAGTTATCGACAGTTTATAAAATAAATAAAATATGTGTCTACTTAAATATTAAATTTAAGTGAATAGAAAAAAATATGTCCTTTAATACAAAATGAAATGATCAAAATTGGTTACTAGTCATATCATAGAAAAGTAGGAAAAGTGCTTTTCTTAAATTTGGTTGCTTTAAAAAATTTTCTTTACGTGGGAAGGCCACATAAATCTAACAATAGTTGTGCCCACGGTTGCCATTTAAAAATATCTGATTGAGCCAAAAACAAACAGAAAATGAGCAAAATTGACTAAAAAAGAGCCAAAACTTTTTTTTTTGCAGTTCATGTTATTTTTTTATTTAATTAAATAAAAAAAATGTCTCGTTCACAAACACTTAAAGCAATAACACATATTTCCAAAGCAATTCACATTTTCATCTTCATCTAGTGATTATGTTATTAAAAAAATATAAATTTAAACTTCAACCTAAAACTATACAAAGTAACTGATTCTGAACTGATGAAAAAAAGAGCCAAACAAGAATAAAAAGAGCCAATTTTGGCGCAAAAACGCCAATTGTGGCAACTGTGCAGTGTTGAAAGAAGTCCGCTAAAAATAAGGACGGCTTTGAATAGACCAAATATAAAGTAAAAATTAAAAAAATTGAACTTTTATTTTATTTCTAAATTAGAATGCAAAGAAGGTAGAAATAAAATAAAAGAATGCAATAAAACACAACCAAATTTAATATTTTATTTCATCAAAATTGGTTTATTCAAATCCGTCTGTTTTTAACGGTCAGAGTTGGCAACAGTGCAACCGTGGTTGTGCCTGCTTTTCGATACATATATCGATTGCGGCAAAAGCTCTTTCGTGCAGCGTTGCCAGCTAGTTTTGTGAAGAAGCTTTGTATACTTTGTATGTATGGGAATCCTAAGCATCTCGCCATTCTCCCCCTTTTTGCTCTCTCCCTTCTCCCGTATTTCACTTGCCATTTGAAAGCGCATTGTTTTTGGCATTTTGCGTGGGCCAATCTTGTTGTATTTACTGCCCACATTTTGGCGGCCGGCATTGCCGGTCTTGTAACTAAATATAGCCAATGTTGCTGTTGTTGCACACACATACATATATATTAGAGATACATAGATATAGATACAGTTAGAGAGACAGATACACGAATGATTTTCGCATCCTTAATTCTGCGAAGCGTGTGTTAAAATTAGCCAACGACTGCTGTGTGGGTGTAAAAAGGTAACGCTCTTTGTCCTTTTTTTCTTCTGTTTCTCTTCATTCTACTCTTCTGTCTTTCTCCTGTGTTTTTTTTTCTGTTTCTTTTGTCATAAATTTCCATTTTAATTTTGCGTTGCTGCGAGAGAGAAACGGAAATTGCCAAGGAAATTGTTGGCATCCCTCAGCCGTTTGCTTGCAGCAACACCTTGCAGCGGCTTAAGAAAATGATACTTTTGCAAATAAACCACCCAACCACCCAACCACCTAAAAACCACCCAAAGCATCCAATACCACCACGGCACTTGTTCAACCTTTACCCAAGGGAGGGCATTTTCACACCACCCTCATGCTGCAATTGAACAAAAGCTGAAGCCGGAAAGAAGGAAGAAAACTGCAGCAGTCAATTTGATAAGGCACAGGCGACATTCACACACAGACAGACATTCACACCTACACATACACACACACACACACACAGAGAGACAACGCATTACCTTAACGAGCGAGGGGAGAGAGAACCAATTCGTATCAGAAGGGAAAACTGAAGCTGCAAACGACTTTAAAAGCTGCAGTTCAACGAATGTTCATAGCTTAAGATACAGGCACAGATAGCTGAAAGTTAATTGAGCTTATAAACTTAGCGAATCATTTGCAGGGATTAAAAGTCTCTTGATCTAAAATAATGCAAGGGAATATATGGTAAAAGGTATATGAAACCATCAGAAAAGTAATGTGATAAAGGCCGTGTTCACCAGAACAAATCGACAACAGAATATCGATGAAATTTGTATGATTACGGCACTGTATGAACGGCACTGATTAGCAATCATGATTTCCAAAATTTTGTGATTATGATGACTGAAAATTCATCACCAAAATAGTACGCTGAAATTCTCCGATTGTGATGCTTTGTTATCGATATAACAAATCGTAATCAACAGAAACACAAGATTTGAAAATAAATAGGACAAAATTAACAAGGAAATCACATTATTAATACTAATTTGGTCTTCTTAAAAAAAAAGCAAAGAAGACGCTGGAATTTGCGTATTTTTAAGGAATATGGTTAGGAAAGTGCTTTAAACTTTCTTATATAAAATATTAAATGCGCATACAATATTGGTTTAATTATTGGTTAATGCAATTTATCATCTATTATTTTAATTCTGGCCTTTTGCTGTGTTCATTCCCATTACATTAAGCATTTTGCGCCAAACTACTTTGAATTTTTTTTTAATAAATATTAAAAGCTTTGACAAAATAAGAAATGACAACTTCGATTTTGCCTTAAAATTTCATCAGAGCCCATCAAAAAAATTTTTGATTTCTGATACATGATTACTGATTGATTAGTTCTGGTGAACACGGCCAACGTTCTCTTAAACTTCTAGTGAGCTATAAATAAAAGCATATTTTAAGTTGTTTGTCAAACATGTTTGTCTACAATTTACACACAGATCATTTTAGATAATTTTGAAACTGGAAAGGTTAATCAGAAATGTTTCATTCATCAGTTTTACATGAAATGGATATTTTCAGTTCATAACGCAAAAGTCTTGAATATCTTAAATGTCAGTATTTGCTTGTAACAGTCTTCTATTCATATTTTTTGAGTTTGGTTTTTGTTATAAAACATTTGGAGATTTAAGTCGATCAAATTGGAAAAATATAACAAAAGCTACAAGAGCAAATGCCTAAATGTATGCAGTAGTTTTTTATAATTTAAATAAAATTTAATTGAGTAACGGGCAGGGATTAGAACCCTAACCGAAACCGTAACCTTTAACCGGTAAAAACCGATTGAAATTTAAAACCGTAACCGAAAAAGAAAATTTTCATTTGACCGACACCTTTAAACCGAAACTCTGTAAACCGAAATAACCGTTTAGTAACCGTTTCATTTATAAGGGTGAATTTCAGTTTTTTATGCATAAAAAAAAAATAAATAAATATTTATTATTTTTAAATTTGATTTTTGATTTTAATTTTCTTATGTTTGATTTTAAAATTTTTATTTGTGATATTCATGATCGAATTTTCATAGCGCAAATAAAATAAACTTGTTAAATGAAGTCTTAAAATTGTTCAAATGTAACTAAACTACATCAAACTGAAGAATATGAGACATAAATGTGTGAATGAAACATGCCATGAAATGCCCTTTAAATTATTATTATTATAATATTAATATAAATATATGTTTGCAAAAAACATATTTTTTTGTTTACCGAAACACCATACCGGTATTTCAAAACCGAAACATAGAAAAACCGGTTTACCGTTACGAAACCTTTATTCAAAGATTTTGCGTAACCCTTAACCGAAAACCTAAACCTAAACCACCTAACCGCAACCGTAACCGAAACCGATATTTGTTTCGGTTTTAAACCCTGGTAACGGGTATCTTTTAGACTAAAGCCAGTAGCTTAAAAGTTGTCCAACTATTTAATAGAAAATTTATACTATAAAACATAAACTAGTTTATATCTTGTTTGCCTTGCAAGTTTTATCTGGCAGCCTTAAGCATTTTTGTGCAAAAAAAAACTAGGATTTCCAAGAAAAAGATTTTCAAGGCAAAAATGCCCAAAGCCCATAACTGTCGAAGCCTTTGTAGCTGTGGAGGTTGCTGTTGTTGTTGCTGGAGTTAAAGTTGGAGCTGGAGTTATGGCTGGAGTCTGGCCTCTAATAGGCTTAACATGTTGAACCCCATTTGAGACTGAGCTGCTGGGAAAGCGCATTAGCAGGCGGAAAAATGTGTGTGTTTTTAAAAAGAATCGAAAGAGAAGTTAAGGAAGAAAATATTAGAAGCTTAAAGGCAAAACAAATATATGGCAGGCAGAGGGTGGAGGAGACAGAGAGGGAGAGAGAGGGAGAGAGAGAGAGGGTGGTGTGAGCGTGTTGCAACAACCGACAACCAACAATGACGCGTGACTGATAACAAATTGTGGTGCTTAATGCAGAACAACTTTGGTCGTCCGGCCGGCATGGAAACCGCCACAAACGGCCGGGGGAGTGTGGCGACTGTCGGCAACAATGCGCCAGGATAACAGGTACATGTGTCTGGATCTGAATCCGGGTCTAAAACTGAGGGGGGGGGGGGGGGCGTGTGACACAAGGGCGGGCTACGTGACACGCATGCCAAAGCAAGAAAATCAATAATACAGCTTGCTGCACATTGCAGCACACACACACACACACACACTAACACACAGAGAAAACAATCCATTGTTAAATTTAAGTTGAAAAAAAGTACTTGATTTTAGCATAGTATATTTTCTAAGTTTGTATTCAAAATATTCATGGGTGCCACAGAAATCGCTTTCGCATGAATTTCACTGGAATTTGTTTGAAATTTAAGTGAAATTCAAGCGAAAGCGATATCTGTGGCACCCCCGATTATTGTTATATGCGGATAATATGGCAACCAGTCAGCAATGAAAAAGTCAAAGAAGCCAAAAACATTTATTTTGATTAAAATATTGCGGAATCGGAAATCAAATATTTTCTACATGGTTTAAGAAAATCCGGGATTACCAAACTTCTATTCCGATTGGAAATTCCGCTTTTTTTTCTGTGTTGAGACAGCGGAAAGAGAATAGAGAGAGAGGGGAACAGAGATAGAAAGAGCGACAAGTTCTGCTTCTGCTCGAAATGATGGAAAAATAAACGAAATTTGATTGATTTCAATTTGTGGTTTGACCCGTTTTCAGAGCCACTAAAAACCAAAGGCTTATAAATGCTTAATGACCACACACACACACACACACACAGTCAGTCAGTCAGTCAGTCAGTCAGTTGGTCCGTCACTTGCATTATTAATAAAGTGACACTGGTGGTCAATGGGTTAAGGGCCGCCAACTGACAGCAAGTGTGCCTATGAAACTTATCTATAATTCCACAACATCAATTAATTGTCTTACATTCCACAAGTTAGCTAATAATCCATTCTGCTTAAAGGCCTACACAATGTAAATAAAGTGAGCATGGAGGACACATGTGCACGTTTGAATAACGTCACAGAGTCAAATATTAATAAGTAGAAAAGAATTTTAAACATTTTTAAAAACACAATCAAGTCAAATTACATTGCCATTTATTAAGCACGCCGTCGTCCACCATAGTCACTTAATTTCGTTAGACAAATTGCGGCAGACTGAGCTCAATGATTCTAATAAAAGACTTTGCCATTAATAACCCATAATCATTATCATCGTCATTATCATAATCGTCTGCATCTCATGAATGAACAGAAGCTACATCCCAAAAATCGACCTAATTTCATCTTGTAGATACAATTGTATCTACATATGTATGGAATGTATCTGTAGCTGTAGCTGTAGCTGGCATCTGGCTAGTCTTTCCAAGAACGTGTGCCAATTGTACGGCAATTACATTTATATGCAATTAGCTGACCGGCCAGTTCAGCCCACCGTCAATGCCGCTGCATGTGGTATCTTCATCATCCCCAATCCTTCATCATTAGTTTACCAAACTCAACGGGGGCAGCCTGTTTACATTGGCCGCATTTCGTGTGCAGCAAAAAATGAAGAATATGAACTCAACTTTATTTACTTAACAAAGTTCAAAAGCATTGAACGAGAGATTCTCAAACGAAAAAAAGAAAACAAATCTAGAGGAAAGTGAGTAACTAAGGAAGTGGCAAGTGAGGACCACACAGCTGACGTTTGCAACTGCAGTTTATTGACCCCCAAAAATATTGTCGGGGTCCAAATGACAGAATTGATCAGCCAGTTTTGTAAACTAACCTCATTTTGTGATTATCTTACAGATATCTCATCATTTCATAGAATTGCACAATTTACTCTGTAATTGTTGTACATAATCTAAAGAGTTTATTAAAGGCATATTGCAAAAGGTAAAATATATGATTGATTGATTTTAAGTCAAGAAAGTTATCATAAAACATTCTTAAATTGATCTTATACTATGATATCATATACCTAATCTTAAATATACCCGTTATTTAAAAAATACGTAAAAGGATATATTGTATTCGTTGCAATGTATGAAACAGGCAGAAGGTAGCATCTCCGACCCTATAAAGTATATATATTCTTGATCAGCATCAACAGCCGAGTCGATATAGCCATGTCCGTCCGTGTAAGTGCCTAGATCTGAGAGACTATAAGAGCTAGAGCAACCAAATTTGGCACACAGACTTTTATAAACCCCACGCAGATCAAGTTTGTTTTGCCACGCCCCTTTCCGCATTTTTTTTACAAATTAACGTTAACTACTATTATTACCTATCATCCTACTAAATCGTAACAAGATCGGACAAATAGAAAGGTGGTAATGGCTGATTAAAGCTTTTAAGCAATGTAAGTGCCTAAAAGCATGCAATAAAAAATATTTTAAATTTATTTAAACTTCCCACTTGTTTTTTTTGTATATGTTCATTTTTGTTTACTATTTTATTTTTGTATTCTAAATATTTCATATGATTTTAATTAGGATGTTGAAAGTTATGTTACAAACTATCTTTAAAGTTTCCCTCTCTCTCCCTTTTAAATTACTATGTTAAGTGTATTTATGGACAACTTGAAAATGCATGACCGGAAACGTGTTGGCCACAAAATGGCGGCTCAGTGCGCGCATGCTTGGCCTGTCCTAGCCCCGTCTGGGCATTGCCAATAAAACTCCCTCGCACTCCTCGCACACCGAGTTTTCGCTCTAACTGCAATTCATTGAGGATAAGGCGCAGGTCAGGAATATAGTGCGGTTGTGTTTTGGTCAGGAAGTAAAAAACTTTTTTATTATGCATGTTGCTTGTGTAACAGGCACAGGCACAGGCACACCCACATACACACGTACACCCACACATTCACACAGAGAGATTATGTGCTGTGCCAGTTAAAGAGTTGGCTGGCAAACGAAGCGTCGAGTCCTGGACAGAAGCCGCAGCTAGAGGGTTGAGTAAATAGCAGCAAATGCAACGGTTGCATGCCACATTGTGTCTACGTATTGCAGTTATGTACGCGTATCTACAGTGAACATTGCCAAAATGGAAATAGTTTTCAGCTTAATATTGATTTACAAAAATTACATGATGCTTTTTAAGAATTTTCGTCAATAATAATAATTAATTTTGATTAATTGTATAAAATATCTGAACATAATCATATTATTTATAAATTCTTTCTTAATTTATGGCTTAAGCCCACTGTTCAAATCTCATATTAATCAATCTGCACTTTAGCTTCACACTAAGAACTTAACAATCATATCATTTGTAATGTTGCCGTCTATTTGTGCATCTGGCAACACCGAAGAATAACTGAATAGCTGAAAGCTGCTCACTTTTGCTGGAGGTGCTGCCAACTTAACGATGTGGCGTTGCCAGATGTTGTTTTAGTAAATCAATGAAATGAGTCAACAAAATGTTAACTATAAAGATTAAGAAAGAATTATGTGGAATATAAAGTTTTATAGTCAAACAAGAATTTAATCAAAAAAGATAAAGTCTTATATATATTGACTAAATTATTTAATTTTTATTATTTAAATCGCTTTCGCTTGAATTTCACTTTCAATTTCATACAAATTCCAGTAAAATTCAAGCGAAAGCGATTTCTGTGGCAGCCCTGATTTCAAATTTTGTACCAATGCAGTTCAATGTGCATCTAAGCGAGTGTTCACTGTATATGCAGCTAACTGCTGCTTAATATTGATGCACTTTAACGTAGGTCATGGAACTTTGCCGAGTTTTCTCTATATATACAATATATGTATGTATGCTTTTTGTAAATAGTGGAAATGCCAACAGACGAAAAACTACTCTGCCAAGTGAATCCTTGGCTCGGTCTTTTGGGCGTGTACCAAAGCCGTGACTGGAATATCCAGACGGATAAGGCAAGGGGGTCTAATTTTTTTTTTTTTTTTTTGGCACGACTTCAATAGCAATTGCAATTTTTGTGAAAGAAAAGTTCGAGCGCAATTTGATTGCAATTTGTCTGGAAGTTTTCGGTGTACGAGAATGATGAAATTTTTAGCAGATTTACAAGCAAAGTTCAATGTTTTTCTCCAGTTTGTTTTTGTTTTTTCCTTTTTAATTTTTTATTGTTGTGTTTTTGTTCGTTGCACTTACCTCTTGTATCGTATTTTCTGGCTTTTTGGTTGACATATTGAGGAAACGCTCCTGTGATTGACAGAACTTTTCTGTCTTCTTATCAAATTTCTTTTTATTCTCCTTAACGCCGCCGATTTGTTTCTTGCGAAAGTCCTCCAGCGATTCAATAATATGTTTATCGGCGAGAGTAAGCTATATATATAAAAGATGTGGCATCATTTTTATGAATCTTCTTTAAAAATAGGAAATGAACTACCCACCATTTTCTCTCGTTCATCTTCAATTGTGCCAATGATGGCACCGAAGCGCTTTAGGCTCTCACAAATCACATTCTCATCGTCGGTTTGTGCGGTGCCAATGCACTCAAAGTTGAAATCATTTAGCAGAATGGCCAATTGTTTCATACGTGTGGAAAGTACTGTAATAAATGAATCGAATATATGCGATTAGTAAGAACTTTTTCGAAATTCTAATTACACAAAATAATCGTATAAGCTTAACTATTTTATAGTATAACTATTTGATAGCTAAAATGAAAAGAAATAATTAAATATTAAGATTTCGAGCAATTGATAAAATATCTACATTTCATCTAATATTTAAAAAAAAAAAAAAAAAATATCAATTGAGGTTGAATCTTAATCTATATTTATAAAACTCTTTGTCCCGACTGACTGACTGAGAATCAACGTGTAGGCCAAACGGTTAGGGCTAGAAAGGCTGAAATTTTCACAAATTTAAAGTTCACATAATCTTAATCACAGTCACAGTTTAAGTTCACAAGATCTTAATTCGAGTACAAAAGAACTTGGATCAAGATCAGCAATACTTATTTCAAGAATTTTATGTACTCACAGCTCAAGTTCAGAATATCTTAATTCGAGTACAAGAGAAGAGACAACAAAAAATTTTATATTATATAAATTTGTTATTCAGTACAATCTTGATAAACCGGACAACTAAAGACCAGCCTTTCAATTCTGCGAGCGAAACGATCAGCCCCTAGTACCTGTATAAATTTTAAAGATGTCAATTTTCTTTATTTATGCATTTTGAGAACTTTTGTGCTCTTTTTCGTAGATTTAATGCACTTTCAAATATGTGTACATCTTCACTTTATTATTATTTTTATTACCTCCTTGTGCGTCTCACCAAGCTCGTCCACAATTAACATATTCCTGTTCATTATTTCCTATCCACATTCACTTTCTCTAATTACAATCATTCGCATCAGCTCTTCACTCACTTTCTTTTCGCATTTTTCATTACAATTTTTGTGATTTTTTATCACCATATTATCCTCTATTCAATATGATTGTCGTTCAGGATCCGTTTGGTTATGATTTTTTGCGGTGATTATACGATTATCGTAGTGTCGGACAAATGACCATTAAAAACATCACTCGACACGTCTGTCGGTAAGTTAACGCAAAGAAGACACGACTCAGAACGGTTAACAAAAGTGGTAAAAGGGGGAAGAGAGAGAAGAGAGAGGAGATTTGAATGGCCAATTAAAGCTGGTGATAAGCCATACACTAAACCATAAATCCAGCTATGTTATGTTTGGGGATGTCGGGTTTAATATAGCTTGTCAGCATTTTGATGTGCATACAATTTTTAATAGCTTGTCTTTTGATTAAAAACCATTAAAAAAAAAAAAGTTTAATAAGCCATAAACCAAATGAGTGGGCCGCTGAGCTCAGAATAGCTGCTGGTTTTTTTTATTCGATTCTCCTCTCTTCCTTTCTTCGGACGATTAAAAACTTCTAAGCTTTCTTATATCTATTCAGTTTGTGTCCGATTTGTAGGTGAAAGTTTTATCGTTTGGAACATTTACGATAAAAACCAAAACAAAAAAAAAAGAAATAAAAACTGATTTCGAGTAGATTCATGCATTATTTATAAGCATTAAATGTATTATATATTATGTATGTTTATTTCTGATCGTTTTCACATTTACTTTACAACTACAACTTTAATAATTATACTATCGTGTAAATCAATTCAAGGTCATTGAAAATTACAACTGTAAATAAGCACATTTCATTGTTAACCGCACAAAAATTAGCAGCAACAACAATAACATAAACAACAGTTGTCAGCTCTCTAATTTGTTGCTGTGGTTGTTGTATTCGCTTTATTATTATTATTATTTTTATTTTTTTTTTGTGGTTCGCTCAGTGAAGCGTGTCTATTGTCATGATTTTTAGATGTATAGACCGATTTTTATATGGTAAGCACATAGGTAGAAAGGCAGAAATTATATACGAAAGTATAGAATAGAATTAAAGATACACAAAGTAAAAAGATAGTTTAGCCATAATATCGATAGTATTAAGAAAAATAAACATTTAATTTAGTTAAGATCGATTCAGATTTAAGATGTATCTCAATATACATATATATTGACTGATAGATATTCACATACATCTAATCATTTTACATTTCATCGATGAGAATACTCAGAACATAGTAATGTAGTTACTAATTTGTTGGTAACGTTTTTCGTAAGTCAAAACCATTTGATTACTCGTTAATTATTCATTTCACATGCGTATGCTAAATATCTTTTCGATTTATAAGCATGTAAACATTTTGTTGTATCGCAGATTGTTTAAATAACCCAACAGAATACCAAGTAATATAGAATCGATGGTAAGTTTGATACCATTTAAAAAGAGTTTGAATAAGTCAACATTTTCTTTCCATAATTGCTATCCTATTAATTGTTAATATGTTGTAATTTTTCAATGTTTACACAGATTAATTAATTAATTATTATGCGGCTGTCTCTTCTTCTTTTTATCTCTCTCTCTCTCTTTCTCTGTTAATGCCAATTGTCTTTCCAGTGAAGGCCTTAATCGGTTGGGAGCGTTGAATTTGAGGCATCAAGAGAAGAGAAAAGAAGCTTAAACTTTTAAATGGGTCATACACGCACATATATATATGTGCATATACATATATGTAATATACATATGTGTGTGTGTGTGTATGTGCGACGAGCCTTAAGTTGAAATCCAGATTTTAGCATACGCAGCATCCCAAAAAGCAGAAAAAAAAACGCGAAAGATTCTTTGGCAAATCAAGAAAAAGGAAAAGAAACAAAATAAAATAATATATGGTTGTCAACTTTTAAAGCGCGACTATGACATACCCTATATGTCAATAATTGTTTAAGTAAATTTAATAACATTATGAGCATAAACATAATAAATTGAGATAATCTAAATAATAAATCAAACAAACACATTAAAGTATATGCAAATGTTATACCCTTTGCAAATATACATTATTTTGTAGGTATTTAATGCCTTCTATTTATTTATAGATTTTAATGTATAGTGTATTGTACTTTATTGCAATAGTTATAGTTGACAGCTGAGTATCGTGTCTGATCTGTCCAGGGGGTTTTATCTAGTTGTCAAACTGTCGACAAGTCGTGTAGTAACAAAGTCGTCAAATTGTCGGTTTTTCTAGATGTTGCTCAAGTCATTAATTTGTTTAGCTACAGATAATCTGTTACAAGTCAGCTAGGCTATATATTACTTATGTGTGATAAATTGATACTTTGAGAGTTATATATAGTTAGTTAGACAGTTCAGATGAAGACATAAATCGCTGTTATTGTTAGATATGAGCGATAATTCTTACTATATATAAATAGTTGGGCATTGATAATATATTTTCATGTAAGAATTGTTATAATATGTAATAATACTTCGAGAAAATCAAACAAGATGTGAGTTAAGTTACAAGTTTATGTAGAATTTTTCATATTTAGTATAATTATAATTATAATGTTAACCCATTTTATGCCGCGATAAAAAAAAGTAGCGTGTTTTTCGTTAAAAACCACTTTTCTAGGCAAATTTGGACTTTCTAAAAGCGAATATGAGGTTAAAAATTAAATTTAAATTCACATTTTTTAAAACTTAAACTTTTTTTTAAATTAAATTTAAATGAATTTTTTTTTTTAAATAAGGGTTGACCAGAGTGAACATTTTCATAATTTTCTTAATTTTCCATTTGGAATTGGTTCACATACAAAGATCGCTCAGAAAATTATAAAATTTTGCTAGTCGAACAGCGGCAGAAAATGGGTTAAATAAAATTTGTTAAATCTTATTTCTGCGCTGCATATACCCCATGAACACGCACGCACAGGGTATGCAGTTGCCAAGAACTCGTCGAAGAAATCAGTCGCAGTCGCTGTCGCAGTCGACGCCGCTGCCAGCGTCGCAGTCTCTCAGTCTCAGTCTGCGCATGCGCAGCTGCCGCATTGGTGTTGGCGTTGTCTGTGTGTGTGTGTGCGCGTGTGTGTGAGTGCCTTGTGTGTGTATGTGTGTTATGTTGTTATTGTTGTTATTTCTCTCTTTTTTTGGCATGGTACAAATCTTTCGACATGGCTAAGGTCATTTCTCTTATTTTGGCCTACATTTTGCTTATATTTTTGTTGGCGGGCTTTACTCGTTGTTTTATTTCATTTTTTTTGTTATTTACTTTTTTTTTTTGATGCACGCTTCTGGCTCGACAACAACAACAACAACAACAACTAACAAAGTGGCTCAGTTCGTTTATGGAAGTTTTATGACATCAGACAGTGGGGACATGGATGGATGGATCGAGTCGCTGAATTCTTGTTTCTCTTCCGCTTATCCCTTTACCCTTGTCTTCTAAATTCGGACCGTTGATTAATTGCATAATTTCAGTTTAAATTACACAAATCATAAAGCGAAATTATTATTTATTTAAAGACACGCCCAAACAACTAAATGCAATTTACTTCTCCTCTTTTTTCTCAATACTCTGCAAAAGACAGATGAGGAATTTATCATCAGATTTACAATATTATTTACATTTCATTATTATATGCACATGTAAGTCAAAGGAATAAAAATAATTGATTGTTAACGAAATCGATTAATGTTAACAATATTCTGAATAACTATTTTCCTTCTTCATAAACACTTCTATAGTTAGTACATATCGCTCATTTACTAGAAGAGTGACATAATTCGAAAAACTTGGTTTTTGAGTTAATCATGAAGAAATGTTCGCAATGTGACAATCTATGTTGCAGGGATTAAAACCCTAAACGAAACCGTAACCTCTAACCGGTAAAAACCGATTGAAATTTGAAACCGTAACTGAAACCGTAACTGAAAAAAAAAATTTTCATCTGACCGAAACCTTTAAACCGAAACTCTGTAAACCGAAATAACCGTATCGTAACCGTTTCATTTATAAGGGTTAATTTCGGTTTTCCATACATGCAAAAAAAAAAAAACAAATAAAAGCAAGATGCAAAAATTATCTGCATTTCATTGTCTTATGCATGTACACACATACAGTGTGCCACTAATGTCTTCATACAGCATAAATTTGTCAAATTTGGGTATAATAAAGATGGTTTGATGCGAGTTTCTTATTTTAATCCTTTAATCACTTAAATTCCGTTCGAATGATACAAAAAATTTCTTTAACCCATTAAGTACTCTTGGAAAATTTTGAATTTTAGAAAAAGTAAATTTTTCAAGCTTTTTCCTCGATTTTTTCTGCAAAAAAAAAAATTAATAAAAAATATTTTTGCTAGTATTTTTTATGATTTTTTGAAAATTGCTAAAAAGCCACATTTTGTATGAAAAAGAGGAAAATGGGGTTAAAATAGTCATTTTTAGCAACAGTGAGAAAGTAATGCGCTTTTAGTATTATTGCAAAGAAATTTTTTTTTTTGTGAACCGAAACCATACCGGTATTTCAAAACCGAAACACACAAAAACCGGTTCACCGTTACGAAACCTTTATTCAAAGATTTACCGTAACCGATAACCGAAAACCTAAATGCAAATATAACCGAAACCGTAACTGAAACCGATATTCGTTTCGGTTTTAATCCCTGCTATGTTGTGTAAAAATTGCATCATTCTATCTGTAATACAAAGAGCGTAATCTAATTGGAAAAGGTTACTGAAAACGCAAAACTCTAAATCGCTGCGATATCTGTGTCACCCCTGTATATGTCGTTTTTTCGTTTCCAACGATTCGACTTTATCAACTCAAAAGAACGATATATCTCAGTTGCAATGCAATCGCTGACTCGAAAAGATTCTTTATGTTTCATAAAGCTCAGTTGGTTTTTCTCAAATTTACAAGTTTGGCCGCTTTTCAAAAAACACAGGCGACACTTGAAAACTTTAAATGCTTTTATCTCGAAACGCCATTTTTTTGAGATATGTCACTCTTCTAGTAAATGAGCGATATGATTTATTTTGAGTGAATATTCGACAAAGTTCAAGCATTAAAACCCTATTCAATTATACAAGTATATGTACATATATTTAACCGTTTCAAAATGTTCTTAACTGCAGGGTATCTATGCATTCTTGCTTAATTTAATACTTTTATAGCTTGACCATTAATTTAAGCGTATTTATTACACACACACACACACACACAATTCTGGTCAGTTGAGATTCTTTTTGGCAAGAGAAGAAAGTATTGTCATAATAAGAGAATCTACACAGACACATGAATATGTATTCGTATATTTAGTAATAATGCATTACAATCGATTAGATGAGTTATCAACAATAAACGTAATTGTTATCGATTCACTCATATCAACAATGTTTTATTAGCCATTTAGCTTACATAACATCAACTGATTAACTGTATACAATAAAAATGAGAAATAAATATTTGCTTTTATTCCCTGTAATTAATATAAACAGTTTATTAAACTTTCCAAGTGAAACATTTCTTACTACACTTGTAAAGAAGTTAGAAAATTTACTTTAAAATTTAATTTTATTTCGATTCATGCTAAACATTTAAAGTTGTCAAAGTGTAGGGTATGCGTGCAGTCGTGCTACATTCTTCTGGCCAATGCTTTGCTGCTGATAAGCAAGGCAAATTGCAATCACGTTGATGAGTAAGCGCCAATGATGACTGCAATCTATTTATATGAGAGTAGAGCAAAGTACAATCAAATGCTCTATTAGATACTTTTACTAATTGTTGATAAGCCGTGAACAAATAAAATAATTCAGCAATACTTCAGGTATGATAAGGAAAGAAGTTGCTTAACTTGACCAACTCAGGTGAGTTTTAGTCAATTCACTTTTAGCTCATCTTTTTCCTGCTTCTTTTCCTTTTTCTACTTTTTCCTCTTCACTTTGTTCTTAGCATATCTACAGTACAAATTCCAGACATTAATCGGTAAAAAAAATACCGATAGGTCGAGTTTTCTCAATGTTGTTAAATTTTCCAATTATTATTGTAAATATATTTAAGTCGCAACTACACTTGATAAGTCTCATGACTACAGAGTATATTTAAATGTAATTTAATTGGATTTAAGTTTTGATTGTGTTGCACATTTGATTATAATTTGCACTTTTTGGTTATGAAACTGATTAATCACCTTTTACAGTTTTGACTCTAGACAGTTAACTCTGTGTATATGTTAGTGTATATGAGTGTATTAGTGTGTGTGTTTGTGTTGGCCAATTAGACACACACTTGTCTGCTTGTAGACGAGCTAATTGTATTAGTCAAGTGGCGCTCAGCTATCAGAGCTGAAGTTGAAGTTGAAGTCTCAACATGAAGTTGTAGTTGAAGTTGAAGTCGTCGCCACTGCCATCCTCCGCTTTCCCCTGCAATACCCTACAAACTGGCTAGCCCCTTTTCACTGTGCATTACGCGCACTTTGCTTATTTGTATATAATTTATATATTTCATACCCTAGCTCAGGTTACTAGAGTTTTCTTACGAATTATGTAACGCATTAAAAGAGGTATGGTTAACAAATACTGGCTAACAGACAATTAAGTTAGTTAGTTATTTTAGGCTTAAACAAACTTCTAGATTGGTTGTTTTGGTGTTTTCTGACTACTATAACATATGTTTTTTAATAATAGTTGTTTTTTGGAATCATAAAATACATTTTCAGGCTTCGAATTACAAAATCATAAAGGTTTTACGGTGGTTTGGTTGTTCATGGACGAGCCAAATCAATTAATTCCTCTTTTTGCCTCTAAATTTCAATATTTCTTGTAAAAAAAATGGTATTTTCAATGTCCAAAAAAGTGGGCAAAACAGTCGTCTAAGTGTTAAGCGCTTAGCTCATCTTAAACTTTGTTTCATTTTCTTTTATTTAAGATAAAAATTATATCGGAAAGATTTTTAATATACAGTCGAACTTCCCTAACTCGAACTTCCCTAACTCGAATTTTCTCTAACTCGAACAAAATCGAGTGGCAATAGCGTTTACTAAGCAAATTTCATACAAATCGCCTTCCCTAACTCGAACTTCCATTAGTCGAAGTTCTCCTTAACTCGAACAAAAATATTGGCCCGTACTTCCGTAAGTCGAATTTTTTGGGAAAATCTCCAATAAAGTTGGACTTTTTTTTTCGTTTCTGTTTTATGCTTTTGTTACCGACTCGTTTGGATATGTAATATTGATGTACATTAACATATGGAGATGCAATATGATAGAATATTGCATCAACAATTATTTAGGCTTGTGAAAGTGCTATAGGAAAGATGTTCGAAATGTACTTCTTTGTCAGCACATCAGTGTACTAAAATGTTTAAAAATGTTTAAGGAAATATTCAAACTTATTAGTAGTTAAGGAACTTGAAAGTAGACCAAATAAATTAAAGTTGCTGAAAAAAGTGGTATGTCAGCAAAAATATTTTTCATTCTATTAAAAAATGAAATATTAATTATGATGACATTTGAATCGGGAACTTCTTCTGGATACAGCAAAAGAACGAAGAAACCAATTTTTGAGAGTATCGACAGGTCTTGATCAAACTGGAATCCTTTTTTGTTCAAAATAACAAGAAAAATTTGCAATTTGAAATGTATTTATGATTGAATGCATTTGTAGTTTCTTTTAATATACTAAAAAAAAAAAATTCCCTAACTCGAAGTCTCCCTAACTCGAACTTTTTTCCTGGATAATGGTGATTCGAGTTAGGGAAGTTCGACTGTATATTAATAATTTGAACAAAAGTGTGTGTGTAAAAAGTGTAACGTCCGCAACAGACAAAAACTATGTTTTTTAATTGACGAGACTACTTATCTTTATTTTTGATGCTAGATTGATATGGTCATATATTCCACTTAATTTTTTAGTATTTGGATTTTTTTTGATTATTATGCAAAATTCGTTAGTATATGTGCAAATGCACGTTAACCTCAAATCGACTTCCATTCTTTGTAACGGCCGCAACGGAACTTTCAGCAAGCCTAATTTTTTTTTAAAAAACAGTAAGGCTATTATTTTAAAATAGGTTTAAGAGTACTCCCAATGAAATGCATTTTCCAGAAAATTTCATTAAAATTCACTAATCTGAACGGGAGCTGTATCAGTTTAAGCATAAAAGCCCATATAGAACGATCGGTTCATAATAAATAAAGGGTATCCAAACTTCAATGTGCTAAAGATCAAACTTCTTTCTTTTCTTTTTTTTTTTAACATTGCTTTGGTTTGCTAGGCTCCTTTGCCTTTTGTTTTTGTTTTGTTTTCTTTTGTTTTCTTTTCTTTGCTGTTTTGTTGTTATTTGCGGCTGCTTAACGCATCGCTGAGTCGTCGTCGTCTTCGTCGTCGTCGTCGTCGTCGTCGTCGCTGTCGTCTGATAAACCGTTAGCCGGCCTCTGCTGCTCGTCTCAACTCTTTGCGTAGTCGTTGCGAAAGTGCAACCCGCCCTCGGGCTGAGCCCAACTTTCTGCAACGTCAGCCAAGTCCAACGTCAACCGTCATTGTCATTTGTCAAACGCGCCACGCGGCGTTTTATGGAATGCACACTACAAAAAAAAACAAAAAAAAACACACACACACACACACATGCATACACACATTCGCATTGCACACAATACATCATGCAGCAACAACAACATATTCATAAAAGAAGAAAATAAGAGAGCGAACCTTAAAAAACATAACAGCAATAACAATAAAGTGCATATTCATCGACTAGTCCATACCCTGCAAGCAGCTCTCAAATTAGCAAGCAGTGCTTTGATCAATACAAGAGCTCTACCTGTTTGATCCAAATATTTTGCTCGCATTTTAAGATTTCTAAAGATACATCTTTTATATTTTTTTTGAATATGAAATGTTTTTCAAGATTTCTTTATTTCATTTTTGATTATTATTTTTATTTTTAATTATTTTTTTATTCTCTGTGCTACCTATTTAAAATATCCATGACTTATACGATCAATATATTGAAATTTATATTAGTTCTTTATTATTATGTATTTTTATATTCTTTCATAATCATTATAAGATCTTTTATGTCTTGTTTTCAGGCAGTTAATTGAAAATTTATATATTTTCTAAATTTTTTTTTACTTCTCACTAACAAAAATACTTTAATTATTCTTGATTGTCATTATTTTAACAATTTGTTGTGCTAATTTAAATATAATTATTATACCTTTCTTTGGCACTCAATATAAAATATAATGATTTATTTATTAATTATTTATACTGTATCGTTATAAATATTTTTTTTTGTTATTGTTATAAGATTTTAATTTAAGTGTATCTTTTATATTCTCTTTCAAAAAACATTGTACATTTCTCAGTTATAATAAATTGAAAAGTTCTGCGTCTTACTGTATCTGTTGCCTGTTATGCCTTTTTTATAACTGACTGACTACAGGGTATCATAACAAGAGCAACAACAATAACTTTAGCGGTACCTTAATGCAAAAAGGGGCGTTGCCGGGCTGCCAAAGTGATTATGAAAAATGCACAACACGCGCAACGAGCTGTACACAGCATCCATAACAACAAAAACATCATCAACAGCAACATCATCAACATCACCAACAACAACAACAACAACATAAATAAATTAACCTGAAACGACGCAAAAAAGAAAAAAAAAAAGGAATTGTAGAAATTGAACTGAAAACGGAGCAAGAAATCCTTTTTGATCGATCCCTTCTCATCGAAAGGAACGAAACGTCAATTCAAATTGCTTCACAAATTATTCAAATGATTTCGAGTGAAATGAGACACAAGAAAAGCATTAAAATTTAGTTTCATTCGATTTATATAAAAAAAAATATTTTATATTTTATTGGAAACGTATTTGCAATGTTTGTTAATGCATTGCTGATGCATTTTAACTGCACTATTAAGCTATTTATTTTTCGCATTATTCATGTATTTTGATGCAATGTCAATGTAATAGTCGTCAATGCAAAATGTAATGCTTTGTTAATGCATAGAATATACATTGATGGGACTTGGTGGAATTTTTTCTGATTCATATTGATGCATTATAGATGCATTGTTATGGTATTATTTAAGCATAATTAATGTGTTTTGATTCAATGTCAATGTAATTTTATTAAGTTGTTAATGCTTGGTTAATGTCATGGTTAATGCATTGAAAATTCATTAATGAGACTTTGTTGATATATTAATAATCCACGCTTAATGCATTGTTTATGCATATATTATCAATTTTTTGATGCATTTTTAATGTAACTTCGATGCATTGCCAATACAATTATAATAAATTATTAATACATAATTTATTCTACGTAATTTAGTGATGTGCATCAAGTTAGCTTAACATTCTCGATAAAATCAACGATTAAGGGATGGACAATTTGCCGTTAATTATCCGTAATTTATTGGTGAAATAATTAAATTTGCCGCTCTTTATTTTTTTTTTATTTTAAAATAATAATAAAGTAAAATAAAATAGTAATAAAAGAATACAACCACAAGATTTTCGTTAATTTTTAAAACTATTCTTTTAACAATTAATTTCAACAATCACATGTTGAAAGAGACTTTTTTATACTTTTACATAAAAAATTAACTGAAATTTAACTTGATATCAAGTAAGCAGAACATTATTATTTTTTTTTTAAATAAAAGAGCGGCAAAATTTATTTTTTCACGAATAAATTACGGATAATTAACGGCAAATTTCACGATGAAAAGATTTCGAAAATTCTCAAAATTGTGGGAGTGTCTTGCTAACTTGATATCAAGTCAACAGAACATTATTTTTTTTATTAAAAATTAAAGAGCAGCAAAATTAATCTATTCACGGAAAAGGTTGAGCTAACTTTATGCACATAATTTATTGATACATTGAAAGTGCATTGCTAACAAATTCTTGATGCATTTTTAATGTAATGTTTGTGTTAATACATAATTTATACCTAATTTATTGATAGATTTGCAAATTATTATTTGCAATGTTAAATTTAAGAAAAAAAAACAGAGGCAAGTCAAAATTTTGATCGAATGCCTAAAAAAAATCTCCAAAATACATAAATCGAATCAGAAATTTGTCTGGCGTATTAAAGTACACTCAAAAATTGTATTCAGATGACAGAGTTGCAGTGTATTAATAAATAAGAACATTTTGAATACAATTGCAAAGCACACTTTATGGCCATGAAGTATTCGTAATTCTAAGCATACGCCTTAACTTTAAAGCCTACACTCTACTCCCATAGTATGAAGATAGCAACAACAACAACACAAAACATCAGATACAACAACTATAAGAATGACAACAACAAAAGTAAAAAAACAACAACAATTGTAAAGTTTCATTGAACTTCTGTTTCGAGATATTTTGCTTGAATGTTTCGGCCAGAAAGAAAGACTATCTTTAGATTTCGTTTGCCGGCATCTCATATAGTGAGTGTATATATATGTGTGTGCGTGTGTGTAAATCACAAGTGCACAACATGTCAAAATAATAAACGAAAATAACTTGTCACTTCTTTTGGCTAGGCGCAGAGTGAAAGAGCCGACAGTTAAGACAGTTCAGACAAATGGACAGATAGATAGATAGATCGTATTGGGACTGCGACTGTGTGGGGGTGGTGAGGGGTAAGGGGTCTCGTGTGTGTGTGTGTGTGTGTGTGTGTCAGTCTCAGCATGATGTCCATATGTCATTGCTCCCGGTATTTAATATGTTGTGCTATCTGTGTGTGTTTGTGTTGACGGCGCTTGTAAATTTGTAGCCTACATTTGATTTCTGTTTGTTTGCTTTTTATTTATGTTTATTGTTGTTGTTGTGTGTTTGTGTGTTTGATTGACGCGTGTAAATTGACACCAAAATTAGATAGAATTCAATGTGTCTGGCCAGCAAGCAAAAGTCGTTGCCCATTTCTAATACCCTGTAGAGGTTATAAAAACGAATAGGGTATTAAATATTTGATCTCTTCATAAGCAACGAAAATCACATAGACTGCTTTTTTATCGCTTTTGGCTAAAAGTTGTATAGCAATCAGCTGTAAAGGATCTACTGCTTAAGGCAATTGCATAAGCACAATACTGCTTGTAGGCAGTGCGTGGGAGTAGAGAGAATGGATCAGTGTTGCCAGATTAGCTTATTTCCGGCGAGATCTAGCATATTTGAAAATGGAATAGTTTATAAATGTTTGCAAACAACTTATAGCCATAAATCTAACATATTTTTAGCAATAAATAAATAAATAAATAAATATTTTATAAGTTTACAATGTTTCACGATGATTTCATTGATGATTTGAAATCACAAATTGATCAATTGATCACACTAATGACACTGTCGAAATTTTGGTCAGAGGTACTCGCCTTTAAAGACGCGGGGTATAATAATCTACTTGAGTTCCTTTCTTTATTTGCAATTCAAATGCTCTTCTCATTGCCGTGGTCAAATGCGGAAGTGGAACGCGTTTTCAGTCAGATTAATATTGTTAAAACAAAATTGCTCAACATAATGCAACTAAACAATTTTAAATACAATATTATCCTGTTAGTTTTCTTTATCATAATTTTTTATTTTTTCAGTATGTATTTTTTTAATTTCACTTACATGAATTGCGAAAATATACTTAAGTGAGGAAGAATATTATGAAATCGATGATTTTATAAATAATTTAATTTAAATAAAAACCTAATAATTTTGCAAGTTTTCTTTCATTTAGATATAGCTTGTTTTTCAGCATATTTTTTTATTTTTAGCTTGTTTTAGCTTATTTTTACTCAAAATCTAGCTTATGCGGGGGCTCAACATCTGGCAACACTGGAGTGGATCAAAGAGTGAAAGAGAGTGAGAGCGGCTGGAATGTTAAGCAGTTGCTTAAAGAAGAGCAAAAGCATAGAGTGGAATTGATCTACGAATGAAAAGTACAGTAATTAATGTGCAGCCCTTGCATTGCAAGCAGTGCACAAGAGCGCTATTCGCGCTGTCGTCTACTTGTCTCTCTTTCACTTGACCCAATCATTGTCAATCATAAATAAAATAGTACTGCTTGCAAGCAGCACACAGAAAACCTGCTGGTCGAACGTATTCTATACAACTTTTCCACTTGATCTAATCATCAGTATCGTACATAATTATCAAACATCATTATAATTATAATTTCGTTTCATTTCATTATAATTTCTGCTTCGTTTTTTTTTCGTTTTATAATTATCATTAAGTTAGAACTAACGAATCAACGGATCTTTTGTAATCTACTTACATTAGCGGTAATTTTTTTCTCATTTTTTTCATTTTTTCGGGTTCATTGGACAATTTGCTCTCTCCATCTCTTGCTTTCTCTGTGCTTTTGTATGATGTGTGTTACATTACATTATCTATCTTAAAGTGCAGCCAAATTTTAATGAACTTTTCATTTTGCTGCAGCTGCTGGTGTTTTTTCTGCTATTTTTTCCCCCATTTATTTTTAAGAACTTTTAATTGGATTTACCTATTAAGCGTCAAGCGCCGCACACAACCCGCTTACAATTGATGAAAATTGTTAAGCTCTGCTCTAATTGGTTTCGGCTACCTCCATTCCAGGCCAAGCACTCAGACCAGAGATGGGATGGGATGGAATGGAATGGGCCTGAGGATGGGGGATGGATGCATCATGTGTATAGAGGCTATGGGCTCGTGTCGAGGGACTGCTTGGTTAGGGGATCGCGGGGAATCGCAGGCATAGCTAATTAGGCGTAATTAAGTACGGCACGATGTTGTTGTTGTTGTTGTTGTTATTGTGGCCACCGCAAGAACTTGCAAGCGACAAAGGCCAAGCCAAGCCAAAAAAAAAAAAGGAAAAGAAAAGAAGCATAGAACAACAAAACGGAAGAGAGGAAAAAGAAACAACAACAAAGCATGCAGTTGAGGATCTAATTGAAAGATAGAGACAAACTGCAAATCGGCAAAGCAAGAGAGTCTAAATTGGCCAATACAAAAGTTCATAGTTGGTCAGAGAGCAAGGCCCAGTTGACGAAACTTTAAATTACTACAAATTTCGTGAGCTGGAAGGAAGGAAGAAACGTAACGATTATAATTCTTAAATTAAATATATAAACTACTTATATAAGCAAAATTATTTTTTGAACAATAATTACAATTTTTATTTAAAGATCTTAGATTAGTTCATATTTTAATTATTTATTATATTTTTTTTTTTTATTGAATTCAAAAAATTCGAAAAATAAATAAATAATAAAAATTGAAAAATAAAAAATAATAATTATTTTAAATTTTTATCATTTCGAATTTGCCGTTAAAAATATCATATGTATATTTTTCCCAGTCTTCTAAAAAAAAGTATAAGCCAATTTATTAAATAAAAAAATTAAATAAAATAAACAAAAATTTTTTGATGAAAAAAACTTAAAATTAAAATGTTTATTTAAAAATCAAAGAAAAACTTCAGCTTAAACTTTGTTTGCACTATTTTGGTCAAATATTTATATTGAATGTGCATTTAAAAAATACCAATAACTGGAACATACAGTGGTGAGCAAAAGTGAGTGCATGTTCACAGCACTGACTTTCATGATTCATAAAAACATAACCATACAAGGGAATCAAAATTTTTTTTTTTCTAAATTTTTATCATTTTATTCTTAACAAATAGGAGTAAGGCAACATTAATAAATAAAACGAATTCTTAGATTTTGAAACAAAAACGAAAAACTAAAAGGATTAAAAAGTTAGCTTACTTTTTCAACTTTTTACCCTAGATTTTTTGGAAAGAAAGTTTTGATGCATAAAGTCGGCAAAATCAATTCTATTAGTGACAGCAAAAAATTTTTTTTCAAAAATCTCTTCGCTAGAATTTTTTAAAATTTTTTGAAATTAAAAAGTTGAAAAAGTAAGCTACATTTTTTTTCCTTTTCCTTTTTCCTTTTTCCTTTTTTATTCAAAATCTAAGAATTTGTTTTTTTTATGAATGTTGCCTTACTCCTATTTGTTAAGAATGAAATGATAAAAATTTAGAAAAAAAAAATTTGGATTCCCTTGTATGGATTTGTTTTTATGAATCATGAAAGTCAGTGTTGTGAACATGCACTCACTTTTGCTCGCCACTGTAGATGTATATTAGTACTTTTTTTTTTTTTGTATCTTTTAATATTTTTGTATGTGCATTGAATTAAAAGTTAAACACAATTCATATATCTACACATATAATAATATCTATAACATTATGTACATACATTTGTCAAGAATGACAGTGAGAAGAAGAAGAGGGAGTTGCGTTCTGACAGTCAAAGTGAACAGACGTGTGCGCGGACGAGCGCACATCGATATTACGTTTTATATTATTATTTAATGTTATCTATTATTTAAATACTCAGAGTTTAATACAATGAATAAATGACAATTAATGAACCTGACAATTCAGAAGTGGGATACAAATTCATTTCTACGCGAGGAAATGTTAAATTAAATGTGAAACTTCAACAAACGGCACGAAAGCAAACGGCTGAAGGAAAAGACGCCACAAAGGGCAACGAAAAACTTTAGCAAACGGCTCGACAGCAAACGGTTGAAGAAAACGACGCAACAAAAAGAAAAACGACGCCACAAAGGGCAAAGAGAGAAGATCGACAAAACGGCACGAAATAGCAAAACGGTCGATTGAGAGAAGAATAAAAACGAGCAGGAGAAACGGAGACAAAACGGCACGGAATAGCAAAACGGTCGAAGTTTCAGCCACACGACAAAACGGCACGGATAGCAAAACGGTCAGTGGTTCTGCGAAAAGAAAAATAAGTACAAGGCATACGCAGCGGCAACGATTAGCAACGGCGTAAAGAAAAGGAGAAGAAGTCAAAGCTGCAACGAACAGCAGAAACTTCGAAAAGCGACAAAGAATACGCAGCGGCAACGAACAGCAGCGGCGTAACGAAAGAAGGCAAAAGGGGGAGTCGAAAAAGAAACGGCAACGAGTGCAGACGTGCATAAGCAGATTTTTCGGTCTCAAGAGAAAAAGGAATTTCACAACGAAAATGCTTGTGAAATTAAAAGACTTACGAATATGTGATTTGGATATCATTTTAAAAGCGCATGATCTTCAGGCCAAAGGTAATAAGGCGGCGAAGATTAACGAGTTGATGCAAGTTTTGCAAAATGATGAAATCGAGACAGACGAGTACGAACTACTGGAACATTCTACGAATTCAAGTATGCAAAAACAAATTGATGAACTTAAGGAGCTGGTGGCAAGCTTAGCGACAACGGTGCAAACGGTGTGTGTGCAGCAAGAGCAACGGCAACAACAAGTGCAGGTCCCGCAGAGACAGGAGCACTTGGAAACGGCAACGGCGATGGCAACGGCACAGATACAAGGGAATGCATTTGAAGCAACGCATCCACGGCACAACGAAGGCATACGAATGACGCCGTATGTGCAAGGTCAAAGTTTTACAAGCATCAAAGAAGTAATTGGAGTGCTACCGGAATTCGATCCAATAAAAGGGTTCATAACGTCGGATCAATTCATCGCCAAAGTAGAGCAGCTCCAAAATGTTTATTTGTGGACCAACGAAACGGTACTTTTTGCAGTACAGTAAGATGCGCGGAGTGGCCAAAACATGGCTAGACGCACAAGAAGTGTATCAGACTTGGGAGCAATTCAAAGCTGCTCTCATGCAAGATTTTCCATGTGTGGTAAATGCGGCTGATGTGCATAGAGAATTAATGCGGCGAAAACGGCGAGGTAACGAAACACCGAGCGAATATTTCTATGCGATGTTAGCTATCGGAAGGCGTGCGAATATCGATGAATCATCGATAAATTCGTACATCATCAATGGGCTAAATCAACAAGAATCGACGAAAGCTTTGTTAGCGATGAACATACGTACTTGTTCTGAGCTTTTCAAGTCACTGGAAAATATGAGATCGGCACAGGGGTTGCAACAACAATACAACGCAACAGCAGCTAACAACGGAAAAAGCAGCAACGATGCTAACGACAAAGCAAAGGCAATTAAATGTTATAATTGCAACAACGTTGGACATTTCGCAGCTCAGTGTCCTGAGCCACAGCGAAAGAAACGATGCTCGAATTGTTCGAAAATTGGGCATGACGAAAAGGACTGCAGAATGAAATCATCAAAGGTGGCTCAAGTGGCTGAAGCGCAGTCTAAGGAGTATCCACCTATTATGAAAACTGTTCTTATTGGAGGATGCAAGTTTGAGGCGTTTATCGACACTGGTAGCGATAACACACTCATCAAGGACGCATCTGTGCCAGAAGGAGCGATTCGACAGCCATGCATCAAACGACTTCAAGGATTTGGTGGATCAGTTGTTGAGTCCAAGGAGTGCATCTTAACGGAGTTCACATGCGGCAAGTTAAGATTGTACACGAGAATCCAGGTGGTGCCAAACGAAGTCCTTCCATATGATGTGCTGGTGGGCAGAGATATCATATGCCATGATAAGGATCTGCTAGATATTGATGAAACAATATCTAAGGTGGCAACGATGGAGCAGGTCGGGTTTAATGTTGGATCTGACATTAGCCCCGACCACCACAATCAGGTGAGCGATCTGTTAAAAAGTTATGCAAACTGTTTTGCCGAAGATATTTCAAATATTGGCAGGTGCAAAACAACAGTAATGGACATCGAAGTGTCCACAACGAAGCCTATTTTGGGAAGACGATACCAAGTTCCATTCGCTCAAAGAGAGACGCTGAACTCTTTGATCAACGATCTTCTCAAGAACAACGTTATCCAGAGGAGCAATTCAACACATGCAGCATCGGCAATACTGGTGCCAAAGGCAAATGGAGAAAAGAGGCTGTGTGTGGATTATCGAGCTCTCAACGCAGTCACAGTCAAGAAACGATACCCGATGCCAATTGTAGAGGAGCAGTTGGCCAAGTTATCTGGAAATAAGTATTTCACAACGCTGGATATGACATCAGGATACTATCAGATCCCGATGAGCAACGAAAGCAAGAAGCTAACAGCATTCATAACCCCAGACGCATTGTATGAATTCAATGTGATGCCTTTTGGCTTGGTGAACGCGCCGATGGTGTTCCAAGAAGTCATCACAGAGATCATACGGAGATTGAAACATCAACGGAACATTGTCAACTACGTGGATGAAGTCATCATATCATCCAAAACAGTTGAAGAAGGGCTGGTTATCCTTAACGAGTTCCTGGAAGCTGTAAAGTCAGCGGGACTAACGCTACGTCCGTCGAAATGTGCATTTATGCACACGAATGTCAAGTTTTTGGGTCATGTCATCACAGACAACGGAATTCAGCCTGGCAACGAGAAGACCGAATGCATCAAAAACTATCAACAGCCACGTAACGAAATAGAAGTGCGCAGATTCCTGGGCATCACAGGATTCTTTCGCAAATTCGTCAAGGATTATAGCATAATCGCAAGTCCATTAAGCAAACTACTGAAGAAAGATGTGGAGTTTTCATGGAAGGAAGAACAAGAAGAGGCATTCCAACGATTAAAAGACGTACTAACAACGAAGCCAGTGCTAACGCTTTACGACCCAATGAAATACCACGAGGTACACACAGACGCAAGCAAAGTGGGAATAGCAGGCATCATGTTTCAACGAGAACAGGATGGAACGAGACCTGTATTCTATTACAGTCGACTATGTAGTGACGCCGAAAGCCGTTACGCAAGCTATGCATTGGAAATTCTAGCAATAACGGAGACACTGGATAGATTCCGTATATATTTGCTGGGATCTCAGTTTCTGGTGGTGACAGATTGCAACGCAGTGGTGACGCTCAAGGAATCAACGGAGCTTCAACCGCCAATAGCAAGATGGTGGCTCAAACTACAGGAGTTTGACTTTACCTGCAAGCATCGACCAGGAGCGGATATGCCACACGTAGATGGCATGAGCAGACAACCAGGATTGACACAAGAAGATAAGTCTCTTACTGTAGCAGACAACATTTTATCGATAATACCGATCGATGAGGATTGGGTATACACAATGCAGAAACAAGATCCAGCTTTATTGGAAATATTTGATGTACTCAAGAGCAACGAAAAGGGCCCGAAGTGGAGCCAAGTAAGCACGGACTATGTCATCGAAGCAAGCAGGCTTCTACGTAAAACATCAGACGGCAACAAGTTGGTTGTACCCCAGGCAATTCGCTGGCGTATAACAAAAGCAAACCACGACGATATAGGCCACTATAGCACGGAAAAGACAGTTCAACGAACTCAACGCTATTTTTGGTTTCCACGCATGAGAAGATATGTAAAGTCATACATAGCTTCTTGCCCGGAATGCTGCATAAACAAAGTAAAAGGAGGCAAACCGGAAGGCGAACTACATGTATACGAGACGATTCCCATACCGTTTCGGACGATCAACATGGATCACGTAGGACCATTTCCAAAAAGCAAATGGAAAACCAGATTCGACGCTAAGCACAAGCAACCAACAAAGTACAAAGTAAATGATTTAGTGCTCATTACTTATGTACCAGCGGCCACAGGCGACTCACACAAGCTAGATCCTGTGTACAAAGGACCATATGTCGTCACAAAGGTTTTAGACAACGATCGCTATGTCATCGAAGATTTGCCAGATCACACCATAACCCAGCGGCGTTATTGTAATGTAGTATCCAGCGATCATATGAGGCCAATGTGTGCCTTAATTCCAAACTTGGATATTGACGAGAAGACGTATACTTATTCGGACGATGACGACGTAGTGTCAGGAGAGGCCGAATGTCAAGAATGACAGTGAGAAGAAGAAGAGGGAGTTGCGTTCTGACAGTCAAAGTGAACAGACGTGTGCGCGGACGAGCGCACATCGATATTACGTTTTATATTATTATTTAATGTTATCTATTATTTAAATACTCAGAGTTTAATACAATGAATAAATGACAATTAATGAACCTGACACATTGTTTAAGCTAAACGTTTCGAAAAAAACAAGATCAAAGAAAATACGAAATAAAAGTCAAATTTCTTTGATTAAAGCCATAAATCATTAGCACAAGACTTGCTAATAGATATCATGATATACTTTTAAGAAACTAAGAGTGACGTCATCTAACACATTATCAATGAAAATTACATAGAGAACATTTAATGCTATATGTTTTATGATTGGTAACCGAATCGTACAGCAAAAAGTAGCACATACTAAGTATACAATTTGTATATAGATACTTGTATATATATTGTACATATATCTCGAAATATGTTCTGGTATTTTATAAATGTATATGTTGATGTGCTACGTTTGGTTCGATGGGGCGTATACGTGTTATTTATTGGTTCCGGATAAATACATTGCTCGACTTGGCGGCTACTTAATTTTTGTAATTGCCGTGCACTCCCAAATGACGCCAGCAGAGGCAGCGGCAGTGGCAGTGGCAGCGGCAGTGGCAGCGACAGCGGCAGAGCTGCCCACGGCAAACCAAAGAAGGTTGCTTGATGTTGATCCACTTTCGGTTCCGTTTCGATTCGACTTGAGTCGGCATCTCGTCATCAGTGTCAGACTTACTGACAGACAGTCCACAGAGTGACACAGAGCGAGTGAAAAAGGGAGACAGCCAGTGAGAGAGAGGGAGAGGTAGTGAGATGAAGAGCTATAGGCAGTTGGAGCGAGAACACATTCAGTGCTGTCACTGACTGTCAACTGTTGACAGCAGCAGCAGCAGCAGCCAGAGCGCCCATTGTATACCCTAAACTGACATTGGGTATGACAATTTCATTGATGAGTTTGAAAAAAAATCTATACTCTTCTTTTTTAAGAAAATTTTGGTTTGACTTTTGAAACTAATGATTTAAAAAAAAAATAAAGATATGACCCAATTTTACTTAGGAACAAATTTAAATTTAAAATAAATTTATAATCAAGTTATGCATTTAAAATGATAATGAATTTTAATTTTAAAATACTATAAAACTTGTAAAGAATTTAAATTAAATTTTTAGAAACTATTGATATAAGGGTATTTATCTTTTATATTTACACTGTACAGTCATAGGCATAAGTATTTTGGCACCATTTAAAGTTAGTTCTAGCCAAATTTTGAACTTACTTCATGTAAAGTTTGGTATCAATGGAAAGTTCTTTTGAATTCCTTTCGAATGATGCAATATTTTCCATAAATCATTAGATACCCATTGAAATTTTCGAATTTTTGTAAACGTCAATTTTTCTATTTTTTTTTTCTCGATATTTTAAAAAAAATGTTTTGATGCAGAAAGTTTCTTTAAACAATTTAAATAGTAACTGCAAAACAATTTTTTCAAATATCTATACGCTAGTATTTTTTATATAATATTTAATAATAATAATAATAATCTTTTATATTTAAGGTTACGACTTCTTTATCTGTTCTATGTATAAATTTCGATTCATCTGTTCTATTGTAAGAGCATCATGTCGTCGGTATAATATGTATTGAGAGCTGCTTTATTTTTATTAGCTTTTGAACTGTGAGTTGTACTCGGTTATGTATTGTATATTACAAGAATATTGCCAGTTTCCGTTATGGCGGAGAAGCTCAAGCTCGGGAATTGAACTGAAGGTTCAAAAGTGTTGGCAGAACAAGATATAATGATAATAGAAGGGCAGGAAGATGAGATGAAAACAAGTAGAATAAGAAGAAGCGGCAGTAGAAATTAAATATACAGCACCAAAGTTGATTGGGGGCAGACACTGACAACGACGTTGACTTGATGACGATGACGATAATAATAAGAATTATAATAATGATGATGATGATGATGATGAGGATGTATGTATATATGTATGTACTATATGTATGTTGTTTGTGACGAGGTGAAGTGCATTTTTAGACCCCGTACTTTAAAAAAGTAAAGGGGTCTATTAACTTTGTCACAAAAAAAAATGTGCGTAACAGGCAGAAGGAGGCGTGGCAGACCCCATAAAGTTTATATATTCTTAATCAGCATCAACAGCCGAGTCGATATAGCCATGTCCGTCTGTCCGTCCGTCCGTCTGTCCGTCTGTAAGAGCGCCTAGATCTCAGAGACTATAAGAGCTAGAGACTCCAAACTTGGTATGTAGGTTCGTCTATATTGCAAGCAGATCGAGTTTGTTTTAGATTTTGGATCGGACCACTATATCATATAGCTCCCATAGGAACAATCAGTTGAAAATCAAGTCTTAGTATGGAAAACTTTTTTGCTGTTTGAGATATTTCAACCAAACTGACAGAATATGTATAAAAGATAGTCCCATACATACTGACCAAATTTGATTGAAATCGGATTACTATATCATATAGCTGCCATAGGAACGATCAGTCCAAATAAAGTCTTAGTATGAAAATCTTTTTGTTGTTTGAGATATCTTTATAATAAGTACGGGGTCTCCGACAGTCGAGTACCGCTCGACTGTAGCACCGCCGACTAGTTATATGCTTATATTATGCGAATACTTAGACAGTTGTTACAGTTGTTGTTGGGCGTTGGGCGTAGGTCGAGCACACCTCGCTTTTTGTAGTTGTTGTTATACCCTTGCTGAGGGTATTTTACATTTCACCAGAAATGTGTAACGCTTTTAATTTATTAATACAATTTGCCTAATTATATTCGTTACTCAAATAGTAAGTAAAATTAAAGTAAAGTAAAGTTAAATAGGGATTTGTTGATTTTTTCGTTCTTTTTTGGAAGGTTCTTTGGAGTCGAACAAAGGGAAAACTTTGGTTACCGTTGAAGCTTGGATCGAACTACTAAATTGTTGATAGTTGTCATCAGAAATATCTATCAAAAACCAGTTAGTACGAAAAGCATGGATTCTTCTAAAGAAATATGTATGACATCCTACGCAAATTGATCTTCATTTGGGACACTATCTGTCATATATTTATCTGCTACAGAATGAACAAATCGGAGTTTTCTAGAAATATCCAAATAAATATTGGTATTGTCTTACGCAACCTAAATAAACTTAGTTAAGATCGGTACACAATATCCTATTGTTGTCAAAAAAAAAGCAAGCGGCGAAAAATAAAATGAAAAATCAATTATTATATAAATAAATTAAATTATATAAATCAAAACGGTAACAAAAATAAAAAACTTATTGTTCTGCAATATTAAACCTAAAAAAGTTGCTAAACAAACCCCTGGATAATAATATCTGAGAAGGTGTCAACCCTTAGCCTAGCTCGAAAAGGTTATTGAAAACGCTAAATCGCTGCGATTTCTGTGGCATCCCTGATAATAAAGCCCTAACCGAAACCGTAACCTTTAAGCGGTAAAAACCGATTGAAATTAAAAAACTGTAACTGAAACCGTAACCGAAAAAAAAAATTTTTTCATTTGAGCGAAACCTTTGAACCGAAACTCTATAAACCGAAATAACCGTTTAGTAACCGTTTCATTTATAAGGGTCAATTTCGGATTTTCATATATCCTTTTTAATTATTATTATTATATTTCTGCAAAGAAATTTTTTTTTTAACCGAAACCATACCGGTATTTTAAAACCGAAATATACAAAAACCGGTTCACCGTTACGAAACCTTTATTCAAACCTAAATACGAACATAACCGAAACCGTAACTGAAATCGATAATCGCTTCGGTTTTAATCCCTGACGTTAACCATTTTTTTTTTTTTTTTTTTTTAATTTAAACGTTTTTTTTTACTTTTAATAAAAGGGTTTTATTAAAGATCTACAGTGGCCAGAAAGAGTATTTAAATCTGCTGCATGTCAACGCTAACTTTTCTTGCTTGTTGTAGACAGTTTTGTTGTTGTTGTTGTTTATATTATTGTTGTTGTTGTGTGTCTCATGCTCAACTCAATTAAAATGTGTCATAGATATCTCTGCATGGGGTTTTTGCATGTAGACAATGAAGCGGCACGCTTTGGGCCCAAAAGGGAGGCAGCAGATGGAAAAAGGAGGAAACAAACTGACGGGTAGGGGGAATATGGTAGATGTGCCATAAAACTGATGACAATTATGGCAAATAATGGAGTGCAGATTAGGTCATGCATGGCACAAATGGCCAACGAATCTAACGGAGTGTTGCCAAAGCAGCAGTAGCAGTAGCAGTAGCAGTAGCAACAACAACAACCCAAACAACAACAACATTTGTTGTTGTTGCTGCTGCTGCTGCTGCCAATGACCCAAGTTCGTTCAACGAACGTACGCAATATCAACAACGGCTGCAACTGCAACTGCCAAACACAGCAGCCATTGACATTGTCAGATTGCGTAAAAGCAGCAGCAACAACAACAACTACAACAATTACAACAACAACTACAACAACAACTACAACAACAACCAATAGCAAAACGAAATCAAGCGTCTCGTCGTTTCGCCTCGAGCTGCGTTTTCATTTTCAGCCGAATGTCAAAGCCAATGTTGCACACACCCCACCCTATATTGAGGTGCCCCTCTCCCCTCTCCCACCGTCCCCACTCCCTCCACCTACACCCCTTTTTCATCCTCACAACTGGTGGCAAACCATTGAAGCGGCCAGTTTTCGCCCAGTTGTCTGCCTCAAAAATGCGCCAATGTGGAAAATCGTTTTCGATTACAAGCCGATAAAAAAAAAATATAAAAAGCGGTTGTTGTTATTGTTGCAAACAGGCATTTGGTTGCTCTGGCTCTCTTTTCCTCTCTCCCTCTCTCTCTCTCTCTTATGGGTGTGTGCCACAATCTACACCTACTACATAGTTGTAGTTGTCATTCTGTTTCAACTTGGCCTCAAACATTTTGTGAGTTTGTCAAACAGTTTTGAATTTTTTTTCTCTTTTTTTTTTTTTGCCAAATCTGGAATTGTCATCAAGTCGAAAATCGAGGTAAAACTTGTATCTACTATGCAGTTCCATTTGAAGAAAAACAGCATCAACTTAAAGTGATAAATCAGAGCTCAATATAGATACACTCACAAAAAAAAAAAAAAAAAAAAAAAATGAAAATTAGCTAAGTTTTTACTTAAAAATAAATTTTATTAATATAAATACCTGCATATATCAGTTTAAAAACTACACACAACTTTTATATATCATATTTAATGGATAATTTCCAAAATTGTCAAATTAAAAAAAAATATTTATCGATAACCGCACAACTTTTACTTTTTGCTCGTTTGCAGAGATATGATGTCCATCAAGTTAGCTAAACATTTTCGAAAAAAACAACTTTTAAGGGATGGATAATTTGCCGTTAATTATCCGTAAATTATTCGTGAAAAAATTAATTTTGCCGCTCTTTTATTTTTAAAAAAAAACCAATGTTCTGCTAACTTGATATCAAGTTAGCAAGACACTCCCACAATTTTGAGAATTTTTGAAAACTTTTTATAGTGGAATTTGCCGTTAATTATCCGTAATTTATTCGTGCAAAAACTAATTTTGTCGCTCATATATTTAAAAAATAAAACTAATATTCTCATGTTTCAAGTCAAATCGATCGCTGTTATTTTAACATTGGACTGTTATGTTAACATTTCTGGTATTTAACATAACCCGTTTTTGTGGAATTAATTAATTTTCACAAATGTTCAAATTTTTTAATTTTTTATACTAACACATAAATACAGTCGAACTTCCCTAACTCGAATTTTCTCTAACTCGAACAAAATCGAGTGGCAATAGCGTTTACTGAGCAAATTTCATACAATTCTGCTTCCGTAACTCGAACTTCCATAAGTCGAATTTCTCCATAGCTCGAACAAAAATATTGGCCCGTGCTTCTATAAGTCGAATTTTTCGGGAAAATCCTCAAGAAAGTTTGAATTTTTTTTCGTTTCTATTTTATGCTTTTGTTACCGGCTCGTTTGGATATGTAATATTGATGTACATTAACATATGGTGATATAATATGATAGAATATTGCATCAACAATTACATAGGTTGGTAAATTAGCTTTAGGAAAGACGTACTTTATGTACTTCTTTGTTAGCGTAGCAGCGCAAGATTATTTAAATTATTAAATTAAATTATAAAATATTCAAACTTTTTAGTTAAGGAATTCGAATGTGGCTGAAAAATGTGGTATATCAGCAAAATAAGAGTTTTTATAATTTTAACAAAAGAAAATTTGTTATGATGTCATTTGATTGGGGAACTTCTTCTGGATACAGCAAAAGAACGAAAATTTTTGAGAATATGGTAGGTTTTGAACAAACTGGAATCAGTTTTTGTTGAAAATAACAAGAAAAGTTAGCAATTTAAAATGTATTTATGAATGAATGAAATTGTAGTTTCTTTTAAAAAATTAAAAAAAAAAATTCCCTAACTCGAAGTCTCCATAACTCGAACTTTTTTTTTGGATAATGGTGATTCGAGTTAGGGAAGTTTGACCGTATATTCAGCTGTTATGTTACATACCAGAAATGTTAACATAACAGTCCAATGTTAAAATTACAGCAACGATCGATTGGACTTGAAACATGAGAACACTATTTTTTTTTTTAAATAAATGAGCGGCAAAATTAATTTTTTCACGAATAAATTACGGATAATTAACGGCAAATTCCACAATAAAAAGTTTTCCAAAATTCTCAAAATTGTGGGAGTGTCTTGCTAACTTGATATCAAGTTAGCAGAACATTGGTTTTTTTTTAAAAATAAAAGAGCGGCAAAATTAATTTTTTCACGAATAATTTACGGATAATTAACGGCAAATTATCCATCCCTTAAAAGTTGTTTTTTTCGAAAATGTTTAGCTAACTTGATGCACATAGAGATATGTTTTATATACAAAATATACAATATCTTTTTTGATACTTAAACTTCTATCTATTAAAATAAAAATGTTGCTGTTTCTGTCTTACTCTCAACATATATGTCACTTTCTTTCTTTGACACCCTCTTTTTTCTCTTTTTAACTTTTTCATTGGCATTCACATTTATACTCTCAAATCGGACGGCAGTCTGCGCTAGTGACGAAAGCAGCACGAAGAGTGCAAAAAGAATTTACTATGACTGTCCGATCAATTCGAGTTATATACCGATCGAAAGGTATAAATTTAACTAACAAATGTGCATACTAAAGCTTTTTAAAACTCACCTGGTTCGTGAGATAAACAGGTGTAAGTGAGAAGGTAAACATTTTATTTTTAATAATTCATATTCAAAACTTAATAAGGGTATTCAGAAACTCTGATATTTGTGTTATAAGATAATGTTATAAGATATATGTATGTTGTAATGCAATTTATCATAGTTTCTGAATACCTTAAATATTTTTCGTCACAAAATTGGATATCAGAAATTTAGGTGCATGAAAATGTTTTCTCTTTAAAATTCCTTAAATATTCAATAATATAATCCTTGCAATTTCTAAATTCCAAATTTCACTCATTGCCCTTTGCGCCTCTCAACCAAAAGTGAAATTTCAACACACACACGTTTTATAAAGAAAAACTGAGAAAACAAATACGTCGTCAAGCAAAAATAATAAAAAAAAAATAAATAAATAAAAACAATAAAAATTGTCAACGCTTCTAAACGCCCCAAAAGCAACAACAAATAAAAGTGAAAATATTACACACAAGTTTATGGCTAATTGTTGTTGTTTTTTTGTAGCTGACTGTTGTTGTTGTTTTTGTTGTTGTTGTATGACTCGCATGACCGTTGTTTTTTAGCGCCTAATTTGAATATTGTACAACAAAAAATACTAGAAAAATGAATAATAAGAGAGGCCAAAAAAGAGAGAGAGAGAAAGAAAAATAGTGAGAGAGTGAGAGGGCAGACAATGCGAGTGGCGTAAAATTAACTTGCGCTTTTTATTCGCCCATTGGCTTTCTCGTCGTTGTCGTTGTTGTTATTATTGTTGTTGTTGTTGTTGTTGTTGCAACAATGTGTTGTCTGTGGCACCATTGACGGGTCGCACAGCACTTTGACATTTGCACACATGACCACACTGCGCCCCCCTTTGTCCACGCCCCCCACACCCCTCCTTCGCCTACACACACACAGTTGTTGCTGTTGTCCGTGTGTCCAAGAGCAACAGTTGCAGTCGCATCTCTGCTCTTGCCACACGTTGTATATTGTGTTGCACGCATCTTGCAGATACTTTTATTTTTTTCAATTTAAATTTTTTTTATTATTTTTTTCTTCGTCTTCGCATTCATGGCTTGACTATTTCACTTGGCAATTAGTCGGCCATTTTCATACAAAATTGCCACATGACACGCATAAGTAGTTGCCACAAATGGCAACGTCGGCGATGCGTCTCATCTCCATCTCCATCTCCATCTCTAACTCTTTCTCTATCTTCATCTTCGACTTAATTCAATTCCAATTCAAACTCGGCTCATTCCAAATCTTCTCATCTCTTTCTTCTCATCGGCAGCTCATCATTAATGAGTGAGGAGACGCCACCGCCAAAAACCTCATTATGATCATTAGCAGCTTTAATGCCAACGCGCCTGTCTGTCTGACATTCAGTTTGAATCTGTATCTGTATCTCTAGCTGTTGTTATATCTCTATCATCTGTGTTTGTAACTTTAATTGACTAAACTAAACTCTACACAGCAAAAAAAAAAAGGGCCATTCTAAAATCAAGTTTAAAATACTTAATTTAAGCATGAATTTTTTAAGTATGTATTCAGGATTAATCTGTATAATGATGCCTGTATCAGGATTAAAATGGGAAATTACTTGATTCAAGCTAAGAAATTCATAAAATGTCCCGTTGATCAACAAAGTTTTTCGGAATGAAACGCAAAAATATCCAGAAATAAAAAAAAAAAAAAAAAAAAAATTTAAATGTAACGAAAAACATTTTAATTATTAAAAATTGTTTAGCCTGAATCAGACAATTTCAGGATTGAATTCGGGATTGAAAAAATCAAGTATTTTATACTTGGTTTAAGAAAATCCGAGATTATCCCACTTCTGACAACGTTTCGGATTGAATTCGGGCTAAAAACACCCGGATTTTTTTTTCTGTGTACCACATTCTTGTCTGTTGTTATACCCTACAGTTGGAATATGGGTTAATCAGGTGACCATTAATCTATAACCGAATCTTTAGCTTAACTTGTCCCTCTATCTCTATTTGTAGTTATATTTGAATCTTTTGCTGACCAAATAAACTCTGCTGCATTCTTGTCTGTTTGTTATACCCTATTAATATCATTTACCCCATAATAATCATAAATTCCTTTCTGTATTCCCATCCAATATAAAAATACCATTCTGAAAATTTTACATAATTCGCATGTAATACTCAAATTTTGCAGAGCATCTTCTAGTCAATCACTTTTGCTTGTTGCATTAAGCTTTGTTGTTTCTTTGATTTCTTATTCTTTTGATTTGTTTTGTTTTTTGTTTTCGCTTATTATCATAATTATTTCAATTGCATTTTGTGTGCTTACTTTAACAAATTGATTTTTGTGCTGTTTTTTTTTTTCACAAAGTTTGTTTTTAATTCTTCAATTCTTTGTGCCGTTTGCGGCCTTCGCGAAAAGTGTTGAAAGAACAAAATGAATAGAACAAGAGCCCAAGGTTTATGCCTCAATTAGAGCGTAATCATGCCCAAAAGGAAGAAGACAAAAGAAGCGAACAAAACAAAAACAAAGCATTTGTTTGCAATTGTTGCTATTCCCACTTAATGAGTGTATAATAGTGATGTACATCCTCCATACTGTAAATTGAGTTTAAAATCGAATGTAAAAATAATCGACTTGTCGATCAATCGGCAAAAATTCCGATATATTTGAAACTTAACTTAACTTAGTTTGAATATTAATTACACATTAAATTATTCATTAAAATCGATTTAAAAAACTCAATACATGATCAAAACATCGAATTAAAGTACTTCAAAATCGAGTTGTTGATTTTTTAATTTATTTTTACATTACTAGTGTGTATACCCTGGAATTAATAATAAAAAGATTTAATTTAAGATTTTACGTTCTACTAATATAAATTAAGGAAGGGAATGCTTAAAAAAAGCAACCAAGGATTAAATCGAAAAACTTTCTTTTCATCTGATAAAAATTAAGACCTGATTTCTGAGATTTCAGGTTCATCTTTTAGCAGATAAAGTAAATTATAATAATTATTAAAATAAAAATACATGCTAAGCTCTCTTTTTTTAATAAAAACTAACTTTAAATCATGACTAAATTGTTTTTTTTGTTTTTTATTTTTGTCTTAATTCAGCTTAAACTTATGGCATAATTATATTTTTTGACATTCTTCAAGGTTTTGTTTTGGTTTAGTTTACACAAGCGTTGACCGTCCCTCAAAAAAAAAAAAAAACATCCATTGTCGTTTTTCCCTTAACCTCAACCCCTGTCCCTGTCCCTGTCCCTGTCCCTTTCCCTGTCCCTGTCGCTTCATAATGATGAAGGCACGCAGACAAAGCGGACAAAGCGAATTGAGACAGACAAGTTGCAAAATTAATTGCTCATTATTGCATGGCAATTGCTATTAACAGGGAACAAGCTGCTCGGACAGCTGTGAGACGAACAGGTGAGTAGATATACACAAACACAAACACACATATACATATATACACACATATATACACACATATAAACACACATCTGTGATTACATTATGTGGGTGCGTGAGTTGTTTGCTTGAAGACTACACTGAGCACAATATCGATGATGATTTCACCAGTTTCTTATCAAACAGCTAAAACAGACTTCAAAATCAAATTCTTACTCTGCAACAAGATCTAAAATTTCAAAATTAAAACATTCTTTATGAGTTAGAGCTTTATACAACATGTCCTGGATGTATCTTTCTCTCTCTCTTTCAATATTTGACAAGTTTTCTCTTCCTTGAGCTTTCTTCTTGAAACATGGCAGAGCTGCTTTTGAGATATGTTTAAAATGTACGACTCTTTTGAGTATTTGAAGTAAATTTCCTCGATCGATATCAACAAATTCTCAGTGAACTTAGCTTTATCATTATCCATCTATTTGAAACTGGTTGTAGCTGCTTTTATTATAAAATCTAAAGTAGTTAGACTATTGATTGACAAAATCAATCATTATTGACTTCCCCTTTAAGTTTTAACGTCGCAATCAGCTAATTAAACTAAATACAATAAACTTTACTCAACATTTTTTTAAACAAACCAGTAATTTAAAATATATATAAATCTGTGACTTAACAGAGATTTTATATATGTATATCTTAATGATTCTATATACAAATGTTGAAAAATATTACTCAGAATACGAAAATTCGGAGAGAAAAAAAATTAGGAATCCAAAATTAGGAATCGAAAAATTAAGAATCCAAAATTACGAATCCGAAAATAGGAATACAGTAATTAGGAATCAAAAATTTTTTTCCTTATTTTTGTACTCTGAATATTTTTTTTAGTTGAAATTCCAAATTTTTTCTTCCCAATTTTGGATTCCTAAAATTGTATTCTTGGTTTGTTTTTCTTCTTTTTTAAAATTCCGTAAAAAAGTTTCGTAATTCGTATGAGATACCATTTTAATAGCTATTACTTTGCTTACTTATAACTAATGCTTAAATTGCGAATTATTATTATTATAAAAATATATTGTCACTAGAAAATCTTTTTCAAAATTTATACAAATTTTCCAACCAATCTAAACACTTAAAATGGGAAACTGAATTGGATTGAATTGGACATTAATTTCATAGTTTATCTGCGTTTTGGGGCTATCGAAATCACTTGAAATTTTTGGTCAGTGTACTTGGCTACTTTGCTTGCAACTCTGTGGACCCGACCACCTCACCGCCTCTTGGCTGCCCCGCCCTTTTATTGACGTCGTGTGGGAAACTGAAATCCAAGCCTGGGCCAATGTTTTCTATTGTTCGTTGTTGCTGTTGCATTTTAATTAACAATTGCAGCTCACACGAAACACGGCGACGCCGCATAAAAGCAGCTACAACTACAGAAGAAACACATACACCACATACACATAGATACACACAGCAAGAGTAACAGCAACAGCAACATCAACAGATACAGATACAATTCATAGGACAACAAACAAAATGCGAAGCGTTGAGGTTTTTAGCCACAAAACGCAGTTGGCAATTGTTGTTGTACATTGAACTTTAAATTGCCTTGCCACGAAAATTGCCTTGGCAAATATGTTGCGGGCCAGGCCGTGTGGCACTTGCAACATGTTGCACTGTGTGTTGCACGTCTGCAACATTCGCAATGCTTTAACGTGATATTGTTGTTGTCGTTGTTGTTGTTGTGTAAACGCACAGTGAGAGACAGAGAAAGAAATTGTAAAGTGGTAAAAAAAAAAAATGGTAAAATGTAAATGAAAATGAGCTTGTAATTTCACAAGCAGGAAAACAAATGCAACAAACACAAACGCAACACAACGGCAACAAAATCAATTAAAAATGAAATTGCGTAAACACTTTGCCAACAACAACAACAACGAGAGTCAGTTACACTCCGTCAGTCAATCAACCAAGTTAAGAGACCCAAATCAAGTGTTGCCAGTTGCACCCGGAGGCAAGGGACAAAACTACACACACACACTACACAACATAACACACCACAACTCACAAGTTGGCCCAGAGTGTAGCAATAAATGCAACCACCAAAGAAAATTTCTCATCTACATACAACTCGTGAAAAGCAAACCATTAAAAGCTCAAGTCAAACCACAAGCAATACAAAAAAAATATATACTTATGCAAAGTTCATTCAGAAATATCATCCAAATGCATCCCAAGTAATAAAGTGGGTTAAACATTCTCAACGCAATCAACTTCTACTGTGCTCCAAAGAGATACAATTTAAAAAAGACACTTACTTTTTTACTTCTTTAAAAGAAAATGAATTTGAATTCAATTTAAATGCTCTTACAGCCTTTTCCTACATTTTATATATTTGGTTTTTCATATTTTCTGGAAAAATTCAACGATTTGAATAAAACTTTTTAAAATGCAGAGGATACTAAGTATCTCTAAGATATTTGAAAAACACCTTTCAGTTCTGTCTTGAAACACTTTATTATCCGATCAATTCATCCTAGATGTCCTAGGAGACAAGTAACTTCTATCTTGTTGCGTATAAAACTTGACTTGGTTTATCAAAATTGATTAGAAACATACATAAAGAAACCGACACTTTTTGAAAACATTTTTGATGCATATAAATGTGGAAATTACATATACTACTGTGGGCAAAAAGTATCGGGAATTTTAAATTTAAAAAATTTTGGGATTCCAATTGGAACAAATGTTTGTACTTTTAGGTTGGCACTACTATCACTAACATCTGTGCAAAATTATACGTTAAAATATTCATTAGTGTTTAAGCTACGATTAGTTTGGTACGACGCCAAATGTGCATTTGGCGATTTTGGTGCCAAAAAACGGTCAATTTCATCGAAAAAAGCCCCGCGTGGAAGTGAGTGAAACAATGTTTTCTGACTACCAGGACAAGATAAAACGCATTATTACGGGCGATGAGACTTGGATCTACGCTTACGACATGGAAATTACCGATCAATCGAGCGAATATCGGCTAAAGGTGAGCCGAGACCGAAAAAATCGCGTCAAATTTGCTCAAAAATCAAGGTCATGTTGACAGTTTATTTGGATTATCGTGTTGTAGTTCATTATAAATTCCTTCCGACCGACCAAACTGTCAACAAGGAATATTGTTTGAGAGATTTGCGTCGTTTGCGCGAAGCTATGCGTAAAAAGACGCCAGAACTATGGGCTGACAACTCATGGTTCTTGCAACACGATAATGCGCCCTCTCATACTGCCCCTGTTCTTCGTGACCATTTTGCCAAAAACTCGACCAAAATTTTCCCACAGCTACCTTTTTCGCCTGATTTATCTTCGTGTGACCTCTGGCTATTTTCTAAGCTCAAAAGACCACTCCGAGGACACCGTTTCGAGTCGATTGAGGAGATTCAACCAAAATCGCCAATTGCACTTTTGGCGTCGTACAAAACTAATCGTAGCTTAAACACTAATGAATATTTTAACGTATAATTTTGCACAGATGTTAGTGATAGTAGTGCCAACCTAAAAGTACAAACATTTGTTCCAATTGGAATCCCAAAATTTTTTAAATTTAAAATTCCCGATACTTTTTGCCCACAGTAGTATGTATCCATACCCAACATGCTTAAAATTTAAAATGCGTTACACATTTCAAAACACATTTAAAGCATCCTTCGAAAGGGTATTCAGATAACAGAGAATTGCATGCAAATTGTCATGCATTAACTGTGTATATTTTGATAGCTATAAATAGCATTATTATACTTCAGATAAGTTGAGACAGAGAGAGAAGAGCATCTTTTAATGCGACCGACATTTCAATCTGCAAGCTGATATTCACATCATAAGTGAGGTTATCTCACAGCCGGAAATTCCGAGACTCTGAGGTTAATCGAGACTAATCTTGGAACAGTTTCAGTCAAGGAGATGAAATGCAACAATTGAGAATCTTTTTAAAGAATATAAAATAAAAAAAAATTGTTTTTTGACAAAAACATTTGTGGAAAATATGAGAATTTTCTATATTTTACATGAAATTTCATCATTTATCGTATTAAAACTATTTTAAGCTTTATTACACTTTAAAATCATAAAATTCTTTTATGAAAACTTGTCTTTAATCTCGTTAATTAATTGTAAGACTTTGACTGTAAAGTCACAACATGTTAATATCTATTTAACTGAGTATATACTATATATACTACATTGTCTACTGTCTGGAATGAGGATTCAAGTTGCCACTGGAACTGGGCAAATTATTCTCTGAGTTCGAGTTCGTTCGCATCATTTGCATGCAAACAACGCGCAATAATGTCTGGAATTTTTATTGTAGATATGAGAACGTACATAAATCCAAGTGAGGATTGTCTATTAAGAATAAAGAGGCGAAAGTAGAGGAAGACGAAGTAGAAAAGGAACCCAAAGTCAGTGCATTGACCATTTGAGCATTTTAGCTAATGCTGTTGCAAGTTGGCCTTAATTGGCAGTACTCCTGCAATTCCCTAAAGTATCTTTCTTATTATTTTCCATGCATTAAAAATTCTTTTTCATAATTCTATCCCATACACATATATCTTAATCTTTAATCTTTTAGAAACTCTTGCAATTTGGTGTTGGTTTTTTGTGGTTGTTTTTTTCCTGACATTTGACTGACTTTTGTCTTAATAAACTTTTTGGTTGCAACAACAAGTAATTAGCATGCCACATGTCCGCCCCAACTGTGCTCCTGTATCTGTGTGAGTATCTTTGGGTGTGTTTGTATCTATTGCTTCGCCAAATGGTACTACAAAAGATCAACAGGTTGTCAGTCAAGTGCCAGCCATAATCCCACTCTGTCTTAACTTCCTATTTTCTTGTTTTACCTATCTCTCAATTGCCCCTCGCACTCTGCCTCCATAATTCTCTTCTTTCTCTTTATCTTTTAGTTGTTTGCTTGCTCAATTACAACTTTTAATTAACTCCAAATTTAATTGTATAAACAAAACGTTGTTATTTATAAATTTAAAAAATGAAAAGAGCAATTGCAATTGCTCTAGTCGATTATGCTCGACCAGCAGATACCCTTTGAGAGGCATTTGCTAAACACAAAGACTTGAATTAATTCTTTACACTTATTTAAAATTAACTAGCAGAGTCTAGTTTTATTTAAGATTTTCTTTTCATTTCATCCTTATGGTACTTATTATTATTATTTTAGGTAAAAAAAAGTAATAATGAAAAGGGCTAAAGAATTAAAGTACTAAAAAAAAAAAAAAAAAAAAATACTTAACTAATTATTAGCTAAATGGGTTAGTAGCAAAGTTTTTAGATTTGAAATGGAGTTAGCTTCGGAAACAATATAAAAAAGTCTATTGTATTCCGAACACAACATTCTAAAAGGTTCATGCAATGCATAGTTAGATCTACAGATAGGAAGAGAAATAGGAATACAATTTCTAGATACTACTCTACGAGGAACAGAAAAGTTGAGTTGTGACATTAATTCGGTAGAGTCAATGTCACCATCAATAAGCTTACACATAAAAATAATACCAAGCATAATTCTACGATTTGATAAAGAAGGAAGGTCTATTAATAAAAGTCTACTAAAGTACGAAGGCAGTCTCACGTCCCTATTCCAATTAAGGCCACCTTTGCATACCTTTGTGCCAAACCTTTGAGCTGTATATAACGTATTATATTAGCCTTAAAATATTTCATTATATACCCTATAAAATACCCCATAAGATATCCTATATTGTACAAGAGATTTGACAAATCATTTGGTCGTGAGATTTGTTAATTTTTTTTTTTATTTCTTGCTGCTCTTGGTTTTTTTATATATGTTTGTTTGTTTGTTTGTTTATTTATCTGCGTAATGCGACGCGCTGTCGGAATGCCAAGACGGACAGAGAACAAAACAAATGTCAACAAAAATAACAAAGCTAAGCAGCAGCAACACAAGTGAAATTCAGACGCCAAATACATTGATTGAACTTTTGAGCCAGCAATCAAGAGAGTGAACAAAGGTTAAGGTTAAATAGTTTATGTGACAGCAACAACAAGTTGAGATAACTAAGAAAGTCATATTGATAAGCTCAACTCATTTCAGAAGGAGTTGCATTTCTAAGAAATAATTCGTCGCACACTGGGTATTCTGTAGTCGTTCAAGACAAATGAGTTGACTGAAGTAAAAGTGGAAATATCTGATCCATCCTCTAGCATACTTCTTAGCCCAAATTACTTACTTATAGTTACCATATACTCGTAGTTAAGATAGTACATTTATCAGTTGCTTACCTGTAAGAAAAAGAAGAAAAGGTTTATTAAAATAACTGATGAAAGAAAAATGCATGTTAAATATTATTATTTTTTTTTTTATATAAAATGTTAATGTCATTTACAATCTCTAGTATTTTAAGTGTGTGAAAATTTTCATTTTTCAACTTTGTCAGCGCCTTTAATAAAGAATTATTTACTAGTCATACCAAATAATAAACCGAATAGATTCTATGGCATATGAGAAAAACATAATATCTTCATGGTTTTTAGTAAACAAAATTTAAGAATCATTGTGGTGAAAGTTTCACAACTGATTTAAGGCTTAATGTATCTGGAATTTAAGAAAGTTTTGTTTGAAAGTTTAAAAATACAATTTCAGCTCAACTTACGTAGAATATTGCATTTTCAGTATATGTATAGTATATAGCAGATTGCCACTTTCTACAAATAATACATATTAGGAAATACATTAGGTAATTTCAATTTAAATTTAATCTAAATTGAAGCTCTATTTTGGTGATTTCTACGGAAATGCTATTAAGAGCAATTTGTCGTTGTTTGATTTTAATTATTTTCTTGAATTCTTTCAAGCGACAAATTTACTGACTGAATTGACTAAAATTATGCCAATATAATCCCGTTTGCTTTACTCACATTACTTTTTGACTCTTTCTAGCAGATAATCCTAAACACAACGACCTTGACAAAGCCGTTTTTATACACATAATACTTATAAAGAAATGTTAAAGCCAGACACAATTTGTTGCATACCCTTCTAGAGGGTATTATCATTTAATTGTGAATGCATGACTTATTGACAGAGGCGTTAAGAAAAAAATAAATAAAAATACAATTATTAATAGGACAAATGTATTGTTTTTACATATATTTCGATCAAAACTAAACCTAGTCCCAGTTATAAATTGTTCTACATATTCTAGTCAAGTTGAGGTAAAATCTAAAACTATATTGTGTAGTTTTCATTGACAAATTATTATTAAACTAATTATATTTTCACCTAAGTAAAGTTAATAAATACAGTTGCTATAAGAGTATTTAAAATTTGAGATTTTGAGAACTTGTTTAAAATTTTGTCATTGCATTGTTTTATATTGTTTTTTTTTTGTTTGTTGATAATCGCAAAAATGTATATATACATATATAAAATAAAATACAATTGATATGCCATATATGTATTTGTGTGTGTGTGTGTTTGTATGTCTTTGTATGTGAGTTGTGTCACCGGATGTTATACAAATAATTGCCAAGTGCTAACTGCTGATATTGATGCCCATATAGAAATTTGAGCGTCATACATATATAGAATGGAAGCGAAATGAAAATGAAAAGAAATTAGTAAGCATGACGATATGCACAATGTCTGGTCTATTCCTCAGGGTCAGAGTCATAAATATATATGTAAGTATTTACTTATGTACTACTTATCTATAAGGTCTTATCGTCCAGTTCAGAAATAAACAAAACACAACAAAAAACTCCCAAAAGATAAAGAAGAGAAAAACGCCCCGCTTTAAACTCGTCTTAAACGAAAACATCGAATCAAAACGAAATGAAACTGCAGCAAAAAATAAATAAATAAAAAAAAAAGAATAAATAGATACGAAAAGAAAGGGATAGGGGGAAAATACAGAGTCCGAAACTGATCAAAAGAAAGTAAGAAATTACAAATTTATGGCGCGTTCATTGTCATCGATCGTCGGCTATTTTCATGGCATCTCTCAAGTCTATCTTCCTCTCCCTCTCTCGCTCTCTCTCTCTCTCGGTTTGGGTCTTTTTCTCACTTGGCAACATTCGAATGACTCACAATACAACAATAACAACAACAATAACAACTTACAATTGTTTGCAACGTCGTCGAGTCGCGCTGTTGATTTTTCAGCTTTTTTTTTCAGATTTTTCTTTATTTTTTTCGTTTTTGTTACACTTGCCAAACAGGTTATAATAACTTCTCAATAAACTTGGCTTGCAACAAATCTCTTATATTATTTTACGCATATACAATTTCCTAATATTTATTGACTTTAAAGTGATATTAAGAGAAAAGTAATTGAAATATGAGGCATTTACACTAAACAAACATAAATCGCAATTATTTACAGTTTGTATCGTTTATCATTTTGGTGTATATCGATAATTTAATTGACAAAAATAAATAATAAAATGTTTAGCTTGCTATAACACAAATGTCACACGGCTTAATGGGACTGTAAATAGTTTTAGGGTGACCATATTGTATGTAAGGTTTATTGCATTTTTAGAGTAACCGTATTCTATGTTTCCTTAAGATTATTAATAAACGAAGGCTACATTAGAATAATCAAATAGAAAAGTATGGGAAAATCTCTGAGCAGCAAATTTGAGTATTAGGGTGACCCTATTTAGAGTTTAGCTAGACTTAGTTCCATAACTGCAAAATTATTACACGATTTTGCTTAATTTGCTCAATGTATTTAAGAAAAACAAATTTAGAAATTAACTGTGAGTCGCATTTAAGTTTCAGGGTGACCATATTTCCTTATACTTAATAATTGAAATAGGTTCAACTTAAATAAGTCCTCATAACACTTGATCACGCTTTATTAACTTGCTTTGACGCGAATAATAACAACATTTTGATAATTTCTTGATAATTTGCCAAGGAGGAGAAATACGTACAGTGGCTGACAAAGAAAACCGGACACCATAAAAGAGCGGTTGTTGGAATTTTCTTAAAGTGTTTATTTATTCGACCATAGGCAAAACGTAGGTGGTAGGTAGGTAGGTAGGTGATACAAAACTGTCCTTCATCCATTAAGTACCCACTGAAATTTTCGAATTTTTAAAAAAGTCTACTTTTAAAACTCAAACTCAAACAAAGTGCCTTTTTGCCATTTTCAAAAAATTATTAAAAATACTAGCGAAAAAATTTGAGCCCTAGAAAAAAAGTTTTGAAATTAAACTTTTTTTAAAATTCGAAAATTTCAATGGGTACTTAATGGGTTAAGGAAAGTTTTGTATCATTCAAACGGTCCCTAGGCCACCTACGTTTTACCTATGCTCGAATAAATAAACACTTTAAAAAAACTCCAAAAACCGCTCTTTTATGGTGTCCGGTTTTCTTTGTCAGCCACTGTACGTATTTTGGAATTTCTAATTGCCTAAAAATGTTTGTGTAAGTGCATGCAATGATTCGTTTTATAGAAATTTCTGCAAGAAATCTATTAATGTTGTTGTTGTTGTTGTTGTTGTTGTTGTTGTTATAGTCAATTGCCGAATCGTTGACGCTGCCGCTCGATCAACCTTTGCAAATGACCCAAATTTGGCGCAATATTCACAATGGCTTCGGGTGTTTTGTTGTTGTTTAACAACGTTGACTTCCAGTTCGATTTCAGTTTCGACTTCGACTTGGACTTGCCACTTGGCGCACTTGTCGTGCACCAGTTGAACGTTGTTTGCGTTTTACTTATTTTTTTTTTTTTTTTTTTTTTGGTAATTTGGAGAAGGCAACCAGGGGAGAAGAAGTTGTGTGTTGTTTTTTGTTTTTTTTTTATTATTTTTCTTTTTTTGTATGCCCAACGGCATAAGCAAAGCTCATACAAAATTCTGTTATAGTTTCGCTTGTTGTTGTAACTAATTGAAAGTTAATTTGCACATGAATGCAACTGTGAAATGAAACCTTAAGGCTCGCTTTGAATGTTAAATTGCCTCTGATTTTCTTCTTGAACGGATTTCCATTTGCTTTTTCTTCCATCACCACCTCATTCCTCTGTGTGTTGGCTTAGCACTTTTACTTTTTCAATTTCATTTGCAATTATTTTGGTAAACCATCATGCTTGTCTGTCTGTCTGTCTGCCCTTCACAACATTCAATCGAAGGTTGTTGTTACTCCTCCCAAATTTGGCCAAGACGTGTCGTCTTGTTAACTAGATTTCACCACAATTGTTATTTAGGCTTATGCATTTTTGACTGGATTTCGTATGCAGCTGAATTACTAAGTCGCATCGTTTGATCGGCTTAAACAAAACGTTGGACATTTTGCGACTTTAAAAATATTTTTTCTAGATTTGCAACTTGTAATTTAGAATATTTTAGTTGCAACTTCTCATGGTTAAATGACGGCAGAAATTAGAATCGAATGCAAAATTTCGCTCACTTTATTCTACAGTGAACCACTAATGTCTTCATACACCATAAATTTGTCAAATTTGTATAATAAGTATAAAAAAGAGGTTTTAATGCAACAAATTTTTTCAAAAATCTCTTCGCTGGTATTTTTTATGATTTTTTGAAAATTGCTTAAAAAAAAACACTTTTTGTATGAAAATGAGGAAAAAGGAGTAAAAAAAATAGTAATTTTTAGTCATTTTTAAAAAATCATAAAAAAAATACTAGCAACAATTTTTTTTTGCAGTCACTCTTAGAATTGTTTGAAGAATATTTTTGATGTAACATATTTTTTTGACAAAATCGAGAATAAAAAGTTGAAAAATAAACTTTTTCTAAAACTCAAAATTTTCCATGGGTACTTAATGGGTTAAAGAATTTTTTGTATCATTCAAACGGAATTTAAGTGAATAAAAGATTAATATAAAAAGCCCGCATCAAAACATCTATATTATACCCAAATTTGACAAATTTATGGTGTATGAAGACATTTGTGGCACACTGTACATGTTCGAAAATATCAGTTATTCGACAGAAAATTCTAAAGTGTTAACCAATATTCGCAACCTCTGGCGAGAAGTCAAGAAAAGTATGAAAAATTTCCTGAAAATAGTTTTCCTAGACATCTAAGAGTTCTAGCTTAACTCACAAAAATCTTTTTGATTACAGATCGAAAATTAAATTAATTTAGGTTTCTTTAAAGCTTGTTCAGAGCAATAAATTATAATTTTCTCTGCTTTTTCTAAAAATCACTTCAATCTTCGACAGGTGATGTTCACATAATATGATTTGTCTCATCTCGTTTTGTGTATGATTTTAAATTTTTGTGATCTAAAATTATGATTATTACAAAAAACAGCAACTAGTTATCATATGTTATTTATAGACAGAACTTTACAGCCCACTGATTTGCAGTTGTTGTTAAGACGGCCTTTGGCTTATGCAAAACAGTTAGTAGGTTAATAGTTAACAATTTTTATGTGGCCAGACCAAATGTGGTAACACATGCCCCGATGACATTATCAAGAAACAAACGAAAACCAAAATGTTTATATACATTTCTCTCTCGACAAACTCAAGTCAAGTTAATTGAGTTTTGGCTTTATTTGGCCAAGATTGAATATGTGACACATACATGAATATATGCATATGTATACAGAGTTGTCTTTTGGGCTGACCAAACCAAAGAAACGACGCCCATGCAATTGTTGGCCAAGGATTTACCTAATACAGTTTTCGTTTTTCAATCCAGAGATTTAAAAGTTGTACATTAATCATTTAGATAAATTATTTTTGAATTGCATGGTAACTTTTACTTTTTTTTTTTTTCGTTGCAGCTTTTTTTTTAGAGTATCTGTGTGAGTTGAGTATTTCTCTCATAGCTCGAGTAGCATGCTAAGTATTGTATATATATTTAATAATCTCTATTTTTATACAATAAAAGTCATGGGCATTTTTTCTGTGATGCCGTGACATCAGCATCATGACCAAACTAGGGCAAATCTTTTGTGATCGTTCTTCCAGCCGTTGTTTTGTTGTTGTTGTGTGCAGCCAACCAAATGTAGCAGTATTAAAAATTATAGCAACTATTTGTTATTATTAGGTATTTTCATATAGGGAGTGCTTACGTATTGTTCGCTTTCAAAGTTCTAAAAATCATCTAAAGGTATTTTTTTGGCTCTACAAATCATTGTTATCGATAGTAACGATAGTAATTCATAACAAGACTACTGATAGTATAAAACTTAACTATCAAATAACATGCTTCTTGATAGAGCTTCTACTAATTAATCTTTACAATTTCAAAAGATTACAGTGATGGGAAAATTTAGATAAACGCTAGTAGTTATGATAAAAAATATATAATCGATGTTATCGATAGTATTTTGGATAACTTGTCTTTGACTTCCTTCATTTATTTTACTTTTACAAATTTTAGAAACACCAAAAATATATCTAAATTTGCAGAACATTTTTTTTTTTAAAAACTTCTTGATACCCATTAATTAATATATCATGCATTTATTTATTTATTTCTTTTATTTTTGTTATATTTCTTTTATTATTTGTTATATTAAAAATAGCATTAACAATAGCACAAACTGTCCAATGGCCACCTGGCAGAATAAATAGACTAACTATTCAGTTCAAAGTACTCGCTACCCTGTACTCTCTACTCTCTAGCCACAAGAGCCCAAAAGCTGTGAAACAATAGCTAACAAATGCACAGATTGAATTTTATGTTGGCTCAATGTGTGATAAAAAGAATGCCGCCAAACACTAAAAAGAAATCAACGAAGGGAAAAACACAAGGAAATTCTTGGGAGGGGAAAGTGAGCGGAGAATAGTGCGATGCTTGGGCATATCATCATGGTATATCTTTAAACACTTTGCACACACTGTGGAAAAATCTATGAAGCGTGCGAGCTAGAGGCAGCTAGATACCCTGTAGACATCAAATATTCTAACAAACAAACAAATTGTTATACATAAAATATAAAACTAAATTTGTCAGTCATTAGCTCAAGTCTTGCATATCTATTCCAACAGTTTACAGGGTATATAAAGAATTTCACGTCTGCTGAAAAGCCATTTGGTCAAAAGGCGATGCTGCTGCTGCTGTCTTCTGGGGCAGACACGGAGACGCGGCTGCTGGTTAAAAGTTGTTCTTCTTCATGTTGTTGTTGTTGCTGTTACTGCTGCTGTTGTTGTTGTTCTTGTTGTTGTTGTTGTTGCCACACATTTTGCGCCAAATTTGAGTCAAAACACATGCATGCAATACGCGCCAGTTCGTTTGCCAGTCGCATATTTAAATTTAGTTTAGATATTCTCGCATCTTAGTTTGTATGCCCATTAAACAGAATGAGCTGCTAAGCGGGTATATCAACAGACTTTAATTGATAAGAATTAATATTGCAGAAATTTTAATATAAATTAGCATGTTTATTTAAGCGTTGTTTTCGATGTATCAATGAAAATCTAGCGATGTTCTTAAACAATAAAAATCTTGTCTGTGAAATTACGAAAGTTAAATGTAAATAAGCCAAAAAATAAGAATTAAGTTTTATGGTTGAAGAAACATACAAATATATAAAATTGAAAACATAAATTTATTTTCAAAACTGTTGAAAAACACTGCAAAAAAAAAAAGACAAAGAATTCTTTTGGAAATCTTTCCTTACTAAAACTTCACATTACTAAAAACATCTTCAAGCTAACATCAAAATCGTTACAAATTTTTAAATTATTTACATATTACAGGGTATTTGCCACACGTGCCTTCTTGAGCTATTATTCTCTCGCTGAGAAAATTTGTATTTTTTTTTTTTTTTTTTTTTTTGAACAAAACAAAATGAAATATCTATAAAAAACGTACAAATTTTGTTTCAATCTTTTTTTGTTGTGTGTGTTTTGCTTCATTTTGGATGCCTTTTTATAAGTATCTGCATATAAAGAAATGGGAAAAATTCATTGTTGCTGTTGTTGTTAATTTTCGGTTTTTGTTTAAAGCATTTATGTATTTGGCGTTGCCTTCTTTTGCACTAATTTAAAGAAAAAAAAAAGAAAAGAATACAACAAAAAGGGGTAACAAAATTATTTGTGTTTAATTATTGTTGTGCTTCTTATAGAACGGATATTTGGCCATTGAAAAACTTGAGTTCTTGTTGGGGTTTATTTTGTTGTTGTTTTGTTGTTGTTGTTAATGTTGCTTTTTGTTTTTTTTTTTTGATATCATTGAAGGAGAAGGCGAAGGCCGCCGCCTAACAACACCATTCACAATGGCAGCGTTACTTAAATTAAGTGCTAATTGTTAAAACACTTGAGGAAATTTAGTTTGTTTTATTTGCATGTACAAACATGTATGTCTATGTGTGTGTGTGTATGTGTGTTTGTCTCAGTGTGACTGCGATTTTCCCTACTGACGTCAATTTCCCTGCGGCTTTGTTTGTCGGACGTGTTCTCTTTTTGCTTTTGTACTTGCACTTGAAGCATGTTCATTGAGCGCTTTCGAACTTTTTTCAAAACAATCTTTCTTTTAGTGTTTTCATTCATTTTCTTTAATTTTCTTCAATTTTTTTAGACCCCGTACTTTAAAAAAGTAAAGGGGTCTATTAACTTTGTCACAAAAAAAAATGTGCGTAACAGGCAGAAGGAGGCGTGGCAGACCCCATAAAGTATATATATTCTTAATCAGCATCAACAGCCGAGTCGATATAGCCATGTCCGTCTGTCCGTCCGTCCGTCTGTCCGTCTGTAAGAGCGCCTAGATCTCAGAGACTATAAGAGCTAGAGACTCCAAACTTGGTATGTAGGTTCGTCTATATTGCAAGCAGATCGAGTGTGTTTTAGATTTTGGATCGGACCACTATATCATATAGCTCCCATAGGAACAATCAGTTGAAAATCAAGTCTTAGTATGGAAAACTTTGCTGTTTGAGATATTTCAACCAAACTGACAGAATATGCATACAAGATGGTCCCATACATACTGACCAAATTTGATTGAAATCGGATTACTATATCATATAGCTGCCATAGGAACGATCAGTCCAAATAAAGTCTTAGTATGAAAATCTTTTTGTTGTTTGAGATATCTTTATAATAAGTACGGGGTCTCCGACAGTCGAGTACCGCTCGACTGTAGCACCGCCGACTAGTTTCTTTTGTGCTTGTGGTTCAATTTGTTTGACTTTCGACATGAGCAATAAATATTTGTATTCGGTTTTTCCAGCTTCATTGAGTTTTACATAAATGTAGTGCAATAGACAAAAAATTTCGATAGTAAATGATAGTAAAGTTATCGATTTATATAGCTAGAAAGTGTGATCGAAATTTCAGATCGTTTGCATGCATTTCCATCGATGTCTAGCATTATAAAATAATCGATAAGTAGTATTTATAATTGGTTATGTATAAGTGATGTAAAAATACATCGAAAAATTGTAAGCCCGATTTTCGCGGAAGCGATCTTCAAATTCTATTACTCGATAATTCTATTAAATCAACAAGTCTTTAATTGTTTTGACGATTTTAACAATCGATTTAAAACTTGATTACTTGTAATAAGTTTAGATTATACCACAATGCCTACACAAGACTTTAAGAAACCAATGTACATAGCAAGTCGATAAATTACATAATATAAAGTATGAAAGGTCGATAAATTGCATAAATTTGAACCACATTTTAGTGTAATTCCGGACAAAAAAACATACATAGGTAATAACTATTTGTAGCGCTAGGCAACTCGTGTAAATTGCGATTTCTTGCGGAAACTTACAGATAAACTAAAGTAAAGCAAATAAAATAAAAGAAAAAGAAACAGAAACAGAAACAGAAGATTGATAGAGTGAATCATGGAATAAATTTGTTGACTAGTCGTAAACGTTAAGTAAGAGAGATAAGACAACAAAGTCCACAACAGATGGATGATAACACAGCCTACAATAGCTAAATGGATGTGGAAGAAGTACACACGTTGAAATAAGTAACACAATGATGATAAATCCGCGATTCCAATGCGCAGACATTAACACAAGTACAAATATGTATGTAAGTAAGTACACATAATAATGAAACGAGAAAAAAAAACATACATACATACATAATAAAAACAAATATAGCAAACGGTGAAAACTTTGCATTTCGTGCAATGGCACGTATTGGGGTACAAACTGTAGATGAGCGAAGAGACGAGGACTGCAGGGGTGGCGAGGGGGGTTATGGGAAGGGGAAGGGGAAGTTGGATGGGGAGGGAACCGCACCCACGTCGATGCTGTGACTGTGACTGTGACGTGTGTGTGTGTTGTGTGTGTGTGTAAGCAACTGCACTTGCGATTATCAGACACACACACACACACACACACACACACACACACACACACACACATGTGGAGTTCGTGATGAAAACAAGCTGAGAAATAATAAATAAATACGCGACAAAATACAAATGCTGGCAAACAAGAGGCTGTATGTACTTTCCTTATATACAGTTATGGAAAAAATAATAGAAACGACAGGGCTGCTCACATTTGAGACCAAATATTTCGGTTCTGGAGCAAATTTCATCCATGAAAACCAGTGTACTTGGTTTCAGGATAACAATGCTCTATTTCAGATTTCTTTTTGGGCCTCTTTCGTAAGAATTATAGACTGTGTATACTGATTTGTAGAAAGACCACGTTTTTGTCTTGGAAAAAATAATAGAAACGCACTATTATTTTGATATTATCTTGTTTCTTAATGGTTGAAATTGAGTTCTATTGGTATCATTTCATGAACTAAAGATAGAAGAAGACATTAAACAACTTTTTTTTTGGATCCCATTCTGCTTGTTGTTGTTATTCGCTTCAGAATGGGTCGTGGCGTACATTGTACTGTTATTGAAAGGAAACATATTCTGAATCCAAAAAATAAAGGCAACTCAATCTCAGATATTGTTACAATTCCTAATATTTATAAAAAAAAATGTTTTCAAAGATTTGCTATAAATAAAAACCACAAACACGCAGAAAAAAGCTTGCAACATATGATAAATTCGACAACCTCCGTATCCGAAAATCAAAAAAAAATTCCTTTCTGTCATCGGAAGTTCTAAAAAATCATTTAAATGCAACGGTCAGTAGTCTCACTATAAGAAATAGGCAGATTGATGACGGTTTCAAAAGCCATATGGCTCAAAAGGTACCATACCTTAGTATAAAACACATCAGAAAATGGGAAAATTTCGCTTAGGTGCGTTTACTGCGTCCAAATTGAACAAATATGTTGTTGTCAGACGAAACTAAGATCAATTTGTTTGGATCTGATCGGGAACCACATGTTAGGCGCCAAAAGAATACTCCCCACGACCCAAGGTGCTCAACTAAAACGTTTGAGTATGGAGATAGAAACATAATTTTGTAGGGATGCGTTTCTCATTCTGGTGTTGGTCCATTACATTGGATAAGGGAAAAAATGAGTGCTTCCCAGTATGTCAATATACTCGACAGTATAATGCTACCTTATGCTGAAAAGGAAATGCCGTTAAAGTGGGAGTTCCAGCAGGATAATGATCCAAAACATTATTTAAAGCTAGCCAAAAAATGGTTCCTTGACAGCAAAGTTCCCTTAATGGAATGGCCTTCACAGTCAATGGACCTTAATCCCATAGAGCACCTTTAGGGGATCTTAAAGAAAAGGATTGGGAGCTAAAAGCCCCAAAATTAAGCATTATTTGTAGAAAAAAGTTAAATTCAAATGGTACTCCATTAATCCATGAATTTGTGCCAAACTGGTGGACTCCATGGGTCGTCGACGTGTCGGAGTCACTTAAAATCGCGGTGCTACAACCAAATAGTAAAATTAAAGGTTAATCTTTATGCCTTTGTAACTTAAAAATTGTTTTTCTTAACTTTGGGCGTGCCGTTTCTATTATTTTTTCCAGGCCTGAAATATTAAAAAAAAATTTTATGCTATGTTAAGTTTTTTTTTAAATATTATTTTGGTTTATTTGGATACATTACTGGATAGGCTTTATATAAAAATTATGAAACTTAAGAAAAAAAAATGTTCATTGAACAAAATTTAAAAAAATACGAAAAAAAAATGCCGTTTCTATTATTTTTTCCATGACTGTATATAC
>JBAMBK010000538.1:0-157821 GCA_037043435.1 Drosophila suboccidentalis | reverse complement strand
CCTGTAAACTGAACATATACATTTTACTTAGAATTGGAATAGCACAGCAGCAACAAAGTGTCATTGCAGCCTGAGTTTGAGAATGCTGATGCATCATGCATCATGCATCATCCATCATGCATCATGCATCATCCATCATCCATCATGCATCATGCATCATGCATCATCCATCATGCATCATGCATCATGCATCATGAATCATGCATCATGCATCATGCATCATCCATCATCCATCATGCATCATGCATCATCCATCATGCATCATCCATCATCCATAATCCATCATGCATCATGCATCATGCATCATCCATCATCATTCTTTTTGCGTCAGATAAAACACATTATAATTGCGATTACAACAAGATCGGTATATATTTAGGGATAACTTTTAATGCTTTAGTCGAATATTAGTCGATATTACCTGTAAACAGAACATATACATTTTACTTAGAATTGGAATAGCACAGCAGCAACAAAGTGTCATTGCAGCCTGAGTTTGAGAATGCTGATGCATCATGCATCATCCATCATCCATCATGCATCATGCATCATCCATCATGCATCATGCATCATCCATCATGCATCATGCATCATGCATCATGCATCATGCATCATGCATCATGCATCATGCACCATGCATCATCCATCATGCATCATGCATCATCCATCATGCATCATGCATCATGCATCATGCATCATCCATCATGCATCATGCATCATCCATCATGCATCATCCATCATCCATAATCCATCATGCATCATGCATCATGCATCATCCATCATCATTCTTTTTGCGTCAGATAAAACACATTATAATTGCGATTACAACAAGATCGGTATATATTTAGGGATAACTTTTAATGCTTTAGTCGAATATTAGTCGATATTACCTGTAAACTGAACATATACATTTAACTTAGAATTGGAATGAGAATGCATGCATCATGCATCATCCATCATGCATCATGCATCATGCATCATCCATCATGCATCATGCATCATCCATCATCCATCATGCATCATCCATCATGCATAATGCATCATGCATCATGCATCATGCATCATCCATCATGCATCATCCATCATGCATCATGCATCATCCATCATGCATCATGCATCATGCATCATGCATCATCCATCATGCATCATCCATCATCCATAATCCATCATGCATCATGCATCATGCATCATCCATCATCATTCTTTTTGCGTCAGATAAAACACATTATAATTGCGATTACAACAAGATCGGTATATATTTAGGGATAACTTTTAATGCTTTAGTCGAATATTAGTCGATATTACCTGTAAACTGGACATATACATTTTACTTAGAATTGGAATAGGACAGCAGCAACAAAGTGTCATTGCAGCCAGAGTTTGAGAATGCTGATAGCTTTTGCGATTGGCATGTTGGCATGTGTGTCTGTAAAGGGAACCAGTGTTGCCAGACAGTTTGTTTTTGCTTGTACAAACAATAAACAAAGTTGACAATTTATACTGTCAAAAAATATTGAAATTTTCAACATTTCTGATGTCTTATTCAAAAATTTCTGATATCCCATAAAAAAACCTCTTTACGAGGTAAAAGTCTAGTGACGAAAACATTTTCATGCCCCAAAATTTCTGATATCCAATTTTGTGACGAATAATATTAAGTTTTACATATAAAATAATTAAAAAAAAAATTGTTTGCATTCGGCACTGCGCAAAAAAGTGATTTTTATTTGGTATGAAGAACTGAGACATTTTAGCGCAATGTGCCGAGTGCCAAAATTTTTTTTTAAATTATTTATATGTAAAACTTAATATTATTCGTCACAAAATTGGATATCAGAAATTTTGGGGCATGAAAATGTTTTCGTCACTAGACTTTTACCTCGTAAAGAGGTTTTTTTATGGGATTAAAATGTGACGCTAACTGCATCATTCTAATAATAAAACGTAAGTAAAGTATACAAGCATCAAATTTTAATTTATTCATTTTAAAAAATTTGTTTGTTATGTATTTAAAAAAATTAAATATATTATATAATTATGTATGGAAATATTGAAAGAAAATGTTAAATCTAAGAGGAAAATAAATAAATAAATAAATAAATAATCATTATTTTTGAGTTTTATTTTTTTTTATCAAAAATAATGAGTACAGTCTAAGTTTTATAAAATTACTCAAAAATAATTATTATCACTAAACAAAATTGTTAAAAATTAAATTATAATCATTACTATGTAATTTTTATTATTTAACTTATAAAGAAAACGGTCCCTGGTTTAAATATCAAATTTATTATCAAAATCTAAATCCAAAAATTCATATTGTAGTAACAAATGCTACTACTCAAGGGCTACTGGCTCATGTGACGGCGAGGTAACGAAACACCGAGCGAATACTTTTATGTGATGTTAGCTATCGGAAGGCGTGCGAATATCGATGAACCATCGATAAATTCGTATATCATCAATGGGCTAAATCAGCAAGAATCGACGAAAGCTTTGTTAGCGATGAACATACGTACTTGTTCTGAGCTTTTCAAGTCCCTGGAAAGTATGCGATCGGCACAAGGGTTGCAACAAAAATACAACGCAACAGCAGCTAACAACGGAAAAAGCAGTAACGATACTGACGACAAAGCAAAGGCAATTAAATGTTATAATTGCAACAACGTTGGACATTTCGCAGGTCAGTGTCCTGAGCCTCAGCGAAAGAAACGGTGCTCGAATTGTGCGAATTGGGCATGATGAAAAGGACTGCAGAATAAAATCTTCGAAGGTGGCTCAAGTGGCTGAAGCGCATGTAACGGGTTACGGTATGACCTCAGGCGTGGTGTTGGACAAGGCCGAGAGCGCACGCTGATAATCCGGCTCTGGCTCGTCGGCAAGTGGTGTGGTGGTCTTGCTCTCGTGCCTTGGGTGCCTTTTGGGGGAATTATTATTAGAAAAAAATGCGTGCAGGGACAAGCGAAACAACCGGACGAGAGACAAACTAGCTACGGAGGACAGACGACGATAACATGCACACACATTCACATATTGGAATCTATACATATGATCCTCTGATAAACTTGAGGTATCATTTCGCCCACCCTACCAATACCATTCAGCGCCGGAGGAAGAAGCATTTCAAATTAATGGCCCTGTGATGGATAAAATTCCTTACGAGGGCATTGAGCCAGTGGGAAATCAACAAAATAGAATTTAGAACATTATAAAATATTTATTCACTAGACAAAATAAATTCTCCTAACACTAAAAAAATGCATGCCTATTCCTTCACAGCTTAACAGAATTGATTTTTTTTTAAATATAATTATAAGAATGTATATAAAATAGTTGATATAATAAATACGTAAAATAAATAAATTTATAATAATAAAATTAATTAAAAATTATCATGCCTTATTTCTTTTAACACAAAAAAATTTGAGGGTGGGAACAGTTTTATGTGTGCGCAGCATTGATGCTCGCTTGCATTGAGAGCGAGTGAAAACTTTGAGTGGGATTTTAGCGTATTTATAAGCGAAAACGAAAAACGGAAAATATTTCCATTCGCTCAAGAACTATGTGCAAATGGCAAATTCAGTGGAAAATCATTTTTTTTCTTTGGCAGTACTTTATAAAATGTTAATCAGGCCTGTTCCGGTTTTCACTTTCGGCAAGATTTTGCGAAAGTGAATTTCCCTCACTTGTTCCGGTTTTCACTTTCGGCAAGATTTTGCGAATTGAATTCACGTGACATTGAGCAAGTGAGTTTGAATTCGGAAGGGTTAAATCGATGATTTTGGCATGCTTAGCATAAAATTAAAGTGAAAATAAAATATTTATAAAATACTTCAATGTTTTGGGAATATTACTACATTATCAGATAAAAAAAAAATATTTTATTTGATTTTTAAATAATTTTTATTTCATCATACCCCAAAATCGATAAGACTCTAACCCAACTTTTTTGTCGGATTTGCTCGACCTGTTCTGGTTTCCGCAAATATTTGTGAAAATGAATGGCAATTTTATTAGGGCTGCCCTTGTATGTGAAGAAAGTAGTAAATACTTTGGTACATATTTTAAACCACAATTTAAGTGTTTTTATGTATTGCGTAAAATAAAGAATTAAATTTCTTGTTTTTTAAATGCAAGTTTGGACAAAACTGTTTGTAATTTAATGCAAAAAAGAACTGCTTATTTATGTAAACAAACACTGTGCAACAATTGACAACTCTGCAAAAAGACATTTCCAGCACTGAAATCAACCCGCGCTTTCAAAAATACAAAAGTTATAACAAAAGTAGGTTTTACCTTTGAAAAATGTTTCGACTTATGATTAAATAAATATTTGATGAATAAATTACATAATTAATAATTATTTTAACAGGCGAAAATTCTTTTGACGCAAATGTCTGATTCGCTTAGAACATTTTCCAGCACTGTTCTGCAAAAAATTACTCAACACAATGTGGAAGGGAAATTCGGAGGGTAATTCGTAGGAAATGTAGAGGAATTTTAAGGGAAATTCGGTCAAATCTTGCGGATTGAAATTCGCAAAAAACAAGTGAAAACCGGAACAGGCCTGAATAATTTTGTTCAGCTCGCTTACAGTCGTTTATTGTCCATCGATGAAAAGCGCTTTCCATTGAAGGCCGCAACGAAGATGATGCTATATAATGAGGGGATAGATGCCAAAAAAAAAATGAGAACGGTTTCACACAACAAAAAAACGAAAAAAATTATCTTGCACAATTTACGTGGCGCTTCACTCAAATGACATAATCAAGGTACCCAATGATACTCTATCTTTTCTTGATCGAAGTGGAGAGTTTTGCAATCTTCACTATCTCCTTCTTCAATCGCCCTTCACTTCCTCCTCAAATTCTTTTGACTTGGGCTTTACAAAAAAAGATTACAAAATGGCATATTTTATGCAAATCCATTGAAATGCCATTTTACCCACAATAAAACCAATAAATAATTAATCAAACACTAACAAACACTCGCACTAACACTTATTGGGTCTAAGCCACTTAAATCTTAATTTTAAAAGTTATTAGCTGGGTAGTCGCTTCAGCTGTCTCCTGGTCATCTTCACCTTTAAATTATCACGTAAAAGAAATCTCTGCAGGCCTCGTTGGCTGATCCGGTTAGGGAATATCCAATATAAAAAAAGACTCAAGAAAAACCGGGTAAAATGCAGCTCGCGCGACGTCACCGCTGCTAGGCTCACGATTTTTGACTGATCGCTCCAGTTCACTCGTTTGCCTCTTCCCCCTGCCTAAACTTGAGTGAAAATTCGCTGAGTAAATGAGTGTTTTTTTCTCTCCAAAACTATATGCCCCTTTCCGCCACTTATTTGCGCATAGATATTTTGATCGCTTAAATATGAAAAGCTCAAGACTTGGCTTATTGTAATTTAAAAATTTTTGTGCGTCTCTTTGAATTTTCAGCTCCTTTTGGCGGGATTAGGGGGCTGTCTCCATCTTGGTTCTTGATAGCATCACTTCCTTCCTTCTTTCACTCAGCCGCTTTGAGTAGATTTTGGTGGTGGGTTTTATAGTGAATTAAAGTGGCAATTTGAAACTGCAACTAGGTGCCAGATCTGATTGCCAAAAAAAAAAAAGAAAACGAATTCCCATCTCATAAGCTGAGTTTTCTCTGGCTTCCATTTAAATTATGGCTCACCCCATCCGGATTTGGCACCCGGTATAGTAATACAGTCAATTAAAGCACACACGAACTTTACGTTATGCACTCGTTAGCAAATTTTATTTTATTTTACTTTGTCAAACTTTAATAACGTATAGTCTGGGTTGTTTTTAATTAAACACGCGTCGATTTCTTTAGTTTTGTCTTAAGTTTATTTCACATATATCTATATCGGACGGCGTCGCTTGCAAAAGTGAAGTTCTCTCCATTCTTCCATGCAACCGTGCGTTCTTAAGGTTAAACTTATTTTCGCCAGATGGCGCTATGTTATTATCGATAACTTAATTATATTTACAGTGCGATAAATATAATTATGAATAAGGAATATTTACAATATGATACAGTCTTATATGCTACGTATGCTAAGTATTACTACAACTCGGCCGTCCTGACGTTGAGGATCTCCTGATACTCGTTGACATACTTCTTGTTACAATATTGCTTTGGCCATATTTACTTATACTATTCTTATTTACAGTTTTATTTTTTTCAATTTCTTTATTTTTAATTTTATTGTCGTTAAAATCTTCTTCATTTTCATTTCCTTTAATTTCATTATTGTTCAGATCGTTTGCGTTTTCTTTTTCTAATTCATTTTCGTTGAAATATTTTACATTTTCTTTTTTTGATTCATTTATGTCCAAATCTTCTTCAGTTTCACTATCTTTACAATTGATCCAAGGTTTTAAATTATGTATAGCCCATATACCCGAATATGGTATCTGGGATTGCTGGAAATTCTATACGTCTTCAACCACGTATATATCATTGTCTAAGACTTTTGAAACTACGTATGGTCCTTTGAATTTTGGAATTAATTTACTGGATGCGCCTTGTTGGGAATTAAAATTTCTTACGACAACATAATCACCTACTGCAAATATTCTTGGCTCTTGACGTTTCGCATCCACATAACTTTTATTGTACTCTTGTGCTTTTTGTTGACTGACTTGTGCCTTTCGTCGAATTTCTTCCAAATCTCTTACGACCTTATTATTGTTTTCTACAACATTTTCTTTTAAACTATCGATGCTACTACCTTTTTGTTTAACTCCGAAAAGCATTATACTCGGACACTCATTTATACTTCTATTTTTTGTGTTATTCATTGAAAACTCTATTTTGTACAAAACTTTGTGCCATGGTTCGTTATTTTCCACATCTATTATCTTAGCCATCATTGAACCTAAATCTCTATTAACTCTTTCTACTTGTCCATTGGCTTGTGGGGACGCTGTAGCTACTCTTATATGATGAATGTTATTATTTTCTGTGAATTCATCAAATTCGTTTGAAGTGAAACAACTACCTCTATCAGATACTAAACTCTTGGGTCTGCTATATGCAATAAAATAATTTTGTAATGCTTCAATTGCTTCTTTGGAACTTGTTGTTTTTGTCGCGTACAATTTAACAAACTTGGTACAAGCATCTATGACTACTAATATGTGTTTCTTTTTCGAATTGTTACTGTTAATTGGACCATAATGGTCAATATGAATTACTTCAAATGGAGCTGTTCCTTTTGGAATAGAATGCAAAAATCCTTCTGTCTTTCCAGATTTGTTTGAAAAAGCTACACATTTTAAACAGTTATTTATATGCTCTGTTGCTTTTCTACGAACATTTGGAAACCAATAACTTTTCGTGATTGAGTCTACCATTTTATCGACTCCTACATGTCCCATTTCATCATGATATTTGTAGAACACATTGTCTTCCATCGAAACTGGTACATAAAACATTAATCTATCTTCTTTTTTCCTATAAATTATACCGTTGCGCATTTCATAATATTCATTTTCTCGTTCGGACAACATTTCTTTGACACTTTTAATTTTCGGATCCTTCCCTTGGCATATTATCAAATTTTCCTCAAATGTATTTGTTTCTATTATCATAACACTATTGCTTCTGCTTAATGCATCTACGTGTTGCATCCTTTTTCCGGATCTATGTTCGAGAATATAATCATAATTTTGCAGCTCTAGGGCCCATCTAGCAATTCGGGGATTTAACTCTTTTTTATTTAACGTCAATGTTAATGAATTACAATCCGTCACTATCTTAAACTTCATACCCTGTAAATAGACTCGAAACCGTTTCAATGCATTTATAATCGCTAGCGTTTCTAACTCAAAACTATGGTACCTTGACTCCACATCTGTCGTGCGTTTTGAGAAGTAGAAAACTGGGTGTAACTTCATATCTACTTTCCGTTGTAACAATATCGCACCATATCCTAGTGAACTTGCGTCACAATGTAGTTCTGTCTCATCTTTCGGGTCATATATTGCTAAAATAGGGGATTCAATTAATTTGTCTTTTAGCAAATTAAACGCATTCAACTCTTTTTCTCCAAATACAAACTTTTTGTCTTTTCTTGTGAGATCATACAATGGCTTTGCTATTAGTGAAAAATCCTGAATAAATCTTCTAAAATAAGAACATAGACCGATATAACTTTGTACTTCATGAACTTTTGTTGGTACTGGGAATAATTTAACTGCTTCTATGCCAGATTCATTTGCTTTTATGCCGTTTCCTGTGACCGTATAACCTAGGTAATCAATAGAGGATTTCAAAAACTCACACTTATCTTGTCTCAGCTCTAGCTTATTATCTACCAGACGTTGAAAAATATCTTTTAGGATGCTAAAATGTTCCTCCAGCTCTTCAGTAGCAATCATTATATCATCGAGGTATATTATAACTTTTCCTTGTCGTACCATATCTTCGAAAATCTTATTAATATACCTTTGAAACACAGACGGAGCATTCGTCAACCCAAAAGGCATCCGAAGATACTCAAATTGTCCTAATGGTGTAATAAATGACGTATATTTTGTGGAAGCTTTATCCATAAAAACATGGTTAAAGCCGTTCTTTAAATCCAACTTCGAAAATAACTTTTTATTTACTAACCTATCCAGTAAATCATCTATTAATGGTATCGGATAACTGTCCTTGGACGTTACTTTATTTAAACGACGGTAATCCACACACATTCTAAGGTCTCCAGTCTTCTTTTTAACAAGAACAATTGGGGACACATATTCTGAACAACTTGGACGTATAAATCCTCGGGCCATATTCTCATCTAATATTCTTTGGACTTCTGCCTTTTCTGCATATGATAGCCTTCGGGGAAGGCATCGAAACGGTTTTTCATCGTCAACAATTATTTTCATGTAACTTTTAATCTGCGGTTCAGTTGGTCTAACCGGTTTAACATAATACTTTTCAAATAAATTATCTAATCTCTTTATGTGATTTATATTTATTTCTTCTCCTACTTTGTACGTCTCTTGGCTTTCATCTTTTACATCAATCAGCAGCATTTGCGTCTCAAAATCTTCTTGATCTGTACTATATTCTTGTTTGTCACTACTTTTTCTGTCTTTACTTTTATTTATCTCTACTTCGTTTTTACTTTGAATCATCTTTACTTTGTTTTCTTCGAACATTTTCTCTACCTTGTCTTTACTTTGAATCTTTACCTTGTTTTCTTCGAAAATTTTCTCTACATTGCTTTTACTTTGAGTTCCTTCCAATTTTTGCACACTTTTTATTTTGACGTTACTTTGATTTTCTTTTACTTCGTATGGACTTCCATTTTTTGTATCTTTTTTACCTTGATCAATTTTAACTTCACGTTTATCTATTTTTGACAGTTTAACACATTCTTTTTTTAAAGGTTCATCGTTCGCAACTATTTTATAATTACTTATGTTAAGAAAATCTCTACCTAAAACCATGGGGTGCCTTATAGATTCATCTTGTACAACAAAAGATTCAACAACAACAGTTTTATTTAAACTTTTAATCAAACAAGTAATTTTTCCAATTATATTCAGTTTACTTTCATTTATGCCAAAATAAATATTTGCCGATTCATTGCGGCTCAGCACTACTTCATTCGGTACTGTGGATTCTCTTAATATTGTTATTGGACTCCCTGAATCTAAGAGGCACTCTATAGGAATAAAATTTGTTTTGTTATTTTCTGAATCACAAAAACTTATATCGAGACATCTTACGTAATTGTCGTTCGGCTTCGTCTTCTTGTAAAGTGGACACTCTTTGGCCAAATGTCCCAGCTTGCCGCATGCGTAGCATGCTCCATCGATGCGCTTCGGCTTACGGCATTCTGCTGCCATATGCCCAATACTGTTGCAGTTAAAGCATTTGGTGACCCTCTGGTCCGGGGTCGATGATTTTTGAACTGCTTCAATTTTCACAGCTCCGGTTAAAGGTCGAGGCATTTTGATGTCCTGAAAAGCATCCAAGACCGCAGCCGGCGTAGAAAAACGTTGAAGTTTACCCTGGTTCTTCAACTGCACGTTTGGTATGCCATCCAGTATATACTGGACCAGCTCGTCGTCTTTGACGTTTAGTTTGCTTGCTAACAACAATTTGTCGTAATAGTAGCTCGCAAACATCTCGTCCCATTGCCACTTGCGTCTTTCCAGCTTATGGCGCAGCTCTAGGAAATTTCCTTTTGCGCCGAATCGGATTTGCATCTGCGTGAAAATGTCGTCAATTTCTCCAGAAAGGAGCGATGGTTGTGACAGAAGCCAATAATTCGCCTTTCCTTTTGCTCGTGAACAAATTATCGGGCGCATGACATCGTCGGCTATGTTGAACACTGCCCGTACATTTTTGACCACTGTCAACCACTCATTGATGTCCTTTTCGCCATTATATTCGGGTACGAATTCCTTAACGGTCTTGAAATCGAAATTTCCACACTGTGATTTTACTTTTTCATTCTTATTTGCCGAATTTTCGCAACTTTTGTTTACATTGTTTACATCTATGCCGACAGTGTTACCAGCAGCAAGAATACTGCAAGCATTGCCACACTCGTTGCTTTGTAGATCGTTGCCACTTTCGTGGTTCAGTTGAACGTTGCCACTTTCTTCGTTCAGTTGAACATTGCCAGATTGATGTTGTTGATCGTTGGAGTTTTGAAATGTAGGTTGAGCGTTGCCATCTCGTTGCCCTTGAATTTCATCACCAAGTATGATGACGTCATTGTTGTCTTCGCCTGTGTCGTTTTCTGCCGCCACCTTGTCGCCTGTGCTCAGCGAAACTTCGCTGTTTTCATCCTCCGAATTTTCGTCGTCGGGTGCTCCGCTGGGCAACTTTGATGCGCAGCTAGACAGCTTTGATGCACTTCCTGATGGAAGTGCATTTTGGAGTTGCAACACCAATGCCGCTTTGTTGCCTCGTGTTGGCAGATTTAGTTTTTCACACCACATTTTTAGCTCAGACAAGCTTAACTCATTTAAATTGATGTTTGAGTCCATCTTGGATGTTTATTAAAAAAATATTTTCACAAACGTAGATCGTAGATCTTTATCCCACTTCTGAATTATAGTCTGGGTTGTTTTTAATTAAACACGCGTCGATTTCTTTAGTTTTGTCTTAAGTTTATTTCACATATATCTATATCGGACGGCGTCGCTTGCAAAAGTGAAGTTCTCTCCATTCTTCCATGCAACCGTGCGTTCTTAAGGTTAAACTTATTTTCGCCAGATGGCGCTATGTTATTATCGATAACTTAATTATATTTACAGTGCGATAAATATAATTATGAATAAGGAATATTTACAATATGATACAGTCTTATATACTACTTATGCCTACGTATGCTAAGTATTACTACAAACGTGTTATAAAACACCTTCTACACTGATCGATGCTTGGAAAGTAAGAAAGAGCTCTCTCACTAGCCAGCCTGAGGAAACCTTTTTACAGAGAAATTTAAACTTCGCCATCTTAACGGCCAATGACATTTGAGGCTGTAAAAAAACGCTCGATCCCTCTCTCTCAAACAAACTCAAATCTTGCTGCATACAACATGACCCATAGATGGCGATACAAACTATTTAATTGCAATTGCTGCAAGCGCGCTACACGCAGTCTAAGGAGTATCCACCTATTATGAAAACTGTTCTTATTGGAGGATGCAAGTTTGAGGCGTTTATCGACACTGGTAGCGATAACACACTCATCAAGGACGCATCTGTGCCAGAAGGACCGATTCGACAGCCGTGCATCAAACGACTTCAAGGATTTGGTGGATCTGTCGTTGAGTCCAAGGAGTGCATCCTAACGGAATTCACATGCGGCAAGTTAAGTTGGATCTGACATTAGCCCTGACCACCACAATCAGGTGAGTGATCTGTTGAAAAGTTATGCGAACTGTTTTGCCGAAGATATTTCAAATATTGGCAGGTGCAAGACAACAGTAATGGACATCGAAGTGTCCACAACGAAGCCTATTTTGGGAAGACGATACCAAGTTCCATTCGCTCAAAGAGAGGCGCTAAACTCTTTGATCAACGATCTTCTAAAAAGCAACCTTATCCGGAGGAGCAATTCAACACATGCAGCATCAACAATACTGGTGCCGAAAGCAAATGGTGAAAAGAGGCTGTGTGTTGATTATCGAGCTCTCAACGCAGTAACCGTAAGGAAACGATACCCGATGGCAATTGAAGAGGAGCAGTTGGCCAAGTAATCCGGAAATAAGTATTTCACAACGCTGGATATAACATCAGGATATTATCAGATCCCGATGAGCAACGAAAGCAAAAAGTTAACAGCATTCATAACGCCAGACGCATTGTATGAATTCAATGTTATGCCTTTTGGCGTGGTGAACGCTCCGATGGTGTTCCAAGAAGTCATCACAGAGATCATACGGAGATTGAAACAACAACGGAACATTGTCAACTACGTGGATGAAGTCATCATATCATCCAAAACAGTTGAAGAAGGGCTGGTTATCCTTAACGAGTTCCTGGAAGCTGTAAAGTCAGCGGGACTAACGCTACGTCCGTCGAAATGTGCATTTATGCACACAAATGTGAAATTTTTGGGTCACGTCAGCCATGTAACCAAACAGAAGTGTGCAAATTCCTGGGCATCACAGGATTCTTCCGCAAACTCGTCAAGGATTATAGCATAATCGCAAGTCCATTAAGCAAGCTACTGAAGAAAGATGTGGAGTTTGCATAGAAGGAAGTGCAAGAAGAGGCATTCCAACGACTAAAAGACGTACTAACTTTGAAGCCAGTACTAACGCTTTATGACCCAATGAAATACCACGAGGTACACAGAGACGCAAGCAAAGTGGAAATAGCAGGCATCATGTTTCAGCGAGAACAGGACGGAACGAAACCTGTATTCTGTTACAGTCGACTATGTAGTGACGCCGAGAGCAATTACGGAGACACTGGATAGATTTCGTATATATTTGCTGGGATCTCAGTTTCTGGTGGTGACAGATTGCAACGCAGTGGTGACGCTCAAGGAATCAACGGAGCTTCAACCGCCAATAGCAAGATGGTTGCTCAAACTACAGGAGTTTGACATTAACTGCAAGCATCGACCAGGAGCGGATATGCCACACGTAGATGGCATGAGCAGACAACCAGGATTGACACAAGAAGATAAGTCTCATACTGTAGCAGACAACATTTTATCGATAATACCGATCGATGAGGATTGGGTATACACAATGCAGAAACAAGATCCAGCTTTATTGGAAATATTTTATGTACTTAAGAGCAACGAAAAGGGCCCGAAGTGAAGTCAAGTAAGCACGAAGCAAGCAGGCTTCTACGTAAGACATCAGACGGCAACAAGTTGGTTGTACCCCAGGCAATTCGCTGGCGTATAACAAAAGCAAACCACGACGATATAGGCCACTATAGCACGAAAAATACGGTTTTTGGTTTTTTGGTTTCCACGTATGAGAAGATATGTAAAGTCATACATAGCTTCTTGCCCGGAATGCTGCATAAACAAAGTAAAAGGAGGCAAACCGAAAGGCGAATTACATGTATACGAGACGGGTGCGTGTCATAACGCCCGCGGGCGGTATGCCACTTTTTATAAGTGTCATAACGCCTTCAACTACTTAAAGCTTGTAAAGTGCATCAAGAATCAATAAGATAATAAAAGTACCGTTAGTTAATAAATGTACCGTTCATTATTATATTTCTCTAAACCGCGGGATGTGGTACTTCTGCCTTGTAGCCACTTTAAAATTTGTTCTGATCGCCAACGGGCGTTATGACACTGGGCGTTATTACATGCACTCATACGAGACGACTCCCATACCGTTTCGGACGATCAACATGGATCACGTAGGACCATTTCCAAAAAGCAAAGTGGAAATTATCACATTTTGTTAATCGTTTGTGCATTCACAAAGTATACGGTTCTGGCAGCAACACGGACGATGAAGACAACGCCAGTTATAAAAGCGCTGGAGTACAACACTTTAAAACGGCAGTACGAACAGCCGGAGCCAACGGACAGCCAGAGCATATGAACAAGACGCTGCTAAACGCTTTGAAAACCAGCACAGAGAAGTCCAAGGAATGGGATCAACAGTTGTACAAGGTACAATGGGTCAGAAGCACACATAAAACTGCACCGACGAAATTTTCTACCAACGAGTTGGTCTTTAATTTTTACCTAAGAGATGTAACAAACAATGTTATCTTTTATTTAAATGTTTTGAGTTTGTCTTAATTAATAAACAGACAATTTAAGAACCTGACAAGAGTTAACAACTTGCTACCCAGGATTTGATGAGATACTCAAAAATAATAGGTGAATTGGGACTATCAGTCCCTCGGCAAAGGGCTCAACAAATTTTGCAAGAGCACTTAAAATATGAAAATAAAGTGCCTAAACCACGCCTAACCCCAAGGCATAAAAATGCTCGGATCGACTTCTATGATAAATACAAATTCTGGGAAGAGGAATTCCAGTCCGTAATTTTTAGCGATGAAAAGAAGTTTAATTTGGACGGCCCTGATGATCACCACAAATATTTTAGGGATCCCCGCCAGACTTGCTACAAACGCATGAGGATCTCTCATGATGTGGGCTGCATGCAGTGCTAAGGGAAAGTCGCTAATTTACTTGAATGAATGCGGAAAGATTCATATGTAGAGCTGTTACAATACGAGCTAATATCATATGCTGAAGAACTTAATGATGAAAACTGGATTTTTCCACAGAACATGTGCTAAAGTACACGAAAGATAATTTCGAAGCTCATAAAATTTCATTACTACACTGGACAGCTATGAGTTCAGATCTTAATCTAATAGAGGATTTATGGGGGATACTTTCTGCAAGAGTTTTTGACAGAACGAAGCAGTACGATAATTTAAAGCAGATTAGAGAAGCCACTGTAACGAAATGGGCTTAAATTTATCTGTAATTGCTGCAAAAGCTGCAGTCCAAAATCAAAAAGGAGGACCTATTTCTTATTAAATTACCAAAAAAATAATTTTTTTTTTAAGTGTTGAAACTCAAAATATTTTTAATTTTTTCAAAATATGACCGGTATGCACATATAATATAAGTATAAATATAAGTATATATTTTCAATGAAGTATAAAATGTGTTTTGAATGTACACCATTTTTAAATTTTTGATTTTCGTTAGTTTTATACATTTTATTCGCGTTTGAAGTTGAAAAAAACAAAAACCGAATTCGTATGTTATGTCTTATGTTCTGTAACAGCTTCTGATCGGCAATTGCAATTACTGTTATACAGGGTGGCGCAAAAGAAGTCATCCGATGTGGTTTGGCTCTCAATTTTTTTCTAAATGAAAAATTTTGATTCTGTTTTTTGATTGTTTATTCGAACCTTAAGAATTTTATTGGTTTAGGCGAGAAGATGACATCGGCCAAGTGTTCGCTGCCAGAGCTCATGACCATACGCCCGTTTTATGGCATTTTCCATCACTTTTGCCAGAACTTCGGGCGACAGGTTCTCGCATTCCTGGCGAATATTTTCCTTAAGGGCTTCAAGAGTTTGCGGCTTGTTGACGTGAACCTGCGACTTTAAAAAAACCCCATAAAAAGAAGTCTGGAATGGTTAATTCGGGTGATCTGGCCGGCCAGTGCAAATATCAAAAACGAGAGATAAAGCGGTTATCACTGCGGACGGCAGTCCGCGCTAGTGACGAAAGCAGCACGAAGGGTGCAAAGGCGACTAGCATATATACACAGGAAGAATGGAAAATTTGCTATGACTGTCCGATCAGGTCGAGTTATATACCGATCGAAAGGTATCAACTTAACTTACAAATGTGCATACTAAGACTTTTGGAAACTCACCTGGTTCGTGAGATAAACAGGTGTAAGTGGGAGGGGAAAAATTTAAATTTTTGGTGCTAATGGGGCCGTTGGAGCCTTTTCGATTTTTTTTTTAATTTTATAATATTTAACTCAAAAATACGCGTCGAATAACACCTCATTCATTAAAATCCGACTACTCGTTCAAAAGATAATTAGTTTTGAAATTTTTGGTGGCCTTCCAAAAATGAGATGAAAAGTCAGTCTGTTTGTTTGTTTGTTTGTTTGTTTGTTTGTTTGTTTGGATCAAATCGTTGATTTAGCTTAAATGTTTGAATGAGGACTTGTTCCTGCTAAAAAATCTAGAAACGTTTGTTCTACGACTTTTTCGAAAAATCGCTAGTTTAGCGGGAAATCGCTAAAAACCGCCAAACTTAAAACCGCCATAGTATCCAAACGATAGAAGCTACAGATGTGATCTATATTACGTTGAAAAGGTATTTCGAAGGACTCTTAGGCATACCTTCAAAGTTTTTTTTTTAGGTAAATAGGTAAACAGCTACAGGTGAAATAAGGTATTTTTCTCCACTTTTGAGAAAACGCCGCTAACGATTTTTTTTAATTTTCAATATGTTATAGTTTGTACAATTTCGCGTTTTTTGATATATCATGCATAAATTGTAGTCGATTGGTTTGGAAGATATAACCAATTAACTAAATATATATATTTTACTTAGAATTGCAATAGGACGGCAGCAGCAATTACATTAGACTAACAGTCCAGTAACAATGAAATCTATAATTTGACAGTCGTTCTTAAAGATCGCCAGTGGCGCATAGTGTAGAGCGTCCGATATTAGCGTGAATTCTCAGCTCGGGATCCGGGTTCGAATTCTGGCACGGACTAAACTTTTTTTTTTATTTCTTAAATGCAATTCATTTGTTAGTAGATGATTATCATGCATAAATTTTTGTTGATTGGTTTGGAAGATATAACCAATTAACTAAATATATATTTTACTTTGAATTGCAATAGGACGGCAGCAGCAATTACATTTGACTAACAGTCCAGTAACAATGAAATCTATAATTTGACAGTCTTTCTTAGAGACCGCCAGTGGCGCATGGTGTAGAGCGTCCGATTTTTGCATGCGTCCGATTCAGCTTGGGGTCGGGGTTCGAATTCTGGCACGGACAAAACATTTTTTTTTAATTTTTAAATGCAATTATATTATATTTGCGTAAACTGATTTTGATATAAATAATATTTGTTTTTAAAAATTTTGGGTGCGCATATTGAAAATTTCCCAGCAAAGTAACAATGCCAGAAGCATATGTTATATTTATGTGATGCAAAAATAACCAGTGCTGCCAGACAGTTTAGTTTTGTTATGTGACAACGCGACTTTAATTTATTCAAATGAGTTAAGCATTAGAGTCTCTCTGTAAATTAATTTTATTTATACATTTTACTTTGAATTGGAATAGGACGGCAGCAGCAATTACATTTGGCTAACAGTCCAGTAACAATGAAATCTATAATTAGACGGTCGTTCTTAAAGATCGCCAGTGGCGCATAGTGTAGTGCGTCCGATTTTTGCATGAATTCTCAGTTCGGGTCTCCGGGTTCGAGTTCTGACACGGCCAAAACTTTTTTTTTTTTTTTAATTTTTAAATGCAATTAATTTGTTAGTAGATGATCCGAATATGTTTTTTTTTAATGTTTTTCAATTTTAAAAAGGTGTTGGCAGAAATCTAAGCTGCAAAATAAAGAATCGCTGTAGTCAGATCTGTCTAAGGTGCTAAGTTTCCGTCAAGTTTGATATGTTCGGGAGACGCGGGTTCAACTCCCAGCGTGAGCAATTTTTCTAAAAATTGTTTTTTATTAGCAGACTGTATTCTATTTTCTATAAACACTAAATTCCTTTTGACAAAGTAGTTTTGTCAAAAGCAGAGGCGATTGCAAAAATTTCTGATATCCCCCAAAAAAACCTCTTTACGCGGTAAAAGTCTAGTGACGAAAACATTTCCATGCCACAAAATTTCTGATATCCAATTTTGTGACGAAATATAATTAATTTTTTATATATGTTAATTTATTATATACTAGGGGGCTCCGCCCCCTGCTCGCTTCGCTCGCCAACCCCCGCTCGTTTATTATATATGCCAACAAAAAAATTAATATACATACAAAGTACAAAAAAAATTGGCATTCGGCACTTTGCGCAAAAAGCTTCAGCTTCCTTGCACCTAAAAAATAACTTTTTGCGCAGTGCCGAATGCCAATTTTTTTTTTACTTTGTATGTATATTAATTTTTTTTTTGGCATATATAATAAACGAGCGGGGGTTGGCGAGCGAAGCGAGCAGGGGGCGGAGCCCCCTAGTATATAATAAATTAACATATATAAAAAATTAATTATATTTCGTCACAAAATTGGATATCAGAAATTTTGTGGCATGGAAATGTTTTCGTCCCTAGACTTTTACCGCGTAAAGAGGTTTTTTTGGGGTTATTATTACATTATTACAATTATTCTGCGTTCTTGCGGAGTAAACCGATTCATGGCTGGTCGATTTGTATTCTGCATTTGTTTACTTCACAAATGTCAAAACCGAATTGACATTTGACGCCATTTGCAAAAGATATAGCGCTTTCCAATAGGGTGATTACTTTTGCGCCACCCTGTATATTAATAACAATCGGGGGTGCCATAGAAATCGCTTTCGCTTGAATTTCACTTAAATTTCATACAAATTCCAGTGAAATTCGAGCGAAAGCGATTTCTGTGGCACCCATGAATAAAAGATAAGGAAAGATAAGAGATCCGTAGTTCGACTGCGCTTGACTACGATCATGCATTATTTTTTCTCTATCTATTTAGAGAAATGCTTATTTTAAGCTGCCTTTGTTTATGCATTGACACTAATTTTTTGGTGGTCATTCTTACTCGCTTTTCAAAAGGGGTCGCAATGTTAAATATTCAAAGCGACTTTCAGTGGCAACTATTTGTGCAATCTGAAGCGGCACTTAGATGAAAGGCACAAAAGAGAATACAACGAAGTGTCAGAAACCAAAGAAACCGAAGTGCCTGCCTTATTTTCAATGCCTGCCGTATTTTCAATTAAAAAAAAATATATGTATTTAAATGAATAAATAACACAAATAAATGTTGAGTTTTATTTTGAGCGAAAAAACAAAAATCATTAAAATTATATAATTCATTAATTTAAAAACAAAAATTTTTAAGAAAAAAAATGTTCCCGATAGATAGCTTTAGGGTTTATTTATAAGGATATAGAATAATTTTGAAAAAAATTTTAACACAGTAGCCGTAAATTATGGTTTAGTTTTATTTTGAGAGAAAAAAAAAATCATAAATAATCATTATTTTTGAGTTTTATTTTTTTTTTATCAAAAATAATAAATACGGTCTAAGATATATAAAATTACTCAAAAGGAATGATTATCAGTTAACAAAAATTTTAAAAATATAAATAATTAGGGTGTTAACTTTACCCCAGCAGCCTTGCAGGTTGAAAACGTTGCAAGCTTGCTGCTAGAACAGCACTTTATGTGGAAAGCTTTGGACATAATCACAGTGGGCTGTTTTATGTTTATATTTTGTTAAATATGTATGTTCAACGCGTTGCACGTAAAGCGCTGTTCTTGCAGCAAGCTTGCAACGTTTTCAACCTGCAAGGCTGCTAGGGTAAAGTGAACACCCTAAATCAGGGGTGCCCAAAGCTGCCTTATGGATGTGCACGCACCAATACAAATAAAAACAATGCGCACGCACACATGAAACGAAAGTATTTTTCAATTCTATGTGTACACAGAAAAAAAATAGGAACATGTTTCTTCAAAAAAAAAAACACAAGCGTCACACGTTTCACAACGAAGTAAACTTCTTCTTTTTCGGTGTACACCAAACGACAAGACAACAACAAAATACATTCGATTAGCCACAGCAAATCGACGCAATACAATTGTTTTTGTTTTGCCAGCAACGAAGGTCGACGGAAAGCGGACAGTGAAAAATTTGTTCTTGTTTTGCCAGCAACGAAGTAGACCGAAAGCGTAATGTGCGAAATTTGTTAGTGTAATTTTTCAATGTGCACGAGAAGCTTACCAATGTGCATTCTCACACACTTCCCATATCCTATGTGCAAAGCAAAAACAAATGTGCGCTGTGTGCATAGGTGCTGGGCATCCCTGCCCTAAATCATTATCATGTAATTTTTCTAATACAACTTATAATGATTACGGTCCCTGGTATTAAGTCTATACTACTCTAATACAGGGCTCAGCACGGTCGGAGGCTAAGCTTTCAGCGATTGTAATGGTACAACGTTGTAAGCAGGGGCGACAGGGCATTTGTTGCCCAACTGCTCAAGACCGACCATACGTGGTGAAGAACCACATCCTGCACGAGGTGCCTCTGCTGCCTACAAAATATGGCGGCTCTAGAGAGGACAACTCGAATAAAACCCGTAATCTCAGGTGTTATTCGAACCGTGCTTATGTGATGAATGGCACTACGTTAGTGTGTCTTTGAACGGTGACCTCCGGACACCTGGCGACCTCCGGTTGTAATTAGCCTTACCGGGACATGAGGCTCTGTTCCGGCGGACCAGCCCCTTCCTCATTACTCGTGGGACCAACTTATGGACACCTTTTCTAAAAATATAACTGAGGCTGAAAAGCCTCCCCAACCCGAGGTCGTAGACCTCTCGACTACGGTCGAACCCATGGATGCTGACGACGGGCTGGATCTCGATCCATATAGCCCAGTCGGCAGCTCCAACACAGAGGAGATGGAGGAACTCCTCAGAGTAGAGGAGGAAATCCTCAACTCCCCACAAAAGGCGGAAGCAGCACCAAAAGCTGCTAAAGGCGCTAAAAGTCGCCTAAGCGGTGCTGGGCGTAAACGCCTTAAACATTATAAGGCGAAGGGGTTGCCGATTGAGCAGGCACTGGCTATGGCAAAACAGCCACTGCCCAACCCACGGAAACGCCCAAAAACTGGAAGCTCCTTAAAACGAGATAGATCCGCAAACACTACGCCTGAGACAAACATGCCGAAGCGTGGAAATGCAAAACGCCGCGTCAGCGGATCAACAGGCTGAACAGCCTCCGATCTCAAGACCGGTTGCGAGGACCGAACCAAGGGAGCACCCTTCCTATAGCGCGGTCACCAGTGCGGAAAAGTTTGCGGTGATCCCGTCGGGCTATCCTAAAGCCCTTCTATCTACGAAGGAGCTATCAGCGGTGCAGGAAGCCATTCTGGACGTGATAAGAACGCAGCGACAAGGGGCTATTAAGCCGTTCTTCACTGGCTGCACGTTCCGTCCAGGGTGGCTCCTGATATCCTGCGCAAATAGGGAAACAGCTGACTGGCTAAAGGCAGCAATGCCTAAGCTGAAGCTGTGGCCTGGCGCAAAAGTAGAGCTTGTGGCAGACGCAGACATGCCGAAACCGCAAGTCTACATCGGGCACTTCCCCAAAACGGAGAAGTACTCGAATGAAGATATTCTCCAGCTCCTCGAAGGGCAAAATCGTGCCCTACGTACAGGTGACTGGAGAATATTAAATCGTGTGGACAGGGGGAAACAGATTGAACTCACGTTCGCTGTGGATCCCAATTCGGACGAAAAGCTTAAGAGCGTAGGGCACAGACTTTGCTACGGTTTTGGGCAAGTAACTGTGAGGCAGAGGAGCAAGCACAGTGCTGAGGCGAAAGACGCCCCCACTGTGACTGTGCCTGTGCCCGCCGGGACTGCCCAAACGCCGCTGCCCAGTCAGGAAATGCCCACCTGCTCGAAAAGCCTCACGCCGACCACACACTCAGGTGAGGAGCAATCCTCGGAGGCCGCAGGCAGCACAATGGCAGCGCCAACAGCAAATGCCAATGCTGCCACCACGGAGCGACCAGCGACCAGCGCACCACAGGTCGCCAGGCTGCGCCCGCCCCTGTACGGTCGGCTCCAAAACAAGCACGGCAAGGGTGCTAGAAGGTCTGCAGAAGAGACCGTGCTGCTTGGCAGCAACCGTGGAAAGAAGAGGGCCGCTCGTGGCCGGAGCAGGGACTAATGGCCCACTCCACCCCCCCCTCCACCCACAACAATAAAAGGCATTTCAAATGCCTACAAGCAAACCTGCACCATGCTAAAGCTGCCTCGGATGTGCTGTGTTGCAGGTTTGCTACTGAGGATCTAGACGTGGCCTTTCTACAGGAACCATGGATCCTCTCGGGTAAGATTAAAGGCCTGAACACCAAAAATGGCAGACTAATATATGCCAGTGAACAGCAACGCCCAAGAGCGGCGTTGCTTCTAAACAAGAAAATAACATTTGTACCCCTTTCGCAGTTCATAACTGAAGACCTGGTGGCAGTTTGGGCAAAAGTGCCCACAGCATGCGGCGAGCAAGAGGCAGTGATTGCCTCGGCTTACTTCCCGGGGGAATCCAATGACGCTCCACCCAGAGAGGTTAGTGCCCTCGTGGAGCACTGTCAACGGAACCATCTCCGCTGGATTATTGGCTGCGACGCGAATGCCCATCACACAGTCTGGGGAAGTACAAACATAAATAAAAGAGGTGAGTGCCTTCTTGAATTTCTAATCAGATACAATATAAGTATTCTAAATAGAGGTGATGAGCCAACATTTATTAATGCCATAAGGGGGGAAGTCCTTGACCTCACTATATGCAGCAATAACATGCTGGCCAACATCTCCAACTGGCACGTCTCCAATGAAATCTCCATGTCGGACCATCAACACATTAGGTTCGACATGGGAATCACTGTCAGTATGTGTCCGGTTACCCGTAATCCCAGGAAAACTAACTGGGAACACTTCACACTTGAGCTTGAGCAGAATGTGAACTACTCCAATTTCCCTATACTTAGTATTGAGGAGTTGGAATATGAAGCAACTGATGTTCATAACAACATTGAAAACGCCTTCAACAAAAGTTGCATCCACAAAAATCGCAAATCTCGACGGGACGTTCCCTGGTGGAACAAAGCCCTGGAGAAACGGCGAAAGGATGTAAGAAGACTTTTCAATAGGGCGAAAATATCCGGAAACTGGTCCGAATATAAAACTGCCCTTACACTCTATAATAATGAGTTGAGGAGGTCTAAAAGGGCTACGTGGAGAGACTACTGTGGGAAGATTGATAATCTTCCTGAAGCGGTCCGACTGCAAAAAGCCCTCTCCAAAGACCACTCAAATGGCATATGCACATTGAAAAAGCCTGATGGAAGCTTTACAAGTACCCCAGGTGAAACTAGCAAGCTTCTGCTAGACACTCACTTTCCAGGGTGTATAGGTGCTGGCTCTGTTCCTACGACTCCTATGGCACCCACCATAGTAGTCGGCATGGACAGATGTCTCCCGTATAAGCTATTTCATCTCAACAAAGTGCGATGGGCTATATCCACCTTTAGTCCGTACAAATCACCAGGGCCAGACGGGATTTACCCTTGCTTGCTGCAAAAGGGAATGCATTCAATTGCTCCCAATCTGACCCGAATCTTTCGAGCAAGTCTCTTACTGGGATATATTCCAAGTAAATGGACTGAGGTAAAGGTTGTCTTTATACCAAAGGCAGGGAAGAAATCAGCCCAATTGCCTAAGTCATACAGACCCATAAGTCTCAGCTCCTTCTTTCTAAAAACGATGGAAAAAATTATAGACCAGCATATTCGGGATGAGAATCTCAAGCAACATCCCTTATACAGATACCAATTTGCGTATCAAGCTGGTAAATCAACTGAGACTGCCATCCACTGCCTGACAACCACGATTGAAAAGGCACTTGCGTCTCAACAAATAGTCCTCGGTGCGTTTATTGACATATCCGGGGCCTTTGACAATACGTCATATGAGGCTATACACATAGCCCTGATTAATAAAGGCGTTTCACCGCTAATCACAAGCTGGATTCTAGTAATGCTCAAATCTAGGATCATAACTGCTGACCTGGGGGAGCAAAAAACATCAATTATAGCCACTAGAGGTTGTCCCCAAGGGGGTGTACTCTCCCCTCTACTGTGGACTTTGGTGATTGACGAACTTCTACATAAGCTACACAGCTTAGGGTTCGTAACTCAGGGATATGCCGATGACTTAGTCATATGTGTCAGTGGTTGCCATGAGCCAACCATTTCGGAGCGAATGCAGTACGCCCTTGACACAACAACAAGATGGTGTGAAAGCAGAGGTCTTACAATAAACTCTGCTAAAACCATCTTAGTGCCATTCACAAAGAAAAGGCTTCTTAGCCTTACAAATCCAACCGTGAATGGCTCTCAAATTGAGTTCTCAAAAGAGGCTGTGTATCTGGGGGTAACCCTAGATGCAAAACTCACATGGAACCCACACCTTACAAAGACCATTAACAAGGCTACAAGGGCATTCTTTGCCTGTAATAGACTTTTTGGTCGTACATGGGGTTTAACTCCCAAAATGATCTTCTGGTCATTTACCACTATTGTGAAACCTATCCTCACCTATGCAGCTCTTGCTTGGTGGACTAAGGTAAATCAACGAAAGGCGAAAACTGACTTAAGTAAGCTTCAACGCCTTGTATGCGTGGGCATGACTGGTGCAATGAGCACATGCCCAACCGATGCCCTTGGCATCATTACAGGAATTTCACCCCTTCCAATTCTAATTGAAAAGGAAGCCTGTTTAGGGGCCCTAAGGCTCCAGGGTGTCGCCAACCTAAAAAGCGGCGATCTAACAGGGCATCTTAAGGTTCTTGAAACCTTCTTCACAAGCCCTATTGTACATCTATCAGATGCACAACTACCAAGTATGGTATTCAAAAGGAACTTTACTGTTTCAATTTATGACAGAAGCTCCTGGAATAACCCGAATCTCTGCATACCATCTGGATCCCAAGTCTGGTATACAGATGGCTCAAAACTGGAGAATGGTGACACAGGGGCTGGCGTGTATGGACCACGGTTCCGCATGTCAATAGCCATGGGGAAGACCCCCTCCATATTCCAAGCGGAGATACACGCGATTGAAGCTTGCGCCATAGAATGCATCCGACGGCGAATGCAAGGTGCAACTATCCTCATCTTATCAGATAGCCAAGCGGCTTTAAAAGCCCTGCAATCCTTTAAGATAACATCCAAACTTGTGGATAACTGCCTATGTCAACTAGACCGCCTAGGGAAGAGGAACACTCTAACAGTGGGCTGGATCCCTGGGCACGAAGGTCACAAAGGCAATGAGATAGCGGACTGTCTCGCGAAAAAAGGGGCAATGCAGCCCCTAATTGGTCCTGAACCTTTCTGTGGCCTTGCAAGAGGCCACACCATGGAGGTCATAAGGAATTGGGAAGAAAAGAAGCTTAGCAAGTACTGGTTAGACAGTGATGGCCAGCGGCAGGCAAAAAGATTTCTCGTCCCGGCTAAAAACCAATCGAAAAGGATGGTACACCTCAGTAAGAGTGATCTACGTATCCTTACAGGTTATCTTACAGGACACTGTAGCCTGAGATACCACCTCAAGAAATTGAACCTCTCGGAAACTGAAACCTGCAGGTTCTGTGAACTGGAGCAGGAAACATCGGAACATGTTCTGTGTGAATGCCCAGCACTAGTGATGTAAAAAAACATCGATGCATCGAGCATCGATGTTTTCTTAGCGATGTTTCTCGATGTTTTCCGATGTTTTTGTAGATGTCGATTTATCGATGTTGCATGGCGATGCATCGATGTCTTGCAAAACATCGGCTGCCGCACTTTCAATACGCTCTTTTCGCCGCTCTGACAGTGAGTTTATAGTAATTTGAGCAGTGCCTAAGTGAGTAAATTTATTAAAATTGGTCAGAGATACTATAGCTACAAGAAGGCTTACTAATGTCTTTTCAAAGTTCTCATCAAAAAGCCTTCTTGTAGTTTGTGTTTATACATTCAAGATAAAAACTGTTTGAAACTTTTAAACTGATATGAAAGCATACGTTTTTAAGAGAAAATTAGCCTTATTAAACTAAGAAATTCTATTTTTCTTTTAAAAATGGTATGGTTTTCTAAAAATTGGACATACATCGATGCATCGATATTTCGACCCGATGCATCAACCAACATCGATGTTTAATTTTGAAAACATCGATGAGCATCGACATCGATGTTTCTACTCAAATTTACATCACTACCCAGCACTATGCAGGTGTAGGCTTCAAATGCTAGGGTGTGTGACAACACCACCCTACAAGATATGGGAATATAAGCCCAGCAAAGTGCTGAAATTCATAAAAAGCCTTAATTTTTAATGGGCTCTTTTTCCCTATCTTACCGGCCAGCACAATAGATCTAATATTGGTCGCAGTGCATGTAGGCCTATTTAATAATAATAATAATAATAATACGGTCCCTGGTATTAAGTCTATACTACTCTAATACAGGGCTCAGCACGGTCCTATCTCGTGTGCATTGGTAATGTGCGCTGCTGCTGTGCTGCCGCTCACCAGTGCTGCCAGTTCAGCAATTTAGTTGCTAGATCTAGCAACTTTTAAAAAAACTTGAAACTTTTTTTTTAAATTCCATTATCTCTATAGCAATTTCAGCAACTTTATTACAAAACAAAGTTGCTCTGCTGCTCGCTTCGCTCGCGGGGAGGTGCAGCTGTAAGATACCCTGTGCCAGGCTCCATAAAATAAAATATTGGTTATAATAGAATTTGTAATATGTATTAAGCATATAAAATATAAATACATATTTAACGGCGCTCGAATTTGCTATCACTGCGGACGGCAGTCCGCGCTAGTGACGAAAGCAGCACGAAGGGTGCGAAGGCGACTAGCATATATACACAGGAAGAATGGAAAATTTGCTATGACTGTCCGATCAGGTCGAATTATATACTGATCGAAAGGTATTAATTTAACTTAAAAATGTGCATACTAAGACTTTTGTAAACTCACCTGGTTCGTGAGATAAAGGTGTAAGTGGGAGGGGGAAAATTTAAACGATTGGAGCTAATAGGGCCGTTGGAGCCTTTTTGAATTTTTGTTGAATTTTTTACAATTCTCATCAAAAATACGCGTCGAATGACACCTCGATCATCAAAATCCGACCACTGGTTCAAAAAATAATTAATTTTGAAATTTTTAGGGGCCTTCCGAAAATGAGATGAAAAGTCAGTTTGTCTGTTTGTCTGTTTGTTTGGATCAAATCGTTGATTTAGCTTAAAAGATTGAATGAGGACTTGATCCTGCTCAAAAATCTATAAACGTTTGCTCTACGACTTTTTCGAAAAATCGCTAGTCTAGCGGGAAATCGCTAAAAACCGCTAAAATTGAAACGATAAAAGCTACAGATGCGATCTATATATCGTTGAAAAAGTATTTTGAAGGGCTGTTATGCATACCTATTAACTTTTTTTCTAAATTACATAGGTAAATTGCTACAGGTGACATAAGGTATTTTCCCCCACATTTTGGCGGTTTTTGAGAAAACGCCGCAAACGATTTTTTTTTTAATTTTCAATGTGTTTTAGTTTGTAAACTTTCGCGTTTTTTGATATATGACACAAAAAATTTTACCGATAGGTTCTGAAGATATAATTTATTAACTGAATATATACGTTTTACTTTGAATTGGAATAGGGCAGCAGCAACAAAGTGTTATAGCAGCCAGAGTTTGAGAGTGCTGATAGATTTTGCGATTGACATGTGTGTTCGTAAAACGAACCAGTGTTGCCAGACTGTTTGTTTTTGCTCGCACAAACAATAAACAAAGTTGACAAGTTATACTGTCAAAAAATACAGAAATTTTCAAAATTTCTAATGTCTTATTCAAAAATATCTGATATCCTATAAAAAACCTCTTTACGAGGTAAAAGTCTAGTGACGAAAACATTTTCTTGCCCCAAAATTTCTGATATCCAATTTTGTGACGAATAATGTTAGGTTTTACATATGAATTATTTTCAAAAAAATGTTTGTCACTCGGCACTGCGCAAAAAAGTAGTATTTATTAGGTATGACGAACTAAGCGCAACGTGCCGAGGGCCAAAAATTTATTGAAAATATGATATACATAGTAGTCAAATTTTAATCAAATTTGGTCAAAATATATGGGGCCATCCCATTCAGTTGGTTCAAATTTGGTTAGGATGCCGTACGCATATTCTGTCATTTTGTTTGAGATATATTTTAAAACACAAAAAAGTTGTTTTTACTAAAAGGCTGTTCCCACGCTTTTTGTCAAAAAGCTGTCGGTGTCGTGTGAACAGTCAGAATCTAAAAAGCGTCGGCTTTTAACCGGTGCTCACCGATGGAAATAGAACACGTCCTATTTCCATCGGTTTTTTGTGTCGGTGAAATGCCTACTAGATTGAGGCACTTTTGTATGAAACTTTTCAGAGTGTGACCAGGTTCTGTGAGAACAAAAACCGATATAATTTTTGTTTGACAGCCGATGCGAATAGTGTGAATGGCAAAATTCACCGACGGTGAAAAGTGTCGGCGAAAAACGGCTCGTGGGAACAGCCTTTAAGACTTGATTTTCGACTGATCGTTCCTATGGCAGCTATATTATATAGTGGTCTGATCCAAAATTAAAAACAAACTTGATTTGCGTCCAGCAACCTACGAGCCCAAACCACTATTAATTCGTACGCTCTTTTTTCGACTTTAACAGTTATTTAAGTCAATTCTTCACAACAAAAAATTTTCAAAAAATCATAAAAAATACTAGCAATGAGATTTTTGAAATTTTTTGCAGTCACACTTAGAATCGTTTCAAAAATGTTTCTGCATCAAAACATTTTTTCTAAAAATTCGAGGAAAAAAGTTAAAAAAAATGAAGGAAAGTTTTGCATCATTTAAACGGAATTTAAAAGACCTCTCCAAAAATATTTTTTTTACTGTGAAGAATTGACTGAAATAGCTGTTAAAGTCAAAAAAAGAGCGTACGAATTAATAGTGGTTTGGGCTCGTACATCTCTAGCTGTTAAAGTTTCTGAGATCGACGCAATCGACCCGGCTGTTGATGTTGATCAAGAATTCATATACTACTTTATGGGTTCGGAGATGCTTCCTTTTGCCTGTTACATACATCACACAAATCTAGGGTAAATATCTGGTCTATGTGAAACACCTCCAAAAAAAAAAAAAAGAGGCCTTTTTATGATTAATTTAGGTAAACAATTTTTTCTTTTTTTTTTTTACCTAAAAACTAACACTAGCACTTAATCGTAAAACAAACATAATAAAATGCCTTTCCTCATTTTCATACAAAAAGTGTTTTTTTTTGATTTTAGAAAAATTTTTTTTTGCAGTCACTATTAAAATTGCTTAAAGAATGTTTTTGCATCCCAACAATTTTGGTTTGATCACTAGGAAAAAAGTTTTGAAAGTAGACGTTTTTTAAAATTCGAATATTTCAATGGGTACTTAATGGGTTGCACAACACTGCCGAACTAAGCGCCTCTTCACCTCGTTGTGAGAGAGCGAAAGCTCCGAGTTGAAGAGAGCCAAAGCTGTGGTGAGTTGTGTGGCCGACACTAGCGCGTGGCTTAGGAATGAGCGGCTCGGGACTTGTGATCGAGAGACGGAGAAATGGAGACTTCGCGAGTTAGCGCGTCGGCAAAGAGAAGAAATCTAAGTGTGGGAAAGAAAATAGGAAAGTGCAGCATTGTTACCCGTAGTTGCGTTCGTTGTAGTTTGTTTGGCCAGGGCGTCTACCCTGCACCGCTCCAGCGAAACTTAAAAATTTCTTGTAAGTTCCAGACCCTGACAGACTGAGTCTGTACCCCGGCTGGAAGCTCCTTTACAAGTGGCGCCCGAGCAGGGACGTTGGAGGTTCAAAGGGGCGTGGCATAAAAGTGGCATAAAGCCCCACAATAATGCCCAAATAAGTGGTACGTGGACAATCTAGTTATTTGGAGTAGTATTAGGAGATAACTTGCTTACAAATGTTATTGTTGAAGGATGCGTTAGCTTTTTTGGCTTAAACTCATGAACAATCATATAAGGCGGCCAAAAATTTGAATCACATATGGTAGGAAAAACATCGTTAGGAACACTGATTTTAAAGGAGGAAATTTCACTAGGTACAGAGAAGTTAAATTTAGTAACGGATACATTGGCAGAAGATTTACTGGCTATATAGGAAGCTACAGTTTCACAAGTTGTGTCAGAAGAAAGTCTAGACACGAAAAGTTGTCTACGAAGTTCTACAAAAGATAGTGTAGGAGGAATGGGGGAGTCGGGGGAACAGTGTTAATCAGTGTAGCAGAGGGAGCTCCTCCGACGACCAGAGGCCTTTTCCGCAGTTCCAGCAGCTGTATTTAAATCAGCGGCTGTGGGAGCGGATGCATCCAGGTATGAAGCAGAGTTGTTCCTAATTAACTACTTTTTTAATGAATTTGGCATTTCATTGGCATTGAAAAAAAGTAGTGCTAGTGAAATGTCATTTCAGTAGGCATTGAAAAAAGTAGTGCTAATGAAATTTCATTTAACTAGCATTGAAAAAAGTAGTGCTAGTGAAATTTCATTTAACTAGCATTGAAAAAAGTAGTGCTAGTGAAAAATTTTAATTACTTTTCATTTTCAATGCCAATTAAAATTTTTTAATTAGCATTGAGTAATTATAGGAAAAAAATATTTTAAATAAAATTAATAATTATTTTTTTGGAAAAATTGAAAAAAATTTGAAAAAATTTAGAAAAATTGAAAATAAATTGTAGAAAAATGTGGAAAATTGTTTTTCCAATAGTTTTCCCGATATACGATATATTTATACGATAGTTTTATACGATAGTTTTATACGATAGTTTTATGCGATAGTTTTATGCGATAGTTTTATGCGATAGTTTTATACGATAGTCTTATACGATAGTTTTATACGATAGTTTTATACGATAGTCTTATAGTTTTATGCGATAGTTTTATACGATATGTGTATACAATAGTTTTTTACGATATATTTATACGATAGTTTTATACGATATGTGTATACAATAGTTTTTTACAATAGTTTTATACGATATATTTATACGATAGTCTTATACGATATCAATTCATGCAATAGTGCACTGTTCTTACGTCACAGCTTAAAATATTTGCAAATGTTTACAAAAATATTGTACATAAATATTGTACAAAAATATCGTATAAATATATTGTAAAAAACTATTGTATACACATATCGTATAAAACTATTGCATAAAACTATAAGACTATCGTATAAAACATATCGAATAAAACTATCGCATAAAACTATCGCATAAAACTATCGTATAAATATATCGTATATCGGGAAAACTATTGGAAAAACAATTTTCCACATTTTTCTACAATTTATTTTCCATTTTTCTAAATTTTTTCAAATTTTTTTCAATTTTTCCAAAAAAATAATTATTAATTTTATTTAAAATATTTTTTTCCTATAATTACTCAATGCTAATTAAAAAATTTTAATTGGCATTGAAAATGAAAAGTAATTAAAATTTTTCACTAGCACTACTTTTTTCAATGCTAGTTAAATGAAATTTCACTAGCACTACTTTTTTCAATGCTAGTTAAATGAAATTTCATTAGCACTACTTTTTTCAATGCCTACTGAAATGACATTTCACTAGCACTACTTTTTTCAATGCTAATTAAATAGTAATGGTAATGCTTATAGGCACAACTCTGGTATGAAGATGGGATAGATGAGCGATAAAAAAAATTTTCTGGGAGAAGGGGATAAAGAGAGAGTAGAAGATACATCTAATGTAGGAATGGGTGGATTGGTATTGGGAGAATGTAGATCGGAAGCATACGAAACAGACGGAACATCAGTGCAATGATTTGATGTTGACCCAAAATTAAATTGACTAAGCAATTCAGCGCTGGAGTCTAAATCACTCGCAAGAAGCTTAGCTGCAATCCAAAACACGCAGGGCAAGCCCATCTTGGGCCGCCTTCATGCATTTTAGGAGCAGAATTGATTTTATCACATTCGCGTCCAGTAAGGCCAGCACACTTGGCATGCCTAATATTTACTCTCACACCACCAACAATTAACATATTGAAGATGAGTGGAATCCGCCAGTTGCTTAAATGAGCAAGACTTATTGCAGCACGACATAATGTTCACTGGGTTAAATAAGGTACCGTTATAGCAAAAGTATCAGTTAAAGTAAAAACTTTGAGTAGTAAACAAACAGCGCTTAAAGCAGAATAGAAAGGGAAAGAACTTAAAGCACAAAACACAAAAGCGAATGCACTGATACAGCACTGAAGGCGAAAATAGGCAAAGCACAACAACTAAAACAGCACAGACTCCGCTTACAAAAGTATCAATGTAAATAAAACTTACAAAGCACCAGCTGATTAAGTTATGCACAACCGAAAAAAGCACAGATAAGCAAAGATAAGCAGTATAGACACTTTAAGATATTTTAAAGCAGGTAAATGCAGTAAAAATAAAATTTGAATGCAGAGCGCAAATGAAACACAGCCGACTCAAGTAATCGATATATCGATGATCGAGGCTGGAGGAACAGGCCTCGAGGTGTTCCAAGGTTTTGGAGGCCAGGCCGCCCCCGGTTGGTCCGCAAGTGGGTAATGAAGTACGATGGGCAGACAGATCCACTAGAGTTCCTGGAGCTTTCGGAGGAACGGGCCATTACTTATGGCGTCACCCTGGACCGTATGCCTCGGGCAGTCAGCGAAATATTCGTTGATTCGTTCAAAAGCGGATTTCTGGAATTCTTTCATTATTTCGAGCGCCTCGAGGATCAGATGAGATCACGCCGACAGAGCGAGGGCGAGGGGTTCAAGAATTACCTCATCGGAATCCAAGCGTTGATGCACCATGCGGGGTACAGTGCTACGCAGATACTGCATCGGCAAGACTTCTCGACCCTGAGCCAACTGACCCAGAAATGCAGCGGAATATGAGAGTGTAAAGGGACAGAGGGCGGCGTTCGCTGGGACCTGCACCTGGCGGAAGACCTCGCAATCCGTTCAGGACCTCAGGTGACCTCAGCACCGAGTAGTGTCGTTCCAGAACGGTGGGCCAAGATTCAATCCCCGTTTTTTTACTGTCATCGGTGCGCGCAGGAAGGGCATTTCGCGAGGGAATGTCCGAATGCTTGGGTAGAATTTTGTAGGCAGTGCGGACAATATTGGCGGAGAACCCAGAACTGCTGCGCCTCCTCCAGCACGGGAAACGACCAGTGGTATCCCCTAATTCGGGGTCAGGGCGACGCCAGTGCTCCCGACACGGGAGCAACTCGCAGCTTCATGAGCGAGGACTGTGTGCGCAGGTGGGCGATTCAGGGGGAAGAATGTACATGCGTGGATTCGGTTGGCTGACGGTACCGCGTTAGAGGTGGAAAGGTCGTTGAGGGTCGACGTGGGCATGACCTGGAAAGTGGTAAATATTCCCATGCCCATAAATATGCCCTTACTGGACCACGTCCTCCTCAGCATGGATTTTTGTGCGCGATGGGCACGTCCGTTCGGTGTGGGAATGCGGAATTAATTTGTCAACGGTGGATGAGCCGGCCGCTGAGTCCGCTGAACCAGCCGTTAAAGTCAAAGAGCCGTCAGGAGAATCCCGTTGGGGGAAGGCCCACGCGGCGTGGTAGGAGGAGGCGTGCGAGAAAGACGCCGTGGTCCAGCCTTAGGCTTCGGCCACGCATTGAGCGATGAGCGACTGAGCGGCTGAGCGACGCTCTCTCGAGCGACGTTGATGAGCGATCGCTTTGATTGAGGTGGCCACGCACTGAGCGACATCGCTCGAGTTGTTTAGTTGTAAATATGACTTTTCTAGAGAAGTTCTACGCAATTTCGAAAGTCGAATTAGCAAAAACAGGCAATTAGACATATTAAGAAAGGGAAGATTTTTTTGTTTATCCCATAAGCCGAATAAGAGATGAGTATAGCAAGTTTCATAATTTATTTACAATTTTTCGAAATTACCCAGATCGATTTTGGCAATATTTACGCATGTCAATCGAATCATTTGATTTGCTGTTTAGTAAAATTGAAAAGTCAATTAATAAACCAAGATTAACTATACTATGCAATTCGCCGCTCAGCGATGCACTAAAAATTAAAATCAATTCTAGCGGTGAGCGACGTCGCTCTGTCGCTCACAAAATTCGCTCGTCGCTCAGCGGCTGCGTGGCCACTCCAATGGTATCTCATTAGCTTTAATATTTTACGTCGCTCGAGAGAGCGTCGCTCAGCCGCTCAGTCGCTCATCGCTCAATGCGTGGCCGAAGCCTTAAGCCGGCATCTGCACATGCTAAAACGAACGAAGCGTCAAGGACGCAGACAGTTCAGCCCAACTATAGCCTCACGGCTACTATGGCTGACAACGAGGCGGTAGCCACAGTTGGCTTTCAAGCGGATGGTAGGGAGGCGACAGTGCAGGAAATGGTTCCGCGGGTAGAAAGCCCGCCCAGGTTCGTAAGGTCAGGGTCCCCATCGGATTGGGCGATGGTGAAAGCCAGGGAGGACGTGGACAATGAATCCTTGCAAGTGGAGGCGGAGTGGTCAGAGGATCTGGAACCGGAACTGAAGGAGTTCCTGGAGGCAGAACTGGCTCTCTTCGAGGGGCTACAGGGGGGGTTCCACATTGCCGAGCATAGGATCCGGTTGAAGGATGACAAGCCTCTAAAACAGAGGTACTACCTTAAGAACTCGGCGATGCAGAAGGTTATCGACGATCAGATACGATACCGGCAGCTCAACGCGCACTCCATTCCGGATGCTTATCCTGTCCCTCGGATTAACCACATTCTCGAGAGGTTACGTTATGCTCGCTTCATATCTACTTTAGACTTGAAACTAGGGTACTGGCAGATCCCGATGGCCACCGATAGCGTGGAGTGTACGGCGTTTACAGTGCCGGGTCGAGGCTTGTATCAATGGCGGGTGATGCCTTTTGGCTTGCACTCCGCCTGTGCACCGTTTCAGCGGGCATTGGACACAATGATCAGGCAGGAGATGAAGCCTTACGCGTTCGAATATCTGGACAACATCGTCGTAATAGGGGCCACCAAGGAGCAGCATATAGCCAACCTGAAGGAGCCAACCTCTTGGTACCGACGATTTGTACTCAACTTTGCGACCCTGGTACAACCGATGACGGAGCTGCTGAAGAAGGGACGAAAATGATCATGGGGCGAGGAGAAAGAGGAGCACTGTATCGTCTAAAGGAGAAGTTGACCACGGCTTCGGTTCTGGTGTGCCCATATTTCTTGGCCAAATTCGTTTTGCAAACCGACGCTAAAGATTACGGCCTCGGCGCTGTGCTGACCCAGACAGTCGACGGGCAGGAGCGAGTGATCGCATACGCTAGTCGGAAGCTGGTCAAGGGCGAGATGAACGACTTCGCCACCGAAAAGGAATGGCTAGCAATCGTCTGGTCCATTAGAAAGCTGCAGTGTTACCTCGAGTATCGTTTCGACGTGGTGACGGATCACCTTGCCCTCAAGTGGTTGAACTCAATAGAGAGCCCTACGGGACGAATCGCGAGCTGGGCATTGGAGCTGCAGCAATTCCAATTCGATGTTCAATACGGGCGAGGCAAGCTTAACGTGGTGGCGGACGCGCTCTCAAAGCATCCCTTGGGAGTTTGCCAGCAGGCAGTGGAGGCGGAGCCCGATTGCAGGTGGATCGAGAACATGCGGGCAAGGATCGCTGAGGAACCAGCCAAAATCTCGGACTACATCGAGGAAAATGAACAGCTTTATTGGAACTTGGGTTACCAGGGGGATGACGAGGACTTCATTCCCTGGAAACTTTGCGTTTCCAGTGGCCAAAGAAAGCGAATCCTACAAGAGTGCCACGATGCTCTTACGGCCGTACACCAAGACGGGAGGAATACGGTGTCCCGCCTGTCGCAACGGTATTACTGGCCAGGTATGTTCCGGGACGCCACCCGGTATGTGAAATGCTGTGAAGTCTGCCAGAAATACAAGTGCGAGCAACGGAAACCGGCCGGTCAGATGCTGACGAGACAAGTCTCGGAGCCAATGGCGGTGTTGTGTGCCGATTTCGTGGGCCCCCTCCCCCGCTCAAAGAGCTGCTAGTGTTCCACAATGAGTTTTCCAAGTGGGTGGAACTGGTGGTAGGCTCGGGTTGCCTAAGAAATTCGTCTGCGATAACGAAGTGCAGCTCACGAGTTGGAATTTCCAGGCGTTTATGGATTCTTTGGGTATTGAGATCCAGCATTCTGCCCCTAGGAGAACACTACGGAGAGGACGAATCGTATCGATGGCCATCACAGTTCGTGGGACAAGCTACTGCCCGAGATAACGCTGGCGGTCAACTCTTGTGTGGCGGATTCTACGGGGCTAAGCCCAGCATTCCTAATGCAGGGGCGAGAACCGCGTCTTCCCGCCGCTTTGTAGTTTTCAATGTGATGATCTTCTTTTTGCTGTTGTTGCTCAGGTGAGTGTCCCTGAATCCATTTGCTGTTGATGATATAGATGAATGAGCTGCAGCATAGGCAAAATTGGGTGCGTTTGGGCTATTGTTTTTAATATTGTATTTGATGTTAGTGGACTTGTTCATTGTTGAGGTCATTTGCTATTGGAATGTTCCTAAAGTTATTCGTGGCAGAATTCTCCGGAATACTGTCAACGGACATATCATTAGGGTTTGGTGGAGCAATTTCAACAATCGGCTTGAGGCCGTTGGCCGTTGTTGAGATTGCTGTTTTCAAGAATTATTGCCCAAATTTGTGCGAACAATAATAATTGAATAACATTCAGGATTGAATCCATTCTTTTGCCCATGAGAGCAATGGCACCCGTATTTTGCAGGTCCAGATGCCCCGCGCTTAGACGGCGTATTGGTGTTGCCAGACTTGGCAACTTGGCTATAGGACGGCTGCGTCGACCTGCTATTGTTGTTATTGTTGCCCTTAATGGGCGTCTGTTGCTGCAGCTACTGCCTTGTCTTCTGGTGTTGCTGCTTATGTTGTTGTTGTTGCTTTTTATTAACAGCGGCTTTTGCTGTCGTGGCTGCTCTCTGGCAGATTTTTGCTGTTGTTGTTGCTGCTGCTGCTGTTGTAACTGGCTGCTGTTGTTGCTGTTGCTTTGGCTAACGTGTGCGTCTCCATGGCGTATTTGCTGGCATTATTCCACTCAAAGATAGCCCATTTTGCAAAATATTTGCAAATTCAGCCCGATTTTTGTTAATGGCCAATTTTGATTGCTCGAATTTAAATCTTTTGCAGCCCTTGTAACATGCAATGTGTGCACCTTGGCAATTGGCAAACTTGGCTGGTGTGTTCCGTGCATTTAATTGTTTCATGTTTTTCAGCGCATTTAAGGCAAACAATTTGGCGGCGGCAATAGTTCTTAGTATGCCCAAATGCCTGGCAGCGATGACACTGGACCGGATCAATTTTGCGCTTCTTCTTCTCCACCACGATGTTCTGGCTGCCCATACGATCTAGTTGGAGGATCTTTTCATTTCTTCCGTCCTTCATCGGCTGAAGCTCCACCTCAAAAATATTCATAAGCACACCGGTGTAGCGTTGCTTCATCACCCGGATGAATCTTGGCGTGTATCCTTGAGCAGTTAGCTGCTCGTGAATCCACTTGGGCTCTGTGGTGGAGTGTAGATGGCGTATAACAATGCGGTAGCCGCGATCCTTACGCAGTTCATGCGTATGCAGCTCCGCATTGTTATTATGAAGTTCTTGTGAGGTTTAATTGTACACCACTATTGTGTTGCAGTGCAGCCGGATTGCTCCATTTTGTGTGCATTTGGTTTTGGAGCCATTTGCAACACCCTCGAGGCCATTGAGGCGATCAAATATGGGTTGCAATTTCTCCACTTTGGGCAGAAATAATGTTGGAATTTTACTGCTTTTCACTAAATTCCATTTCTGCTGCGGCTTTCGTTGTTCTTGTTGTTTTACCCAGATTTCATTCTGTTGCCTGAAGAAGCTTTTCAGATCGCTGGGAAACTGATCGGACATGTCATACGCTGGATCGTCATCACCAAAGCCATAATCGTTCTCAACCATTCTCGGATCAATGTTTTGACCAAAGCTGAGGATCTGGAGAAAAGCTTGCTGGGATTGTGGTGAGTTGCCAAACGGAACAGCATGTTGTTGGCGCTTGGAGACTCGTTTCGGCTGATCTTTGGATTTACGCTTAAGGCCAGCATTAATGGCTGCCTTGCGTTTATTTAATTTGGAAGGGGCAATATTTTTGAAAAAATGTCGCTCACCTTTCTTATTTTGCCTTACAGGTGCTGCTGATGCTGCTGCTGATGCTACCATGGCAGGCTGTTGTTGCTGCTGCTGCTGCTGCTCACATGGCATTATTGGCGACGGATGCCTGATTGTTGTTGGAGTCGATGAACTGGATGTGGCTTCATCCGCATCCTTCTCTTACAGTAGGGTGTCAATGTACTTAGTCCATGCCAAAGGACGACACCACAGGCGATACGTTGCTCGCGGATGATGACGTGGACGTGGAAAAGGATGTGGCCGAGGATATTGTGATCACATCGATAATGTCATCACTTGGCTGGTCATCATGGTTTCTGCTATTGTTGCTTTTATTGTTGATTTTATTGTTGCCATTGCTGTTGTCCGCCAGAAAATTTTGTAAATTATTTTTGGCTGCAACATCAAGTGGCTTTATTGGCGGTTGATTTGGCGGCAGCGATGGCGACGAATATTCGCTGAATAATTGCGGCGATGGCGTCTTCCTCTTCTTTCTTTTCGTCTCTTTGCCAGGAGCCATTGGCGCCTTATTGGCCAATTTTGGCGCAATTGAAGGCGTCGGCGGCGGCGTTGGCGTTTTTGATTTTCTGGAAGAAGTATTATCAATTTTCTGCCTATTGTGCTGATTTTTTTTTTCATGTTGATTTATCATTTTGTCACTTTTGGTCTGCAAAAAGTGCAAAGTCTGCACAGTTTGAAAGGTATTGGGCAATATTTTCGTGTGTGCGCAGGCTTTCAACCAGCCGCCAGCCGCAACACTTTTGTGTGTGTGTGTGTGTGCGTGCAGGCTCGCAGCCAGCCGCCAGCCAACAACTACAGCAACCACACAGCGCAGCGCAGCGCCACCAGCAGCAACACTTTTGTGTGTATGTGTGCGTGCAGGCTCGCAGCCAGCCGCCAGCCAACAACAACAGCAACCACACAGCGCAGCGCAGCGCCACCAGCCGCAACACCTTTGTGTGTGTGTGTGTGTGCAGGCTATCAGCCAGACGCCTACCGCCTACCCGCTGACGCTCCCGCCGCTCATTCCAGTCGTCCCAGACGATTACAAATTTTCTGTAACAGACCCTGGCCGGACTGACACGCCGACCCCGGCTGGAAAAGCTTCGTTACAGATGGCGCCTGAGCAGGGACGTTTGGAACAAAATTCTTATTGGACATTTTTTGTCTCTTTGTTAACATCTCGAGTATCGATATAGGCCGGCTATTTTCATCGTTACAAAGTTCAGGGTATTATAGGGCCATTATATTACCCAATTTTATATTGTGTAACAAGTTAATACGAAAATTTCCGAGCCCGTCAGAAAAGTCAACCACGGGATTCGCACAAGCACAGAATTTTCCACCAGTCTCAGAATTTTATGGCCCCTGTATTCATGTCTACTAACAAAATACCCCTTAGAGCATTAAAAATTGCTATTTTTCCACGTGGCATTTTTTCCACGATCGGCAAAAATTTTCTTTCGCGAGAGAACAGGAGGGAGAAGCGAGGCCGTGACGCCAGCGCGAGACTGGATAGCCGGTCGACGGAGTTCAACACAGTCCACACGGGCCCCATGCCGACCTGGAGCCAGGCAGATACAGCCGCCAGAGAAGCCGCTCAGGAGCGGGGTAGCCGCCCCAGCATCGTGGCGCCTCCATGGCCTGTACGGATTAGTTCCGGTTTCCCTTCTGAACACCGTCTTCAGAGTCCGCTTGGTTACGCTTGTGGCCGGAACATCAGAGTCCGCATACAAACCGGCGGCAGAATGTTCCGGGTTCGGAAGCAGCGAACAGTCAGTCAGTTCGGAACCATCACAGCGCGCGGTCAACTTTCAAAGCGAATCAAATTGAAGCAAAATCAAAGCAAGGCAGTCAGTTGGGAACCGTCACCGCGAACAGTCGACTTACGAAAGCAAATAAAATAAACCAAAGCGATCAAAAGCAAACGAAGCCAATAAATCAACGCGACCAAAAGAAAGCAAATAAAATAAATCAACGCGATCAAAAGCAAACGAAGCCAATAAATCAACGCGACCAAAAGCAATCAAAGGAAATAAAGCAACGCGATCGAAAGCAATCAAAGCAAGTCAACGCGTTAGCATCAAATAACCCAGCCGCGACTGGTTACTTTCTGAAAACAACACGACCGAAGAGTCTAGTATCAACCACGTGCGCCTAGCATAGAGAAGTGACTTTCGTTCATCGCCGCGGACCAAAACACGTGCACCAGTCAACATGGTCAGTGTCAGTTGGGTGTATTTCCGACGCCGGGAGCGATAGCAACGGAATTTGGCCTCGATCCTGAGGGGACCGTGGCAGACCTCCGTGCCCGTGTCGCTGAATTCGTATCGATAAGCACCAATGCGGAGCAAGTCAACCAGCGTTTGATAGAACTGAAACAAAAGTATCGGGATGCCTCAGGATCTGACCACAGCGATTCCAAGAGTTGACCCCGCAGCGTTTCCCCGGTCCCAAGGGACCAAGTGGTGCCGCAAGTGATCGTGACTGCGCCAGGCAGTCAACCACCGGAGATGCGAACGAGCAGTCGGCTCGTCAGGGGTAATCGCAACCATTCCCCCACCACGCAGAACACGGGCCGCACAGAGACACCATATCGCACGATAGCGGAGAAAGTGCATCGCTGGGGCATTCACTTCGATGGGCAGTCGGATCCGCCAAGTTTCATCGAACGTGTGGAGGAACGCGCCGCAGCTCACCTGATCGACCTGGCCTACCTTTCACAAGCCATTCCAGAATTGCTCACTGGAAATGCTAGTGACTGGTTCCGCGTCAGTCGGTTGCAGGGAGCATCGTGGGCCAAGTTCAAGCAGGATTTCCTAGACTTTTTCTTGCCCCCTCGTTACTTTCAGCGCCTGGAGGACCAGATTCGAGCAAAGCAACAGAGGCCGGGAGAATCTTTGAAGATTCACTCGCGCAACTAGCGCAATTGGCCACAGACTTTGAGTTTGTCCGAGATCGCGAGCGACAGAACAGTGGACCTGCACAACTGGGCCTAGCCATAGCCCACAACCGGGACGAGCCAGCCGTCGCGACCAGACATCGGAATCCTTTCCGAGACAACCAGCCCAACAATCAACCTTCAGGAGGAGAACCCCACGTTAACAGGATGATGCAAGAGTCAGGACCAGCCATCGACGTACAGCGGGCTTGTAGACGCTGTCGGGAATGTCGCAACAGGCAGCTCTACTATTGCTGGCGCTGTGGCAAACGAGGAATCAAGACGACGGAGTGTTGTGGCTTGGCTTCGGGAAACGGACAGCGGCCTTACCTGCTCCAGGACCAGGTGAGGGCAGCCGCCAACCCGTCCCGGGAATATATCCAATCATGCGAGTGGAGAAGGCGCGCATAGTGGCACAGGGCAAGATCGAGGGTCAGGTGAGGCAAGCCACCATAGACACCGGAGCCACGAGGAGCTTCATAAGCGAGGGTGCAGCTGGCAAGCTAGGCCATAGCCAGCTACGAGACGTACGAGCCAAGGTCAGCATGGCAGATGAGAGTCGCGCCAACGCGTGCAAAGCCCTCGTCGCGACAGTACAGCTCGGCGAAAATTGCGCTTGCATACCCTTCCTGGTGCTGTCAACCGTCGTGGACGACGTGATCTTGGGCATAGATTTCCTGTGTGCCATCTGCGCCTCACTGCATTGTGGACCTGTGCAATTGCAGTTGACCCCAACGTGCTTGCAGACCCCCACAGGACGTCGTAACACCATCCGCGCCATCCCGGCGAGCCAGGATCCCCTTCCCGGTTGGGAAACGACATTGGGCGGAACCATCGAAGCACTCATCACGCACACTCAGACCGCAAGCGGCGCTATCACCAAGGCCACAGCAAAGACCTCCGGTGGTGCTGGAGCGGCACGCCTCCCATTAAAGAAGAACAGAGAAGGGTAGGAGCGATTCCAGCGGCGTTCACGGGGGCCAGTAGTGGATGGCGAGCCATCCCTACGTCCTATCCCCTTCGGGGGAGCCACAGCCGGACCCGGCGACCTGTCTGCACCAGCACCAATGCATCACGAAGACATCCCCTTCGGGGGAACCACAGCCGGACCCGGCGACCTGTCTGCACCAGCACCAATGCATCACGAAGACATCCCCTTCGGGGGAACCACAGCCGGACCCGGCGACCTGTCTGCACCAGCACCAATGCATCACGAAGACATCCCCTTCGGGGGAACCACAGCCGGACCCGGCGACCTGTCCGCACCAGCACCAACGCATCACGAAGCAATCCCCTTCGGGGAAACCACGAAATGGAAATGAAGAACCAAAGGCGGGCACCCCACGCAAGTTAAATCAAGACCCAAAGGCGGGTACACCACGAAATGGAAATCAAGACCCAAAGGCGGGCACCCCACGCAAGTTAAATCAAAACCCAAAGGCGGGCACCCCACGCAAGTTAAATCAAGACCCGAAGGCGGGCACCCCACGCAGCAAAGATGACGCGCCGACGATTCCAGCCCAGGAAAACGAGGAGCACCATGAGACGAAGACGACTGAGGAGACCCGTTCCACAGGGTCAAGTTCTTGGGGACCACTTGAAGATGGCGAGCCATCTCAACGTCCCTACCCCTTTTGGGAAACCACGACCGAGGTTTGCGCCATAGCAATACCCCCGGAACCGGATCCTCACGTCAATGAGGCGGACGACGACGACCCCAGCGAGACAAAACCAGGTCAAGAAGAGGAACCCGACCTAGAACCATGAGTGCGAGATTTCCTGAAGCAGGAGCTAGCGCAGTTTGAAACATTGACTGGATTCACGCACATCGCAGAGCACGTGATCACTATGAAGGATGACCGCCCGATCAAGCAGCGATACTACCCGAAGAATCCAGCCATGTAGCGCATCATCGACGAGCAAGTCGACGAACTGCTAAAGAAGAACTGCATCGAGCCATCCAAGAGCCCTCAATCGTGCATGTGGGGAAGAAGACCGGCGTCGTCCGGATGTGCATCGATTACACTGTGATAGTTTTTTTCAAAAAAAAAAAAGACATGAACTTTTTCAACGGTTTTCCCCTATTTCGGGTCCTACGAATCGAACTGCATCATTTGTTTTTTGAGTTACAATGATGGTTTCATACAACATTTTTTCGCGAAGTTTTTGACCAAGTTTGCTATTTTAAGAAAATAGGACATTCTTCTTTAGTCTCTAACTTGAAAGAAATTGGTTTTTTTGTTAAGTTTCTTCGACAAAGTTGCTTGAAATAATAAATTCTACAAGTTTTGGGAACATACCAAGCCTCTAAATTGATGTTTTAGTGGTCGTTTGGGTCAACATGTCAACAAAATCAAACCTTGACCACTTTTTTTTTACGATTTTTCGTTCATGTTGCCCTGCAATCGAATTTTCCTACCTGATACTTATCCTAAAATTAAGATTCTGTTATTCTAAGTAGCTTTAGCATAAAAATCTTGACGAAAAAATGAACTATTAAAAAATATAAGGGTACAAAAAAAATATTTTTTTACTTTATTTTCACAATATTAATTAATCAACAAAATTTGGGGTTACACATATTATCAGTGTATCTTACATTGTTTGCGTCGCTTAGACTTAGGATATTAAGGATATGGAAACGCTGGAATGGAACATCAAGTTTGAGTCGCACAATGTAGCGACGCAAACATCCTCCCCCCTTTGCACGGAGTGGCAAGAAAATTGAGAGGGGGGCGCGTACTCAGAAGCTGCATGGCCCGGACAGGATTCATCCGAAGATGGTGCTTTGGGCGATTGGAAGGCCACCTTGGCTGGGCATGAAGCCCTCGCGAATGATGTTTGGATAGACGTCTGATCCCAGTACCATTGATACAGTGCACGGCCGATGGAAGTGATCGTCTGCGAGCGCTAAGGTCTGAAAGCGCTCGCGCACTCCATCCCCCAGCGCACGCAGAGGAGTCCGGAATTGAAGATCAGGTTCCATTTTGAAGACCGCCTCGAAGTTAGGCTCAGTAGTCGTGACTGGACTCACGATGGCCGAACACACCCGATCCTCACCTACGCTGATATGCCGCAGCTTGAGTGTCAACGCGAGGGAGGCATTGATCTTGCTCACTGCTGCGCATGGATCGATGAGCGCCCTCAAATCAAACGTCTTCTCTCCATTGTAGATACGCACTAAAGCAGTGGGCAGCACGTTTACACTCTTCAGCTGGAGCAGTGACGTCAACGTAGGCGGATCTCTGGAGGGAGACAATTTAATCAATTGGTCCAAAAAATTTTGCGTTAAAATGGGTTTCGGCATCCCAATGGTTTGGATAGATCCACAAGGCCATAGTACTGATAACTGCTATGCATGCGTCAACAAATTTACGAAGCTTAACAAATGCGGCATGGATTATAAAAGCGTTCAATCTGCTCAGTTACCAGTACCTCATTCAGAAAATATTCCGATTCCGAGATATCCAAGCCCATCTGAGAAATATATTCCACCAACTTTTGTTACCGAACCTGAAGAGCTGTTCTCGATGTATCGAGCTATCTGAAGTGGAAAATTCTTGCCGCCACATTGAGATATCGCAAGCTCGATTGAATACGATGGTACGACAGCTTAAGTTATCGCAAAGGCAAGCAATTTGTTTGGCACATCATCTTCGATCGGTCAATATAGTGTCGAAGAATGTAAAGGTTTATGGATACCGTAAGAGACAAGAGGAGCTTCTGGATTACTTTGAAGTGAATGGCGACAATACTTTTGCGTATTGCAAAGATATCCCTGGCTTAATGCAACATATGAATTGCGAATACAAACCAGAGCAATGGCGTTTATTTATTGATGCCTCAAAGAATAGTTTGAAAGCAGTATTACTGCATATCGACAATACAAAAAATCCAGTTCCAATCGCCATAAGCTCCAACACAAAGGAAACGTACGATTCCATGAAGGCAATTCTGGATAGTGTACAATACATGAAGCACCAATGGAAAATATGTGCCGATTTAAAAGTCGTTGCCTTGCTTTCTGGGTTACAGACGGGCTACACAAAGAATATGTGCTTTATTTGCCATTGGAATACCAGATACCGAGGAAACCAGTACCAAAAGAGAGATTGGATGCTTCGTTCGGAGTACAAAATAAATGCTGCTAACGTAATACACGTACCACTTGTACCAATCGAAAAAAGGTTATTGCCGCCCCTTCATATAAAGTTGGGAATAGTTAAAAACTTTATCAAAGCCATTAATCGCGGTGAAGAAGCTTTAAAATGTTTGATCAAACTATTTCCAAGATTAAACGTGGCGAAGATAAAAGAAGGTATTTCGTTTATTGAGTTCTGGCCACAAAATGTATTAATTAAGCATAATGTTAATTTCAGGTGTTCTCAACGGACCAGATATAAGAAAACTAATGAAGAATGATGAATTTGGAACGCTATGGAAGGCAAAAGAAAAGGTTGCATGGGATGCTTTAATGGCAGTCATTAAACACTGCTTGGGTGTGCATCGGTCAGAAAATTGGCAGACCTATGTTGACAATATGCTGACATCTTTTGAAGATATAGGGGTCAACATGTCCTTAAAGGTTCATTTTTTACACCACCATAAGGACCATTTTGGACAGCAAGTTCCAACAGAGTCAGATGAGCATGGAGAAAGATTTCACCAGGTTGCGGCTCCATTAGAGCATTGGTACAGTGGTAAAAAGCTAGACTCATTGCTTGCAGACTTATGTTGGAATTTGATAAACGAAAGCTATGAATAATATATGTAATTGTATGCTTAAATACATAAAACATATTCGTTAAACATGTAAGATACACTGATAATATGTGTAACACCAAATATTTTTGATTAATTAATATTGTGAAAATAAAGTAAAAAAATATTTTTTTTGTGCTAGAGTGCTAGCCGAGTGCCACGACCATCCCAACGCTGGACACTTGGGTATCCGAAAGACGATCGCCCGGATCAGTCAACGCTACTACTGGCCCGGTTTGTTCCGGGACGTAGCTCGCTACATAAAGCAGTGCGAGAAGTGCCAAAAGTTCAAGCAAATGGCCGGTCGACCCGACGAATCAGCTGAGGCCGAGGGGATCGTCCTCGGAGAGCGCGCAGGACACAGCGGGCAGTACCCTCGTCGGCCCCACAACGCGGACCACCTCGTCCGCAGTCCGTACAACTCGGACCAAAGTCGGGCAACTTCTCCGAATTCGGAAGCAGAAGACATGGAGGCGGTTCACGGGGCGGATGCGGATTGGGGCTCCGACGAGGAGAGTCGTCCTCAGCGGCTGCCGGACTCATCGGCCATCGGCGAAATCTTCGCAGCCGAAATCAACCGCCAGGGCGCAGAACATGTCGAGTTGCCGTTATTGGAGGATGACGAGTACTTCGAGGTGCTGACAGCAGCTGGAGACGTAGAGGTCGCCCAGGACTTGCCATGGGAACAGCTCGACTGGGTAGAGTCCCCGCCGTAGTGCTAGAGTCCGTGGAAGTCGCACGTCCCAAAGCCCTGACACAAGGGCAGAGGAAATTCTCGGTGGAAGCGGACGGCACCGTGACCGTCCTTCTCCACCCCCACCGAAGTAAAAGGGGGGTGTGAGGCAGCATTCAGCTGCATCACATTTTCTTTGTTTTTTACTCAATGAACGAGCCACTGGATCGCGCTCGTTCATTTGATTCTTTATTTTACATGAACATCGCATGGAGCGAATAAGTTCAGAAGACCGCGCATGGAATAAGTCGCAGTCTTTTTTTCGATCATTTAGTTCTTAATACCCACGCACTGGAGCAAGATCGTTCACTTAGTTCCGAGGTGAACAATGTAAACTCAACAGAGGCTGGTGAGAGAAAAAAAATGGTGGAATTTCCGCCATGCCGGCAAGCGGCACTTTTCTGACGGGCTCATCGAGTGAAACTAAGAAACCAAACACGTGGACAAAACCATAGCAACAGCAACAGCAACAACAACAACAAGTTTTGGTGTGCCGGCGTGGCAGTGACATTAAAAACAAAAGAAACAGTGACTTGCCGACGGCAGTGCGAAAGCCGCCAGCCATCAGCCGCAACACTTTTGTGTATGTGTGTGTGTGCAGGCTTGCAACCGCCCGCCAACAACAAAGCGCAGCGCAGGGTCAGCAGTCGATACACTTAGTGCAGGGATATCTCTCCTGAGATCCACGGCAAACGGCCGGCAGCGGCGAAGACCACACGTGAAGTGTGAATAGCAAAGGAGCCACCTGCGGAAAACGCAGAAGGAGTAACAATCTCCACTACTACAAGCAGCGGGTAAGCCGGCCAACAGCCTTGCGTCTTCTTTCTTTTCTTGGCTCCGCCTATGGGGCAGTAACCAGTCTCTTCCGACCGTGAGGCAATAATATTTAATGTAAATTTTCAAGAATGGAAACCCAATAAAAGCATGGGTAAATCTTTGTAACGATAGTGGCACGTGTTTTATTCCTCCCTTTTCTGGTGAAGCATTCCTATTTTAGAAAAATTTCAGGAAACCTGATGCGGGCCCCAGGAGACGGGCGCATGGTCGAACCGACCGGCCGGACCTGGTGCTCCGGAGGTGGTTCGGGAATAGAGTTTCGGTTCGTTCCGTTTTCTATTCTTGAATCCTCTCCGGGGACCAGGCCTGGAAACACCTGGATCCGGTTCGTGGACGGAATTTCGGTCTGTTCCGTTTTCTGTCCGCGGATCTGACCAGGCGGCCGGGTCCGGGCGACGTTGGGGCCTCCCTGGAATGAGATCCTGGTCGGATCCGTTTCTCATTCCTGGGTGCACCACCCAACGCCGCCGGAAGGGGACGATCCTGTGCCCAAATCTTGGACCCGCATCATGGTCGACGAGCCCTAGGAGGCGGACACAGGATCGCACCGACCGGCCGGAACTGCTGCTCCGGAGGAGGTTTGGGAATAGAATTTCGGACCGTTCCGTTTTCTATTCTTGAAACCTCACCGGGGACCAGGCCTGGAAACACCTGTTCCGTTTTCTGTCCGCGGATCTGACCAGGCGGCCGGGTCTTGGCGACGTTGGGGCATCCCTGGAATGAGATCCTGGTCGGATCCGTTTCTTATTCGTGGGTGCATCACCTAACGCCGCCGGAAAGGGGCATCTTGTGTCCAAATCCGAACCGAGGGGTTCAGGAGGTACGATGAGGACGACGCAACGGGTCTCGGGAGTCCCTTCATCGTCCTCCTGGGCCACTCTTGGGCTCGCACAATGGTAATTTTCAGCCGATCTTCGAGCGAGAACGTCCGCCTACCCGCTGATGCTCCCGCCGCTCATTCCAGTCGTCCCAGACAATTACAAATTTTCTGTAACAGACCCTGGCCGGACTCAGACGCCGACCCCGGCTGGAAAAGCTTCGTTACACTCTTCTTTCTGTTCGTTTCCTCTTTGGCAGGAGCCATTGGCGCCTTTTTGGCCAATTTTGGCGCAATTGAAGGAGTCGAAAATGGCGGCGGCGTTGGCGTTTTTGATTATCTGGCAAAGGAATTATACTTTTGCTGCATTTTGTCACATTTTTATAATTGTTATAATCTATCCCAAATTTTTTTTCTTTAGTAGATTTTATTTGCTTTTTCATTTTTCCTCATTTTTCCTCAGTCTTGACATTTTTAATTTATTTATTGGAACTTTGCACTTTTTATGTGTGCCATCGTCGTTGTCATAAGTTCAGTTTTTCTTCACTTGATACTGACACAGTACTCACACACACAGAAAAAACGCAGGGACAAAGCGAAGAAACATTGGGACAAGGGTTTTAGAGTCACTGGGGGGGACTTGTCAAATTTTTTTTTGGTACGAAAAAGACAGAAAGGGGACACTTGCATGTAGCAACAGAAAAACACTTAACACGTAGACATTAAGTGTGCACAGCAAAAATGATTTTTCTCATTTTCTTCCAGGTTAATTCAACTTAATTGCTTTTATTTAGTTTTTCTTTTCTTTTCAGTTCAAATCTTTGTGTATACTGGGACATATACACATAGTTGCACACAGTTAATTTTATTTTTTTAATTTAATTTTATTTGTATTTGCAATTTCTCGCTTTTTATATTTTTAGTACATTATTATGTCGTAAATTGAAGAATTATTCATGTTCAATCAATTTATATTGATTAATTGCAATTTTGGTTTTTTCATTTGATTTTCATTTCAACTTAAATGGCTACCACTTTCAATGCAATGGCTGGTCTGCAAAAAGTGCAAAGTCTGCACAGTTTGAAAGGTATTGGGCAATATTTTCGTGTGTGCGCAGGCTTTCAACCAGCCGCCAGCCGCAACACTTTTGTGTGTGTGTGTGCGTGCAGGCTCGCAGCCAGCCGCCAGCCAACAACTACAGCAACCACACAGCGCAGCGCAGCGCCACCAGCAGCAACACTTTTGTGTGTATGTGTGCGTGCAGGCTCGCAGCCAGCCGCCAGCCAACAACAACAGCAACCACACAGCGCAGCGCAGCGCCACCAGCCGCAACACCTTTGTGTGTGTGTGTGTGTGCAGGCTATCAGCCAGACGCCTACCGCCTACCCGCTGACGCTCCCGCCGCTCATTCCAGTCGTCCCAGACGATTACAAATTTTCTGTAACAGACCCTGGCCGGACTGACACGCCGACCCCGGCTGGAAAAGCTTCGTTACAGATGGCGCCTGAGCAGGGACGTTTGGAACAAAATTCTTATTGGACATTTTTTGTCTCTTTGTTAACATCTCGAGTATCGATATAGGCCGGCTATTTTCATCGTTACAAAGTTCAGGGTATTATAGGGCCATTATATTACCCAATTTTATATTGTGTAACAAGTTAATACGAAAATTTCCGAGCCCGTCAGAAAAGTCAACCACGGGATTCGCACAAGCACAGAATTTTCCACCAGTCTCAGAATTTTATGGCCCCTGTATTCATGTCTACTAACAAAATACCCCTTAGAGCATTAAAAATTGCTATTTTTCCACGTGGCATTTTTTCCACGATCGGCAAAAATTTTCTTTCGCGAGAGAACAGGAGGGAGAAGCGAGGCCGTGACGCCAGCGCGAGACTGGATAGCCGGTCGACGGAGTTCAACACAGTCCACACGGGCCCCATGCCGACCTGGAGCCAGGCAGATACAGCCGCCAGAGAAGCCGCTCAGGAGCGGGGTAGCCGCCCCAGCATCGTGGCGCCTCCATGGCCTGTACGGATTAGTTCCGGTTTCCCTTCTGAACACCGTCTTCAGAGTCCGCTTGGTTACGCTTGTGGCCGGAACATCAGAGTCCGCATACAAACCGGCGGCAGAATGTTCCGGGTTCGGAAGCAGCGAACAGTCAGTCAGTTCGGAACCATCACAGCGCGCGGTCAACTTTCAAAGCGAATCAAATTGAAGCAAAATCAAAGCAAGGCAGTCAGTTGGGAACCGTCACCGCGAACAGTCGACTTACGAAAGCAAATAAAATAAACCAAAGCGATCAAAAGCAAACGAAGCCAATAAATCAACGCGACCAAAAGAAAGCAAATAAAATAAATCAACGCGATCAAAAGCAAACGAAGCCAATAAATCAACGCGACCAAAAGCAATCAAAGGAAATAAAGCAACGCGATCGAAAGCAATCAAAGCAAGTCAACGCGTTAGCATCAAATAACCCAGCCGCGACTGGTTACTTTCTGAAAACAACACGACCGAAGAGTCTAGTATCAACCACGTGCGCCTAGCATAGAGAAGTGACTTTCGTTCATCGCCGCGGACCAAAACACGTGCACCAGTCAACATGGTCAGTGTCAGTTGGGTGTATTTCCGACGCCGGGAGCGATAGCAACGGAATTTGGCCTCGATCCTGAGGGGACCGTGGCAGACCTCCGTGCCCGTGTCGCTGAATTCGTATCGATAAGCACCAATGCGGAGCAAGTCAACCAGCGTTTGATAGAACTGAAACAAAAGTATCGGGATGCCTCAGGATCTGACCACAGCGATTCCAAGAGTTGACCCCGCAGCGTTTCCCCGGTCCCAAGGGACCAAGTGGTGCCGCAAGTGATCGTGACTGCGCCGGGCAGTCAACCACCGGAGATGCGAACGAGCAGTCGGCTCGTCAGAGGTAATCGCAACCATTCCCCCACCACGCAGAACACGGGCCGCACAGAGACACCATATCGCACGATAGCGGAGAAAGTGCATCGCTGGGGCATTCACTTCGATGGGCAGTCGGATCCGCCAAGTTTCATCGAACGTGTGGAGGAACGCGCCGCAGCTCACCTGATCGACCTGGCCTACCTTTCACAAGCCATTCCAGAATTGCTCACTGGAAATGCTAGTGACTGGTTCCGCGTCAGTCGGTTGCAGGGAGCATCGTGGGCCAAGTTCAAGCAGGATTTCCTAGACTTTTTCTTGCCCCCTCGTTACTTTCAGCGCCTGGAGGACCAGATTCGAGCAAAGCAACAGAGGCCGGGAGAATCTTTGAAGATTCACTCGCGCAACTAGCGCAATTGGCCACAGACTTTGAGTTTGTCCGAGATCGCGAGCGACAGAACAGTGGACCTGCACAACTGGGCCTAGCCATAGCCCACAACCGGGACGAGCCAGCCGTCGCGACCAGACATCGGAATCCTTTCCGAGACAACCAGCCCAACAATCAACCTTCAGGAGGAGAACCCCACGTTAACAGGATGATGCAAGAGTCAGGACCAGCCATCGACGTACAGCGGGCTTGTAGACGCTGTCGGGAATGTCGCAACAGGCAGCTCTACTATTGCTGGCGCTGTGGCAAACGAGGAATCAAGACGACGGAGTGTTGTGGCTTGGCTTCGGGAAACGGACAGCGGCCTTACCTGCTCCAGGACCAGGTGAGGGCAGCCGCCAACCCGTCCCGGGAATATATCCAATCATGCGAGTGGAGAAGGCGCGCATAGTGGCACAGGTCAAGATCGAGGGTCAGGTGAGGCAAGCCACCATAGACACCGGAGCCACGAGGAGCTTCATAAGCGAGGGTGCAGCTGGCAAGCTAGGCCATAGCCAGCTACGAGACGTACGAGCCAAGGTCAGCATGGCAGATGAGAGTCGCGCCAACGCGTGCAAAGCCCTCGTCGCGACAGTACAGCTCGGCGAAAATTGCGCTTGCATACCCTTCCTGGTGCTGTCAACCGTCGTGGACGACGTGATCTTGGGCATAGATTTCCTGTGTGCCATCTGCGCCTCACTGCATTGTGGACCTGTGCAATTGCAGTTGACCCCAACGTGCTTGCAGACCCCCACAGGACGTCGTAACACCATCCGCGCCATCCCGGCGAGCCAGGATCCCCTTCCCGGTTGGGAAACGACATTGGGCGGAACCATCGAAGCACTCATCACGCACACTCAGACCGCAAGCGGCGCTATCACCAAGGCCACAGCAAAGACCTCCGGTGGTGCTGGAGCGGCACGCCTCCCATTAAAGAAGAACAGAGAAGGGTAGGAGCGATTCCAGCGGCGTTCACGGGGGCCAGTAGTGGATGGCGAGCCATCCCTACGTCCTATCCCCTTCGGGGGAGCCACAGCCGGACCCGGCGACCTGTCTGCACCAGCACCAATGCATCACGAAGACATCCCCTTCGGGGGAGCCACAGCCGGACCCGGCGACCTGTCTGCACCAGCACCAATGCATCACGAAGACATCCCCTTCGGGGGAACCACAGCCGGACCCGGCGACCTGTCTGCACCAGCACCAATGCATCACGAAGACATCCCCTTCGGGGGAACCACAGCCGGACCCGGCGACCTGTCCGCACCAGCACCAACGCATCACGAAGCAATCCCCTTCGGGGAAACCACGAAATGGAAATGAAGAACCAAAGGCGGGCACCCCACGCAAGTTAAATCAAGACCCAAAGGCGGGTACACCACGAAATGGAAATCAAGACCCAAAGGCGGGCACCCCACGCAAGTTAAATCAAAACCCAAAGGCGGGCACCCCACGCAAGTTAAATCAAGACCCGAAGGCGGGCACCCCACGCAGCAAAGATGACGCGCCGACGATTCCAGCCCAGGAAAACGAGGAGCACCATGAGACGAAGACGACTGAGGAGACCCGTTCCACAGGGTCAAGTTCTTGGGGACCACTTGAAGATGGCGAGCCATCTCAACGTCCCTACCCCTTTTGGGAAACCACGACCGAGGTTTGCGCCATAGCAATACCCCCGGAACCGGATCCTCACGTCAATGAGGCGGACGACGACGACCCCAGCGAGACAAAACCAGGTCAAGAAGAGGAACCCGACCTAGAACCATGAGTGCGAGATTTCCTGAAGCAGGAGCTAGCGCAGTTTGAAACATTGACTGGATTCACGCACATCGCAGAGCACGTGATCACTATGAAGGATGACCGCCCGATCAAGCAGCGATACTACCCGAAGAATCCAGCCATGTAGCGCATCATCGACGAGCAAGTCGACGAACTGCTAAAGAAGAACTGCATCGAGCCATCCAAGAGCCCTCAATCGTGCATGTGGGGAAGAAGACCGGCGACGTCCGGATGTGCATCGATTACACTGTGATAGTTTTTTTCAAAAAAAAAAAAAAAAACATGAACTTTTTCAACGGTTTTCCCCTATTTCGGTTTCATACAACATTTTTTCGCGAAGTTTTTGACCAAGTTTGCTATTTTTAAGAAAATAGAACATTTTTCTTTAGTCTCTAACTTGAAAGAAATTGGCAAAGTTGCTTGAAATAATAAATTCTACAAGTTTTGGGAACATACCAAGCCTCTAAATTGATGTTTTAGTGGTCGTTTGGGTCAACATGTCAACAAAATCAAACCTTGACCACTTTTTTTTACGATTTTTCGTTCATGTTGCCCTGCAATCGAATTTTCCTACCTGATACTTATCCTAAAATTAAGATTCTGTTATTCTAAGTAGCTTTAGCATAAAAATCTTGACGAAAAAATTAACTATTAAAAAATATAAGGGTACAAAAAAAATATTTTTTTACTTTATTTTCACAATATTAATTAATCAACAATATTTGGTGTTACACATTGTGTATCTTACATGTTTAATGAATATGTTTTATGTATTTAAGCATACAATTACATATATTATTCATAGCCTTCGTTTATCAAAGTTTTTGTCGAAGTTTAAGAATAACTCTTAACACTGCACCTGTTCTTAAGAATAACAGTAAGTACCGCTATAAAGCACCGTTAATATCAACCGCTAACTAATAAGATCTCGCTGAAGAGTCAAAATTTTTACAAATCATAAATTGCATTCATTACTTTGACTCTGACATCGCGCAAAATAGGTGTAAATCATTGATTCCAGTGCTTAATAAAAATTAAAAGTATTAAAAATGAACAAATGTCCAGTTGGCTTGAACGCATTTTGTTATGTGTGTGGAAAATTCACGAGCCCGCGGAGCTGACTTAAAATATCACCAGGAACTGCAGCTATTTACGAGGAGTACTTTAATTTGCCCATAATAAGAGAAGTGGATTGGGTACCTCATAGCATTTGCACACAATGCAACAACAATTTAATCAATTGGTCCAAAAAATTGTGCGTTAAAATGGGTTTCGGCATCCCAATGGTTTGGATAGATCCACAAGGCCATAGTACTGATAACTGCTATGCATGGATTATAAAAGCGTTCAATCTGCTCAGTTACCAGTACCTCATTCAGAAAATATTCCGATTCCGAGATATCCAAGCCCATCTGAGAAATATATTCCACCAACTTTTGTTACCGAACCTGAAGAGCTGTTCTCGATGTATCGAGCTATCTGAAGTGGAAAATTCTTGCCGCCACATTGAGATATCGCAAGCTCGATTGAATACGATGGTACGACAGCTTAAGTTATCGCAAAGGCAAGCAATTTGTTTGGCACATCATCTTCGATCGGTCAATATAGTGTCGAAGAATGTAAAGGTTTATGGATACCGTAAGAGACAAGAGGAGCTTCTGGATTACTTTGAAGTGAATGGCGACAATACTTTTGCGTATTGCAAAGATATCCCTGGCTTAATGCAACATATGAATTGCGAATACAAACCAGAGCAATGGCGTTTATTTATTGATGCCTCAAAGAATAGTTTGAAAGCAGTATTACTGCATATCGACAATACAAAAAATCCAGTTCCAATCGCCATAAGCTCCAACACAAAGGAAACGTACGATTCCATGAAGGCAATTCTGGATAGTATACAATACATGAAGCACCAATGGAAAATATGTGCCGATTTAAAAGTCGTTGCCTTGCTTTCTGGGTTACAGACGGGCTACACAAAGAATATGTGCTTTATTTGCCATTGGAATACCAGATACCGAGGAAACCAGTACCAAAAGAGAGATTGGATGCTTCGTTCGGAATACAAAATAAATGCTGCTAACGTAATACACGTACCACTTGTACCGATCGAAAAAATTTCAGTGCCGCCCCTTCATATAAAGTTGGGAATAGTTAAAAACTTTATCAAAGCCATTAATCGCGATGAAGAAGCTTTAAAATGTTTGATCAAACTATTTCCAAGATTAAACGTGGCGAAGATAAAAGAAGGTATTTCGTTTATTGAGTTCTGGCCACAAAATGTATTAATTAAGCATAATGTTAATTTCAGGTGTTCTCAACGGACCAGATATAAGAAAACTAATGAAGAATGATGAATTTGGAACGCTATTGAAGGCAAAAGAAAAGGTTGCATGGGATGCTTTAATGGCAGTCATCGGGTGCTTGGGTGTGCATCGGTCAGAAAATTGGCAGACTTATGTTGACAATATGCTGACATCTTTTGAAGATATAGGGGTCAACATGTCCTTAAAGGTTCATTTTTTACACCACCATAAGGACCATTTTGGACAGCAAGTTCCAACAGAGTCAGATGAGCATGGAGAAAGATTTCACCAGGTTGCGGCTCCATTAGAGCATTGGTACAGTGGTAAAAAGCTAGACTCATTGCTTGCAGACTTATGTTGGAATTTGATAAACGAAAGCTATGAATAATATATGTAATTGTATGCTTAAATACATAAAACATATTCGTTAAACATGTAAGATACACTGATAATATGTGTAACACCAAATATTTTTGATTAATTAATATTGTGAAAATAAAGTAAAAAATATTTTTTTTGTGCTAGAGTGCTAGCCGAGTGCCACGACCATCCCAACGCTGGACACTTGGGTATCCGAAAGACGATCGCCCGGATCAGTCAACGCTACTACTGGCCCGGTTTGTTCCGGGACGTAGCTCGCTACATAAAGCAGTGCGAGAAGTGCCAAAAGTTCAAGCAAATGGCCGGTCGACCCGACGAATCAGCTGAGGCCGAGGGGATCGTCCTCGGAGAGCGCGCAGGACACAGCGGGCAGTACCCTCGTCGGCCCCACAACGCGGACCACCTCGTCCGCAGTCCGTACAACTCGGACCAAAGTCGGGCAACTTCTCCGAATTCGGAAGCAGAAGACATGGAGGCGGTTCACGGGGCGGATGCGGATTGGGGCTCCGACGAGGAGAGTCGTCCTCAGCGGCTGCCGGACTCATCGGCCATCGGCGAAATCTTCGCAGCCGAAATCAACCGCCAGGGCGCAGAACATGTCGAGTTGCCGTTATTGGAGGATGACGAGTACTTCGAGGTGCTGACAGCAGCTGGAGACGTAGAGGTCGCCCAGGACTTGCCATGGGAACAGCTCGACTGGGTAGAGTCCCCGCCGTAGTGCTAGAGTCCGTGGAAGTCGCACGTCCCAAAGCCCTGACACAAGGGCAGAGGAAATTCTCGGTGGAAGCGGACGGCACCGTGACCGTCCTTCTCCACCCCCACCGAAGTAAAAGGGGGGTGTGAGGCAGCATTCAGCTGCATCACATTTTCTTTGTTTTTTACTCAATGAACGAGCCACTGGATCGCGCTCGTTCATTTGATTCTTTATTTTACATGAACATCGCATGGAGCGAATAAGTTCAGAAGACCGCGCATGGAATAAGTCGCAGTCTTTTTTTCGATCATTTAGTTCTTAATACCCACGCACTGGAGCAAGATCGTTCACTTAGTTCCGAGGTGAACAATGTAAACTCAACAGAGGCTGGTGAGAGAAAAAAAATGGTGGAATTTCCGCCATGCCGGCAAGCGGCACTTTTCTGACGGGCTCATCGAGTGAAACTAAGAAACCAAACACGTGGACAAAACCATAGCAACAGCAACAACAACAACAAGTTTTGGTGTGCCGGCGTGGCAGTGACATTAAAAACAAAAGAAACAGTGACTTGCCGACGGCAGTGCGAAAGCCGCCAGCCATCAGCCGCAACACTTTTGTGTATGTGTGTGTGTGCAGGCTTGCAACCGCCCGCCAACAACAAAGCGCAGCGCAGGGTCAGCAGTCGATACACTTAGTGCAGGGATATCTCTCCTGAGATCCACGGCAAACGGCCGGCAGCGGCGAAGACCACACGTGAAGTGTGAATAGCAAAGGAGCCACCTGCGGAAAACGCAGAAGGAGTAACAATCTCCACTACTACAAGCAGCGGGTAAGCCGGCCAAAGGCCTTGCGTCTTCTTTCTTTTCTTGGCTCCGCCTATGGGGCAGTAACCAGTCTCTTCCGACCGTGCGGCAATAATATTTAATGTAAATTTTCAAGAATGGAAACCCAATAAAAGCATGGGTAAATCTTTGTAACGATAGCGGCACGTGTTTTATTCCTCCCTTTTCTGGTGAAGCATTTCTTTCCTATTTTAGTAAAATTTCAGGAAACCTGATGCGGGCCCCAGGAGACGGGCGCATGGTCGAACCGACCGGCCGGACCTGGTGCTCCCGCATCATGGTCGACGAGCCCTAGGAGGCGGACGCAGGATCGCACCGACTTGCCGGACCTGACGCTCCGGATTTGGTTTGGGAATAGAGTTTCGGTCCGTTCCGTTTTCTATTCTTGAATCCTCTCCGGGGACCAGGCCTGGAAACACCTGGATCCGGTTCGTGGACGGAATTTCGGTCTGCTCCGTTGTCTGTCCACGGATCTGACCAGGCGGCCGGGTCCGGGCGACGTTGGGGCCTCCCTAGAATGAGATCCTGGTCGGTTCCGTTTCTCATTCCTGGGTGCACCACCCAACGCCGCCGGAAGGGGACGATCCTGTGCCCAAATCTTGGACCCGCATCATGGTCGACGAGCCCTAGGAGGCGGACGCAGAATCGCACCGACTTGCCGGACCTGGTGCTCCGGAGGAGGTTTGGGAATAGAATTTCGGACCGTTCCGTTTTCTATTCTTGAACCCTCACCGGGGACCAGGCCTGGAAACACCTGGATCCGGTTCGTGGACGGAATTTCGGTCTGCTCCGTTTTCTGTCCACGGATCTGACCAGGCGGCCGGGTCCGGGCGACGTTGGGGCCTCCCTAGAATGAGATCCTGGTCGGTTCCGTTTCTCATTTTTGGGTGCACCACCCAACGCCGCCGGAAGGGGACGATCCTGTGCCCAAATCTTGGACCCGCATCATGGTCGACGAGCCCTAGGAGGCGGACGCAGAATCGCACCGACTTGCTGGACCTGGTGCTCCGGAGGAGGTTTGGGAATAGAATTTCGGACCGTTCCGTTTTCTATTCTTGAACCCTCACCGGGTACCAGGCCTGGAAACACCTGGATCCGGTCCGTGGACGGAATTTCGGTCTGTTCGGTTTTCTGTCCGCGGATCTGACCAGCCGGCCGGGTCTGGGCGACCTTGGGGCATCCATGGAATGAGATCCTGGTCGGATCCGGAAAGGGGCATCTTGTGTCCAAATCCGAGCCGAGGGGTTCAGGAGGTACGATGACGACGACGCAACGGGTCTCGGGAGTCCCTTCATCGTCCTCCTGGGCCATTCTTGGGCTCGCACAATGGTCATTTTCAGCCGATCTTCGAGCGAGAACGTCCGCCTACCCGCTGACGCTTCCGCCGCTCATTCCAGTCGTCCCAGACGATTACAATTTTTCTGTAACCCCGGGTGGAAAAGCTTCGTTACAGATGGCGCCCGAGCAGGGACATCTGGAACAAAATTCTTATTGGAATTTTTTGTCTCTTTGTTAACATCTCGAGCATCGATATCGGCCGGCCATTATTTTCTTATTGGAAATCATGCCACTCATCGTCACAAAGTTCAGGGTATTATATAGGCATTATATTACCCCATTTTATATTGTGTAACAAGTTACGAAAATTCCCGAGCCCGTCATAAAAGTCAACCACGGGATTCGCACAAGCACAGAATTTTCCACCAGTCTCAGAATTTTATGGCCCCTGTATTCATGACTACTAACAAAATACCCCGTTGAGCATTAAAAATTGCTATTTTTCCACGCGGCATTTTTTCCACGATCGGCAAAAAATTTTCTTTTCCCTTGCCCGAAATATTTTTTCCCCTCCCTTACGCGCCACGGGCGGACGTCTGACATTGGGCAATACCCTGTAATTACGGCAAACTATTTTTTGTACCTATTTTTTTTTGTCCGTTTTGTTGACCGCGATTTTTGTTGCCTTGCAATCCGATCAGGACATCATGTGACCTCGGCACCGAGTAGTGTCGTTCCAGAACGGTGGGCCAAGAGTCAAGAGAAGAGGTGCGAATCTTGTATCAATGGCGGGTGATGCCTTTTGGCTTGCACTCCGCCTGAATTACGTTCGAATTAAAACACGACCGTCTCTTAAGAGTGTCAAGAATGTAATAACTACTTTATTTAGAGGAGTTTGGGTTTTTATAACCTTACAAATGAGTCTTATCAATATTCTTATCCATAGAGTTTACATCTGTTCAGACATTACATTTATCTTGTTTGAATAGGTCAGAGTATCGGATTTACTTATCTTATATGTTTGTAGAGGTATTCGAATTCGTATCTGTTTAAAGGTTATCTTATTTGTTTCGGTCAGTTTTACAAATGTACTTTAATTATCTTATCGGAGTTTCTATTTGGTTAGGTTAGCGTTTATCACCAAACTACGCTTATACCGTCTTGGTTATGTGGCTCTTTGGTATTATCGATATCCTTATCGGTAGTCGTTGGTTGGGACGTAACTCCTGTGCCACGTTTCAGCGGGCATTGAACACAATGATCAGGCAGGAGATGGAGCCTTACGCGTTCGAATATCTGGACAACATCGTCGTAATAGGGGCCACCAAGGAGCAGCATATAGCCAACCTGAAGGAGGTGTTCCGCTTACTGAGAGCGGCCAACCTCAAGTTGAACCGGAAGAAGTGCAGCGAAGTGATTAGTGGGGAAGGAATCTGCACAGATCCGGATAAAGTGGAGGCTATCCAGAATATCAAAGCGCCGGCCAGCTGCAAGGAGTTACGTCAGTGCCTCGGGATGGCCTCTTGGTACCGACGATTTGTACCCAACTTTGCGACCCTGATACAACCGATGACGGAGCTGCTGAAGAAGGGACGAAAATGGTCATGGGGCGAGGAGCAAGATGAGCACTGTGTCGTCTAAAGGAGAAGTTGACCACGGCTTCGGTTCTGGTGTGCCCATATTTCTTGGCCAAATTCGTTTTGCAAACCGACGCTAAAGATTACGGCCTCGGCGCTGTGCTGACCCAGACAGTCGACGGGCAGGAGCGAGTGATCGCATACGCTAGTCGGAAGCTGGTCAAGGGCGAGATGAAGCTTCGCCACCGAAAAGGAATGGCTAGCAATCGTCTGGTCCATTAGAAAGCTGCAGTGTTACCTCGAGTATCGTTTCGACGTGGTGACGGATCACCTTGCCCTCAAGTGGTTGAACTCAATAGAGAGCCCTACGGGACGAATCGCGAGCTGGGCATTGGAGCTGCAGCAATTCCAATTCGATGTTCAATACGGGCGAGGCAAGCTTAACGTGGTGGCGGACGCGCTCTCAAAGCATCCCTTGGGAGTTTGCCAGCAGGCAGTGGAGGCGGAGCCCGATTGCAGGTGGATCGAGAACATGCGGGCAAGGATCGCTGAGGAACCAGCCAAAATCTCGGACTACATCGAGGAAAATGAACAGCTTTATTGGAACTTGGGTTACCAGGGGGATGACGAGGACTTCATTCCCTGGAAACTTTGCGTTTCCAGTGGCCAAAGAAAGCGAATCCTACGAGAGTGCCACGATGCTCTTACGGCCGGACACCAAAACGGGAGGAAGACGGTGTCCCGCCTGTCGCAACGGTATTACTGGCCAGGTATGTTCCAGGACTCCGCCCGGTATGTGAAATGCTGTGAAGTCTGCCAGAAATACAAGTGCGAGCAACGGAAACCGGCCGGTCAAATAGTGACGAGGCAGGTATTGGAACCAATGGCGGTGTTGTGTGCCGATTTCGTGGGCCCCCTCCCCCGCTCAACGAGCTGCTAGTGTTCCACAATGAGTTTTCCAAGTGGGTGGAACTGGTGGTAGGCTCGGGTTGCCTAAGAAATTCGTCTGCGATAACGAAGTGCAGCTCACGAGTTGGAATTTCCAGGCGTTTATGGATTCTTTGGGTATTGAGATCCAGCATTCTGCCCCTAGGAGAACACTACGGAGAGGACGAATCGTATCGATGGCCATCACAGTTCGTGGGACAAGCTACTGCCCGAGATAACGCTGGCGGTCAACTCTTGTGTGGCGGATTCTACGGGGCTAAGCCCAGCATTCCTAATGCAGGGGCGAGAACCGCGTCTTCCCGCCGCTTTGTAGTTTTCAATGTGATGATCTTCTTTTTGCTGTTGTTGCTCAGGTGAGTGTCCCTGAATCCATTTGCTGTTGATGATATAGATGAATGAGCTGCAGCATAGGCAAAATTGGGTGCGTTTGGGCTATTGTTTTTAATATTGTATTTGATGTTAGTGGACTTGTTCATTGTTGAGGTCATTTGCTATTGGAATGTTCCTAAAGTTATTCGTGGCAGAATTCTCCGGAATACTGTCAACGGACATATCATTAGGGTTTGGTGGAGCAATTTCAACAATCGGCTTGAGGCCGTTGGCCGTTGTTGAGATAGCTGTTTTCAAGAATTATTGCCCAAATTTGTGCGAACAATAATAATTGAATAACATTCAGGATTGAATCCATTCTTTTGCCCATGAGAGCAATGGCACCCGTATTTTGCAGGTCCAGATGCCCCGCGCTTAGACGGCGTATTGGTGTTGCCAGACTTGGCAACTTGGCTATAGGACGGCTGCGTCGACCTGCTATTGTTGTTATTGTTGCCCTTAATGGGCGTCTGTTGCTGCAGCTACTGCCTTGTCTTCTGGTGTTGCTGCTTATGTTGTTGTTGTTGCTTTTTATTAACAGCAACTTTTTGTTGTAGCGGCTTTTACTATCGTGGCTGCTTTCTGGCAGATTTTTGCTGTTGTTGTTGCTGCTGCTGCTTCTGCTGTTGCTGCTTCAGCTTTGGCGTAACTGGCTGCTGTTGTTGCTGTTGCTTTGGCTAACGTGTGCGTCTCCATGGCGTATTTGCTGGCATTATTCCACTCAAAGATAGCCCATTTTGCAAAATATTTGCAAATTCAGCCCGATTTTTGTTAATGGCCAATTTTGATTGCTCGAATTTAAATCTTTTGCAGCCCTTGTAACATGCAATGTGTGCACCTTGGCAATTGGCAAACTTGGCTGGTGTGTTCCGTGCATTTAAATGTTTCATGTTTTTCAGCGCATTTAAGGCAAACAATCTGCCGGCGGCAATAGTTCTTAGTATGCCCAAATGCCTGGTAGCGATGACACTGGACCGGATCAAATTTGCGCTTCTTCTTCTCCCCCACGATGTTCTGGCTGCCCATACGATCTATGTAGTTGGAGGATCTTTTCATTTCTTCCGTCTGTCGTCGGCTGGAGCTCCACCTCAAAAAGATTTATGGGTACACCGGTGTAGCGTTGCTTCATCACCCGGATGAATCTTGGCGTGTATCCTTGAGCAGTTAGCTGCTCGTGAATCCACTTGGGCTCTGTGGTGGAGTGTAGATGGCATATGACAATGCTGCTAATGTTGCAAGAGCTGGCTTAATACTGGTGGCTACAGGCGTCTTGGTGTTGGTGGTGGTGACTTGTGTCACCATATTGGCATCCATAGTCAGATCACCAATTACATCCTCCCGAGATGTACTCCGCCACGAGTCATCCGAAGAGGAGGAGCAACTGAGATCGTCGATTGTTATGTCCGGATCGGACATGTCATACGCTGGATCGTCATCACCAAAGCCATAATCGTTCTCAAACATTCTCGGATCAATGTTTTGACCAAAGCTCTTGAGGATCTGGAGAAAAGCTTGCTGGGATTGTGGTGAGTTGCCAAACGGAACAGCATGTTGTTGGCGCTTGGAGACTCGTTTCGGCTGATCTTTGGATTTACGCTTAAGGCCAGCATTAATGGCTGCCTTGCGTTTATTTAATTTGGAAGGGGCAATATTTTTGAAAAAATGTCGCTCACCTTTCTTATTTTGCCTTACAGGTGCTACTGATGCTGCTGCTGCTGCTACTATGCCAGGCTGTTGCTGCTGTTGCTGTTGTTGCTGCTGCTGCTCACATGGCATTATTGGCGACGGATGCCTGATTGTTGTTGGAGTCGATGAACTGGATGTGGCTTCATCCGCATCCTTCTCTTACAGTAGGGTGTCAATGTACTTAGTCCATGCCAAAGGACGACACCACAGGCGATACGTTGCTCGCGGATGATGACGTGGACGTGGAAAAGGATGTGGCCGAGGATATTGTGAACACATCGACAATGTCATCACTTGGCTGGTCATCATGGTTTCTGCTATTGTTGATTTTATTGCTGTTGTTCGCCAGAAAATGTTGTAAATTATTTTTGGCGGCAACATCAAGTGGCTTTATTGGCGGTTGATTTGGCGGCAGCGATGGCGACGAATATTCGCTGAATAATGGCGGCGATGGCGTCTTCCTCTTCTTTTTTTTCGTCTCCTCTTTGGCAGGAGCCATTGGTGCCTCATTGGCCAATTGAAGGCGTCGAAAATGGCGGCGGCGTTGGCGTTTTTCATTTTCTGGCAGAGGAATTATCAATTTTCTGCCTATTGTGCTGATTTTTATTTTCATGTTGATTTATCATTTTGTCACATTTTTATAATTGTTATAATCTATCCCAAATTTTTTTTCTTTAGTAGATTTTATTTGCTTTTTCATTTTTCCTCAGTTTTTCTTAGTCTTGACATTTTTTATTTATTTATTGGAATTTTGCACTTTTTATGTGTGCCATCCTCGTTGTCATAAGTTCAGTTTTTCTTCACTTGATACTGACACAGTACTCACACACACAGAAAAAACGCAGGGACAAAGCGAAGAAACATGGCAACAATGGTTTTAGAGTCACTGGGGGGGACTTGTCAAATTTTTTTTTGGTACAAAAAAGACAGAAAGGGGACACTTGCATGTAGCAACAGAAAAACACTTAACACGTAGACATTAAGTGTGCACAGCAAAAATGATTTTTCTTCTGATTTTCTTCCAGGTTAATTCAACTTAATTGCTTTTATTTAGTTTTTCTTTTCTTTTCAGTTCAAATCTTTGTGTATACTGGGACATATACACATAGTTGCACACAGTTAATTTTATTTTTTTAATTTAATTTTATTTTTATTTGCAGTTTCTCGCTTTTTATATTTTTAGTACATTATTATGTCGTAAATTGAAGAATTATTCATGTTCAATCAATTTATATTGATTAATTGCAATTTTGGTTTTTTCATTTGATTTTCATTTCAACTTAAATGGCTACCACTTTCAATGCAATGGCTGGTCTGCAAAAAGTGCAAAGTCTGCACAGTTTGAAGGGTATTGGGCGGTCGCGCTGCTGCTGCAGATGCTGAACTTTGGATTCTTTCTTTCTTTATTTTCACCCTCACAAGTGTGTGGCCAAAAAAAAAATATATATATACAAAGTAAAAAAAAAAATTGGCATTCGGCACTTTGCGCAAAAAGGTTCAGCTTCTTTGCACCTAAAAAATAACATTAGCATTAAGGTTTGACTTTGGATTTAATTAAAGCAAGCGTACGGAGTGCATTAAAGCTAAACATTAGTTCTGTTAGTATTTAAATTTTAATTCAAAACGCAACGGCCGCCATCGCAGGCTTGCATGGTCATAAGTGAAAAACTTTTTTGTTTCTTATGACATCTCTTCCAAACTTGCAGATTGTATGTTTGGGACTGTCTCTTACATTCTAACCAAAGCACACTGGACGGAAAGCCCGATTTTTTGGCATAAAGTCCAAAAAGTCATAAGAAGCTTTTGTGATTTTGATTTTATATATTGAAAATAGATATTCCAAACACACTTAGTCGATAAATTAAACAAGTAGAGTTGCGACCCTGGTGTTGTACCAGGGCGTCAAAGTCAAACATTATATCAGCGCTGTAACGATCCTTTTTGCTCAGGCCGGGCTAACTCGGTCGGCTCTGTGGGAACGTGCAACAAATTTATAAAGTTGCAGTTTTGCGAATAAATAAGAAGACAGAATAAATTCAATTTCAATGGTTTATTGGCGGCTCCTGGCCGACTCTAACGATTTCAGTTTTGATTCTATATAATAACGATGTTTTGTTGATGCCGGGGTCGTCTCGTGTTGTCGTCCTCCTGGATTCGTTGGGATCCGATAGGGATCCTTCACTGGAGTCGTGGCCGCTGCGTCTGCTCCCGGAACTGGTCCGCCGGGCGCCTGCTGGGCTCGTCTGCCCGTCGTGCTGGTGTGCGTTTGTGTGTGTGTGTGATGGCTACAGCCAAGACACCTGGAACAGATCCTGCGTCCGCGAGGATTGCCGAGATGAATCCTGCGACCGCAAGGACGTTTTCCCCCTGGACTCGCTGTCGCGGAGACCACTAAAACTAGTCCTTGCTACCGCAAGGAGAATACGTAGGTCCTGCGTCCGCAGGAGTTATGTTCCCGGCCCTGGTTCCACCCCTAGGACGCACTAAAGGTTTTCGGCCGCGACCGCGGAGCTATATTTTAAGCCCTGCGTATTCGCAGAACTGTTTAAAACTAAGGATCCTGGTGACCACCGGGATTGCTGATATTATCCTTGCTGCCGCAAGGATTGATGCTGGCTCCTTGCTACCGCAGGACCTGGTGTGTTGAATCCTTGTTACCACAAGGACTGATGCTAGGTTCCTTGTTACCACAAGGACTTGATGCTAGATCCTTGCTACCACAAAGACTGGTGTAAATGATTCCTTGGGACACCAAGGATAGCTTGAGAGGTATCCTTTATACTCAAAGGACTTGCTGGAAGGATTCTTGGGACACCAAGAATAGCTGGGAGAATCCTTGATACTCGAAGGACTTGCTGGAAGGATTCTTGGGACACCAAGAATAGCTGGGAGGATCCTTTATACTCGAAGGACTTGCTGGCAGGATTCTTGGGACACCAAGAATAGCTGGGAGAATCCTTTATACTTGAAGGACTTGCTGGCAGGATTCTTGGGACACCAAGAATAGCTGGGAGGATCCTTGATACTCAAAGGACTTGCTGGCAGGATTCTTGGGACACCAAGAATAGCTGGGAGGATCCTTGATACTCGAAGGACTTGCTGGCAGGATTCTTGGGACACCAAGAATAGCTGGGAGAATCCTTTATACTCGAAGGACTTGCTGGCAGGATTCTTGGGACACCAAGAATAGCTGGGAGGATCCTTTATACTCGAAGGACTTGCTGGCAGGATTCTTGGGACACCAAGAATAGCTGGGAGGATCCTTTATACTCAAAGGACTTGCTGGCAGGATTCTTGGGACACCAAGAATAGCTGGGAGGATCCTTTATACTCAAAGGACTGCTGGAAGGACTCTCGGGACACCAAGAATTGTTGCTTGCTCCTGTGAACACTAGGAGGGCTCATATGCATAAGCTCTCGAGTCAGCAGTTGCATGCGCTTTTATAGCTGCCAGCTGCGCAGCTGCTCTGCCGACGTCGCTGCTTAGCTCATTTAAACGACGTTTTATGCAGTGGCCGCCGCTCTCTTGTTAGCAACGTTCGCTCAATCTGCGCTGCTCGCTCACGACGCTCGCTCAATATGCGCCGCTCGCTCGCTCAATTGCTGTTGAGTTAGCGGTGCCCGCGCTCGCAACAATGTTTTGCCAGAATTCTCTGTTGCTATGCCGATTTCCGCAATTAACGGCGCGGCCCAGGGGCGTCGTCGATATGAAGTGTTGTGGGGAACAATTATGTTCCTCACACTCCCCCCTTACTTTGGGAAACGAAAGAGACTTGCTATGTATGTTTGTATTTATTTATTTATTTATTAATTTGTTTTAGGTATTGCCTCGTAAAACACCTTCACCCGCCCTTGGCCCGTCTTCACCTTGTAGCGCCTGCCCTCGCACCACACCAAGTGCGTCCTGCGTTTCGCCGGATTCATCCGCCTGGCTTCCTGGGACACCTCGTGCGGCCAGGCGATTCCCACCATTTCCACGAAGCGCTTGGACGGTGGTGGTGGTGTTTGAACCGGCGTCGGTGGTGCAGGTGGCGGTGGTGGTGGCGTCGCACGTGCTGCCCTGGCTGGTGGCGGTGGTGGCGCCGCTCGTGCTTCCCTGGCTGGTGGCGGCGTGTGCCGCGGCGTCATGGGCACGATCTGGCGGATCACGGGGTCAAACCGCACCACCAGTGGCTCCTCCGGCTGCTCGGCCTCCTCCTCGGTGTCATCATCGATGGTGATGATGGTGGGCGTGAGTGCCCGAACCGGCGGCTTTGCCAGTTCCGCCGGCTTGGCCTCCTCCGGCCATGTAAAGGCCACGCCCGTCGTGCCTGGTGATGCAGTGGGCGGCGGCGTGAGCCCAGCTTCCACTGCCCCGTTGTCCAGGGGTGACGCCGCCAGCTCCAGCACATCTGGGAGGCTGGTAGTCAGCTCCAGTGGTGGCGGCGCCCTCCTTGCCCGCTTCAGCGGGTGAAATGGAAGCCGAACGGGCTGCCTTTTGACCGCTCGTCTGCCGGTGCGACTGCTGCTGCTGCTGCTGCTCATGATGTTGCCTTGAACAATTTTAATAACTTTTGGATAACTAGCAGTGAGCGGACGCCCCTTTTATAGGCCGCCGCCCGGCCTGCGATCCTCGGCTATTTTCGTAAGATTCCGTTATCCTGGGCATAGAGCATAACTTGCGAACTCACTTTTGATTAGTGTTGCTTCTTACGCATTTTGTTCTGTTGCTAAGCAGACAACGAAACTTGGGTTCTGTGTACATTTCGTATATGTATATGTATATGTGTATACGAAAGGCAATGCATATTTCCAATTTTGTTTTGGCGGCCGTTGTGAGCCAGCGCAACCATTTGCTGAGAGGCAAACATTTGAGAGAGACTTTGTGCATTTTATATATATATATATGAAAGGCGATGCACATTTCAAATTATGCTTTGGCGGCAGTTGTGAACTTTTGCTGGGAGGCATTGATCTCTGTTCGAACTTTGGACTCTGTGCATTTTATATATATATATATCCGAAAGGCGATGCACATTTCAAATTTTGCTTTGGCGGCAGTTGTGAACTTTTGCTGGGAGGCATTGATCTCTGTTCTGGACTTTGAACCGAACGGCTTGGTTCTAGATCTACATATATATGACGTATATGTATGTCTCTCCCCTCTCTTTTTTTTTGTTTGTTTGAAAGAGTAAACAACCGTTAGCTTGAGAGCCGAAAACGAAAAATGAAAAATTAACAATTGTAAATATTTTAAAAATTCATTTACGGTGGCCGAACACCACAGAAAAATTTTCTTGACTTTGGCCCGGGGCCGACTCGAACCCCGGCCTCCGGTTTTGCAGCGGCCGACTGCACTCAGTGCGCCACGCCAAGCTGCCGCTGAAGAGCGGCTTAATGCATACTAGTGCACATAATGTGTACACCACTGTTGCTAACTACTGTCAGCGTTGCCAACTATAGCCAGCGTTGCCAGCTACATGGAAATTGTTCTAAAAATAGCTTTGTATGCTGCAACGCCTTATATCTTAGCGCGATCAAATCCCGAAAATACAAAAAAAAAAATTTTGTTGAAATTTTGCCTCTTCTTTTTTTTAATTTCCATGGCGTGTTTTAATCTTGTTTTATGACGGCTTTTATTTTCTTTGGTGGGCTATGGTCGTCGTAGGGTAGTCTCCGAAAATAAAATTATTTCTTATTTTCCTTTTTTTTTTCTTTACGTACCGCGTGCTCAGTATCTGTTTTCTCTTGTACCTGCTTCTCGTGGGCTATTAGGCTGATCGATACCTTTTCCTGACGGCAGCTGGTTAACTTGCTCGTTGAGCTCCTCCCGCATCCTGGGATTTTCCGAGCAGTAACGCTGCTTTACTCGATTCGGTCGTTGTTCATCACGAATTCGGTGCTCGGTGATAGGTGAAGTGCCTGTCATGGTCGCGAAAGCAGCTATTTCCTGTCGTAGGAATGTATCTATAGCCGCATCCGCATGCAAGGGTTCACAACTTATTCCGTCATTCATCGTATGTCCTGGTTCATCTGCCTTGGCTTGTTCCTGCGCTGTTGCGTGATCTCGTGTTTCTCGTGTTTCTGGGTTTTGTGGTGCTTGTTGCAGTGTTCCTTGTTCCTGCGTTGTTTGCTCTTGTGTTGATTGATTATCCCGTGTTCCTTGTTCTTGATTTTCTTGTACTCCTGTTGTTTGATCCTGTGTGTTGACTACCGAGAGTCTCTCTTCTCGTTCTTTGTTGTGTCGACGTCGAGCCGGAATTCGGACTTGTATGCCGGCACATTCGAGAATTGCTCCCATGTGAGATAGGAAATCCCATCCCAGCACCAATTCGTCGATGACTCCCGGTAGTACAAGTAATGGCAGATCTACTTGTCTGTCTCCTAGCTGGATCTGCACCTCCACATGCTCCGACACTCCGCTGGACCGTCCATCAGCCAACCGTACCTGCCTTTGTGTTGCTCCCAGTTCAAATCCTTCCTCACACAACGTCACCGCTAGTTCCTCGCTCACGAAACTGCTTGTTGCTCCCGTGTCTATAGTAGCGTTGTAGGAATTGTTGCCGATCTGAACTGTTGCGGTCAGGCGGTGGCCCTCGGCCCTCAAAGCGCCGACTAGTCCCGTGGAGCTGCTTCTGTCGGCATCCGCTCGCTCCTGGGAGCCGGACGCCGTCTGTCGTTTCCCGACCGGCAGCATTGTACTGTGCGAACTCCGATTCGCCCACAAATCCAGCAAAATAGTACGTTCTCGTTTTGGCATTCTCTTGCCCAGTGGCCTTCACGCCCACATCTCCTGCACGCCTGTGTTGGATTTGGCACGTGAGTTGGGGGTCCTGAGAATGCCCTTGGTGTTGGCTGCGGCTGCGTACTGGCGTGGTCGGCACATCGAGTGCATGGAGCGTTGTTCTCCCGTGGTCTGGAGTCTTCCATTGCCATGAGCCGTGACCGGTTTTGTCGAGTGTGCTGCCGGAGTCTCTCCCTGTCACGCTCCAGTTCCTCAAACTCCTCGGCCAACTGCATCAACTCAATCAGACTGCCATTCTGATACGGGCGTGCAAACGCTCGGAAATCAGGGAGACTGCAGCTGTAGATTTGCTGTCGTTCGCGTTCCTTAGAGAATCGCAGTGGCCGCATCAACGTTTGCATCTCCACCATGTATCTCTTGAAGGGTTCGTCGACGCCCTGTTTCCGTCGAGTGACTTCCTCCAGCAGCTTTGTGAAGTAGTCCCGTGGTAGGAAAAACTCCTGGAAGCTGGTTGCGAACGATGTCCAGGTCCTCCAGTGCTCATTGTTGGCGATGTACCACTTCAGAGCTGTGCCTTTTAGCAGCTCTGGCATCGCTCTTGGCACAAGATCCAAGTCCAGTCCATATGTCTCCGCAGACCATTCCACTTGCTCCAGAAACTCCAGCGGCTTTGAGTTTCCGTCGAACTTAAAACTCCACTCTCGGACTTGCTTCGCGACCGCTGCGTAATCCCGAACTGGATTCCTTTCTGTGGGTGTCCGGTATTCCGTGTTTGTTTGATTGTGCTGCATGGTTGATGATCTTCCCCACGGGGATCTCAGTTCCTCTTGTTTCTGTTGATCTGATCGACGCTGTGCCTCCCCGCTGGTGGACGCAAAATCCAGTTTTTCCAATGCAGCTGCTATGGCGTTCCTGTCCATTTCCTTGTCTTCGTTTCGTGTAATGGTTACGGGATCCTTGAATGGCGACTGGCGAGCATGTTTTCTGGCCAGTGCCTCCAGTCGGTTGGCATGGGGCATACGTCCTTCATTGGCTTCGACCCACTCGCCGAACTCCTTCCGTATGGCATCCACTGTGCCGGTGAGTACGATATCAAACTCGATGCCATATTGTATGAGATCCTCCTTCTTGATGTTGTAAATCCATGACCGCACCATTATGAAATTTATCTGATCTACTTATTCGCAAAACCCTGCAAGCTGGGCGCCAGTTGTAACGATCCTTTTTGCTCAGGCCGGGCTAACTCGGTCGGCTCTGTGGGAACGTGCAACAAATTTATAAAGTTGCAGTTTTGCGAATAAATAAGAAGACAGAATAAATTCAATTTCAATGGTTTATTGGCGGCTCCTGGCCGACTCTAACGATTTCAGTTTTGATTCTATATAATAACGATGTTTTGTTGATGCCGGGGTCGTCTCGTGTTGTCGTCCTCCTGGATTCGTTGGGATCCGATAGGGATCCTTCACTGGAGTCGTGGCCGCTGCGTCTGCTCCCGGAACTGGTCCGCCGGGCGCCTGCTGGGCTCGTCTGCCCGTCGTGCTGGTGTGCGTATGTGTGTGTGTGTGATGGCTACAGCCAAGACACCTGGAACAGATCCTGCGTCCGCGAGGATTGCCGAGATGAATCCTGCGACCGCAAGGACGTTTTCCCCCTGGACTCGCTGTCGCGGAGACCACTAAAACTAGTCCTTGCTACCGCAAGGAGAATACGTAGGTCCTGCGTCCGCAGGAGTTATGTTCCCGGCCCTGGTTCCACCCCTAGGACGCACTAAAGGTTTTCGGCCGCGACCGCGGAGCTATATTTTAAGCCCTGCGTATTCGCAGAACTGTTTAAAACTAAGGATCCTGGTGACCACCGGGATTGCTGATATTATCCTTGCTGCCGCAAGGATTGATGCTGGCTCCTTGCTACCGCAGGACCTGGTGTGTTGAATCCTTGTTACCACAAGGACTGATGCTAGGTTCCTTGTTACCACAAGGACTTGATGCTAGATCCTTGCTACCACAAAGACTGGTGTATTGAATCCTTGTTACTACCAAGATTGATGACGTGATCCTGGCTACTACAAGAATTGCTGGGAGTGTCCTTGCTACCACAAGGACTGAGGGCTTGATCCTGGCTACTGCGAGAATTGCTGGGATTCCTTGTTACCACAAGGTCTGCTGAGAATGTCCTTGTTACCACAAGGACTGTTGACTTGATCCTGGTTGCTACGAAGATCGTTGTGCGTATCCTTGTTACCACAAGGACTGCTGAGAATGATTCTTGGGACACCAAGGATAGCTGAGAGTATCCTTTATACTCAAAGGACTTGCTGGAAGGATTCTTGGGACACCAAGAATAGCTGGGAGAATCCTTTATACTCGAAGGACTTGCTGGCAGGATTCTTGGGACACCAAGAATAGCTGGGAATTGTGTAATATGTGTTATTTCTTGCTTATGTGTCTTGTGTTGTTAAACCGATTTATGTTGAAAAGTTTAACCCAGTGTTCGTGAATTGTGGAGTAGAACTAGTTCCCTGCCAATCTGTGCCAAAAAGTAAAAATGTCTCGTTTTGAATGAAAATATACAGTTTAAGATAATAATAATTATCATTGCGCAAATTTGCGCGTTTTCCGGAATATTGAATGTATTGCAGCTACTTTTGTCTTCAGCAATTTTCAGTTGCTCGAAGCATGGAGCAACAAGAGGACAGAAGAGGCAATATCTGAGTGGATTTTCGGTCAAGTCGGATTGGATGATGATGACATAAACACGAGAGCCAAAATTAATCAAAAAGCCAAAAGTTTTCACAATTACGTGCGAAAATATTTGCCAAAATGTGGCCGAAATGTTTTCAATTTGAAAATTAAGCATTTACAGTGGCTTTTATTCAAATCTTTAATTAAACTGGGCTCTGAAAGACATGCTACACATTTGCAAAGTAAAATGGCATGTCCCCATCTAGGGTATTAATACTTATTAGATGTTTTTCATACTCATTAGTTGTTGCAGACTTATAATAACAAATAATTTAAAAATTTTTTGAAATATTTTTTTTTTGTTTGTTCATATATTATAGTAAAATAAATTTAACCCTCTAAGGCTATCTTTTAAAATAATGGAGAAACAGAAGTCAAGTTATTTTTTCTAAGATGAACTTGGGCCTCTGAATTCAAAAATGAGCTCAGAAAAGGTGTACAAGGCTTCGTTCACCTGTAAGGTGACAAAATGTGAAAAGTGACTCAAGGCTCTTTTGGGCATCAGTGAAAAAGACGGTTGAAAATATTTTTACATCTTAGATTTGTCATTTATATATTGCTATGTAACACCAACCAAACAGATTTTGTTGTGTGTACAGAATAAGAGCAGATTGAAATTGACCCTCCCGAGATTTTTTGCGAAAGAAAAACGGAAAAAACACATGTCATGTCTTAATCAAAAAAAAAGCACCATTAAAAGCTTCCGAGTGCTTTAAAGCATGTTGCAAATGTCAAGCTGTGTTTATTAGGAACAGTTAAAAAATATTTTCTTGTTAAAAAACTGATTACTTTTTTAGTTATTGCGATTTAACGGATAAGTGTCTTGAGGCATGCTTACGTGTTAGAGGGTTAAGTATTATTTTGTGATAAATTTTGAGAAGCAGTTCATTAAAAATGAAATCTGAGAGCTTAAAATCAAAAAATTACTACTTCACAACTCTTTCTTATAGGGGCGGCTTGAGTGGGCGTGGCCCGATCTGTTTCAAATTTTAAACAGTTACTACACACACTATTACTAAGAACTGTACGAAGTTTCAACTCTCTACCTTAAGGATTAGACTTTATGCCAAAAAATCGGGCTTTCCGTCCAGTGTGCAAAGTAAGTAAAATTTGGATTACTATATCATATAGCTTTCATAGGAGCAATCCGATGCAAATGAACTTTTAGTATGAACAACTTTTTTGTTTCTTAAGATATCTCAATCAAACTTACAGTTAGTGTATTTTGTGACTATCATATACGTTTTGATCAGATTACTATATCGAGTTTCTGTCATATGAAGAATGTTTTTTGAAATACTACTGTGGGCAAAAAGTACCGGGAATTTTAAATTTAAAACATTGTGTTATTCCAATTGGAAAAAATGTTTGTATTTTTAGGTTGGCACTACTATCATTAACATCTGTGCAAAATTATACGTTAAAATATTCATTAGTGATTAAGTTACGATTAGTTTTGTACGACGCCAAATGTGCATTTGGCGATTTTTGTGCCAAAAAACGGTAAATTTCATCGAAAAAAGCCCCGCGTGGAAGTGTGTGAAACAATGTTTTCTGACTATCAGGATAAGATAAAACGCATTATTACGGGCGATGAGACTTGGATCTACGCTTACGACATGGAAACTACCGATCAATCGAGCGAATATCGGCAGAAGGTGGGCCGAGACCGAAAAAATCGCGTCAAATTCGCTCAAAAATCAAGGTCATGTTGACAGTTTTTTTGGATTATCGTGTTGTAGTTCATTATGAATTCCTTCCGACCGACCAAACTGTCAACAAGGAATATTTTTTGAGCGATATGCGTCGTTTGCGCGAAGCTATGCGTAAAAAGAGGCCAGAACTATGGGCTGACAACTCATGGTTCTTGCAACACGATAATGCGCCCTCTCATACTACCCCTGTTCTATGTGTTCTAACTCGACCAAAATTGTCCCGCAGCTACTTTTTTCGCCTGATTTATCTTTGTGTGACTTCTGGCTATTTTCTAAGCTCAAAAGACCTCTCCGAGGACATCGCTTCGGGTCGATTGAGGAGATTCAATCAAAATCGCCAAATGCACATTTGGCGTCGTACAAAACTAATCGTAACTTAATCACTAATGAATATTTTAACGTATAATTTTGCACAGATGTTAATGATAGTAGTGCCAACCTAAAAGTACAAACATTTTTTCCAATTGGAATAACAAAATGTTTTAAATTTAAAATTCCCGGTACTTTTTGCCCACAGTAGTATATTACCTAAACTTCAGATTGACTAGTTCTCACAAAACTGTATATTTATGCTAAACTGTGTTCGCCCATTGGGGTACAGGACTCGGAATCAGGTAAGATACGTTTTTTAAAATCTCCCAGCGTTAAACCTTTGCCCCACCTAACGAGCTCACCTACTTCGAAATCTATCGGATAACACAATGAGTCATACGGTCTCTGGGTAAACTCGGCTTTGGTGGGACAGTTCGTATAATCTAACCCAGCTTGCGTATAAATTAAAAGAGGCTTTAACGTAGATGGTTTGGGTTTAATACTCTCAGTTTCCTAGTATTAAAAACGATATAATTTGGGTAAACCAAAGATCACATGCAAAACAGTAAATGTATTTACTTGCAACTGTTATTTCATAAGGTACGGAGTCCAAAGTTATTCGCGGGTATATGCAAGTTAATAATAAAAAAACGAATATTAATTAGAGTCATATTTTATTAATAATATACATACAAATAAAGTATACATACACTAAAAAACTGTGTATGAGATTGAATTATAAGTCGGGTTTACGTTGGCTTCTCCTGTCTGTAGGCTCTAATCAGCATGCGAACATACCGCATAGAGCCTGTTGGGCCGGGGACAAACGTTTTCCATAGAATTCCCTTAAAATAACCAATCTCTTGCCCATACTTGAACTGGAAGGTTCCAAACAAATTGCTATTAAAGGAAGGAAAATTATTTATGTTAGTAAATTTATAAAAAATGATAAAATAAATTTACGTACTAATGCCATACAGAGGCAGACTTTCGTTCATGCTAACAAACAGACATGCATTAAGACCAGTGTTGCCAACGCCTCTCAAAAAAAAGACAAATAACGGACAGTTTTTTTTTAAAAAGGACAAAAAATCTGGACAAACAATGTTTTCTTATTAATAAATATAATAATAATTAAAAAAAAATTATTAATGCTTTAAAAATTACTATAATATTGGAAGTATTAGCTCTTTATTACCCAGTAAAACATTTTCCACAGGAAATTCATCAATTTTTTTTTAAATTTCAAAGTTATTCGACGAATCGAAAATGAATATATTATATATAGATGTATTTGATAAATTCTATGGGCGACCTAGAACAATGAAAAACGGATAAATAAAGGATAAAGTAAAATAAATTAAAAAATTTGTCCAGAAATCGCAGTCTTAAAAAGGGCAAAATGTGTCCACAAAAGGACAAATTGACAGCACTAGCTGCTGCATTAATTCGTGAAAGGCTTATCGATATCGGAAAAACAATATGAAATCGATGCCACATAGTTGTAATTAATAAATTGTATAAGCTACTTAACAATTAAAAACGGATGAATTAAAGGATAAAACAAAATAAAAAAGGAATTTTTTCCGGATAGGGGATGTTTTAAAATTTTCCGGAAATCGCAGTTCCAAAACGGACAGATCTGTCCGCAAAATGGACAAATTGGCAACACTGATTAAGACAGACAGGGCTACACTCCCCGAAATGGATTTAAACTTTAAATTTAAATTTTAAATTTTAAAGGCATCTCATTTTAAGTACATTCGTATTAAAAATGAAGAAATAAAATTTCTTTTTTGTTTTTAACTGTTTAATTTTTTAAAAGTTGTTTAACAATGTAATTTATGCTTGAAATAAAAAAAAAATTAGCGAGATTTTTAGAAAATCCAGCCTTGCATATTTATGGACTAGTAAGAGCTGGCTTTGACTCATTTTCTTCAACTTTAGTCGGTTACTGTAGTTATTGGCAGTTGCAGATCAGTTTTAATTTTGGAAGCTGTCGCGTTTTCCTTTAAGCCGGAGCGAATTATTGTGGTTTTAGCCCTTGGAGAAATTTTTAAGTTATTGTTCTTTGACCAATTTTTGTTGTAGTTTTCCTTAAGTTTGATCAAATTGTCCCCTGCTGAGGGTGAACGGTTTAATTTCAGCGCAATTTTTCGGTTGGACATACCAGTATCCTTGTAAGCAAAGACCTTTGCTATTTCTTCAGATGAAAGTGTTGTTTCGCATTTCGCATCAAAAGTTGCAACTAAGCAGAAAATTCTGCGAAAACAATCCGAAATCTAACGGTAAACGCATTTCTAAAACTTAAAATAGACTACGAATAAGAATATCAAAAGGAGAGGACAAATACAAGGCACCATTATCTCCAATCACGATCTTTCATGCAAAAACAAGGTGCCTTTAATAAAATTTCGTGGAGTGTATTGTACTTACATATATCGATTCGACTGTGAATACTCATTAGAAATATACACTATATAAAGCTTCATGTCTGCTCGTTTCGCTCGCGAAAATTTGGTGTGACAATATCGACAACAGAATATATATTAGAGTGATATGTAGTAATAGTAAGTAATAATCGTAATTGCTCAGTGCGCTGGAACAAAGTTCATATAAAATACATATTTTGTACCAGCGCACTGCGTTTCGCCTAGGTTGGTGGCAAAAATCTGTAACTTTTGAGCAAGGTGAGATATCGGGTTGAAACTTGGACTTTATATTTTCAATACCTCAAAGAATTTTTTGAAAGAATAAGAAAAGTGGGCGCTGAACCAAAAAGGACTTAAATTAACGGTGAAATGCAAATTAACTCAAATTTTTGTTATTTTTTTTTTCCAAATTTTTTTAAAGATATACAAAAAATAGAAGGTAAAGGTCTAGTTGCGGCTCTACTCTTAAAAATAAAAAACACAAAAAAAATAAGAGGGCGATTTATCATGAATTTTGGTGAAAAAATTTTTACCGGGTCACTGCAATTTTTTTTTTATTGAATTTTGAAAATTTGTGAAAAATTCACTTTTTGCATTGTTGTTTTCTGTTTTTCATGGTTGCTTTGGCTTTTGCATTGTCGCTTTGGGGTTTTCAGGGTTGCTTTTTGATAATGTGGAACGTTTTCCAACACTACTTTTTCTCCAACATGCCCATTTTTTGTGTGTTTTTCAATACTTTTTATAACGGAACCTGTAAGAAAATTATATTCGCGATAAATTGTGACAAAATGGCGTGTGAAAATTGTTTGGTTAGTGTGACAGAGGTCATTGAATTCAGTCAAACTGAGTTGTTTGAATTTCTGCGCCGTCACAACGTGATCCGGAGTGAACGATTTTGCCCAAAATGTGGTGCGCAATGTAAATTGTCATCCTCGGAGGAGACAAAGTTTTTTTTCACCTGCCGTGCATCCTATATGCACCAGCATGGGAAACAAAAACGTGTTAGAGTGCAGTGCAATTTTTTTGAGACCCTTCGTGCAAACACATTCTTTGCTGGGACGCGTTTCACCATTAAGGAAATTTGCCGGTTTGTTGCCCTCGACAGCATACGCATAAAAGGAGAGACGGACATACTAGTGGGTGTGATGAAGTGGAGCCGCCAATCAGTCATAGACTGGAAGAGCTTCTTGCGTGAAGTTAACATAGATTGGAGCGTTTCAAACAGCCTTCCGAAACTTGGCGGTGTTGGCAGAGTGGTTGAGATCGACGAGGCCAAAGTTGGAAAGCGGAAGTACAACTGCGGTCGAGTGGTGGAGGGCCAGTGGCTGTTTGGAGGCATTGATCGGGAAAGTGGCGACTTTTTCATCGTGCCTGTAGAAACCCGAAGCACGGAAACATTGCTCGCCATCATAAGGGATCGTATAGCCGACGGAACCACAATAATGTCAGATTGTTGGAGGGCCTACAATTGTTTGGAGAGTGAGGGATTCGTCCACCAGACGGTCAACCACTCAAAAAACTTTGTAGATCCCGAGACGCAGGCCCACACTCAAAATATTGAGAGGTTGCGGCGCGACATGAAGGACAGATTTCCTCGTTTTGGAAAGAAGAAAGAGCACTACCATGGATACTTGGCTAAGTTCCAGTTCTTTAAGGCATATAAGAACCATATGCAAAGGGTTCATGAGTTGTTTATGGCCATTGGACGACTCTATGACCCTTATAGAGAAGCCCAAATAAATGAAGACGCTCATGCAACCGTGGTTAGTGATATGTGCAAAGCAAGTCACAGGCGAAAAATTTAAAAAACAAAAAATCGCGCGCGCGATTTTCAGGACCACCAAATTTTTCAAAAAGAGTTTTAAATATTTGCTTTGGTTTTATTTTTTTTATATTTATATGTTTCTGTTATAGCGTAATAGTGTTGGAAAACACATAAAAAATGTGAGTTAAAATGCAGTGTTGGTAAACGTCTTCTTCAAAGTACAAATGCAACACCAAGTGGCTGTCAATACGTAACGAGACAAAGTTAGTTAACAAATATGTATATACGAATATATTTATGTATGTGTAATAAATGTGGTCATCACGGGTTATTTTGTTGTGAATGTGAATTTAGTTTTGTTAATTTTGATTAATGTATCGCTTAACTGCTACCCTGACCTACCTAAAGAGCTCTCTGGGTGGAAAGGGGCGATATATTTGGTCTGAGTGTATATATATTACCCCAAAAAAACCTCTTTACGCGGTAAAAGTCTAGTGACGAAAACATTTCCATGCCCCAAAATTTCTGATATCCAATTTTGTGACGAAATATATTATATTTTTTATATACATATGTTAATTTATTATATATGCCAAAAAAAAATAAATATATATTCAAAGTAAAAAAAAAAATTGGCACTCCGCACTTTGCGCAAAAAGGTTAAGCTTCTTTGCACCTAAAAAATAACTTTTTGCGCAGTGCCGAATGCCAATTTTTTTTTTACTTTGAATATATATTTATTTTTTTTTGGCATATATAATAAATTAACATATGTATATAAAAAATATAATATATTTCGTCACAAAATTGGATATCAGAAATTTTGGGGCATGGAAATGTTTTCGTCACTAGACTTTTACCGCGTAAAGAGGTTTTTTTGGGGGATATCAGAAATGTTTGCAATTAAATAGCTATATAAGAAACATACAATTAAAATGCGCTGCAGTAAGACTCGAATAGTTTAATTTATTTGAATAAATGAGATCCCGCATTCTTATTATGCCAAGCGCAAAATCTACCAGCACTCTCAAACTCTGGCTGCTATGACACTTTGTTGCTGCTGTCCTATTCCAATTCAAAGTTAAACGTATATATTCAGTTAATTGGTTATATCTTCCAAACCAATCAACAAAAATGTATGCATGATAATCATCTACTAACAAATTAATTGCATTTAAAAATTTAAAAAAACAAAAAAAATTTTGTCCGTGCCAGAATTCGAACCCGGATCCCGAGCTGAGAATTCATGCAAAAATCGAACGCTCTACACTTTGCGCCACTGGCGATCTTTATGGCAAAAGGTCCACGAAATGTTTAAGGTGCCACCAATGGCAAAACAAAGAATTTCTCTCGCGGCACAGTCGGCGTAACAGATATAATTTTGGCGACACAAGGCACGGCACTCAATTTCTTGTGCGGCACAGGCCCGGACACTTTTTAGAAATGTCTCTATTTTCATATATGTATATGTATACATATAAATTTGCCAGCTAAGGGCACCCGCCGGTGACCGCAACGTGCTCAGTGAAAATATTTCATTCTCCTTGTTTCCACTATTCAATCCACTGTTGCTGCCAGTTGCCATCGGCTCAAAAGCCAAGAGGCATCTCTTAGATTTTCTGTCTCGCTCTATTGTTTCCCTCTCTTAGAGCGAAACGGGCGATCTTGCCTCCACACAGATACAAAATCTAGGGTCGCCATCTCCTCGTAATTCTTTCCCGCCAGAAACTATCGATACCTCCTTATTTAAATAAACAATAAATATATCGGCCGTGCCGATATTAACATAAATACACAAAAATATACAAAAAAAATCGAGCTGGCACAAACGATAAAAACGTGTACATAACAATACCGCAAGGAATACCTATATGTTTCATGGGCCTGAGCAATAGCTGCGTTTATTGTCGACCTCATAACCATGTCCATAATTCCTAATCTACATATCCTTATTCTTAACTATTAACTAAATACCAAATATAAAAATAAATATAAATACGAAATCTTATTATTTCTATCTTTTTACAGAAAAACTACATGACATCGGGGAGAGAAAAAACAACGGACCAACACTTTTCTACGCACAATTTGGACAGTGGACAAACATTTAAGCATCTGTCAAATGCTCAGTCCGTCACTTGCGTGACGAACAGCATTTGAGAAACGCTAACTGAAGTTAACCATTTGGCTTCCGTCGCACATCTGGTGGCCATTGGGGCATGCTGTGTGACAGATGCGGCGCAGGATCGGTTCTGTACCGTCCTGGGTCACCTGCCTCCGAGACTCTACAATAACCTCGGCCAACATACATCCAACGCGAACACAACATGAGACAAATCAAATAGTAAGTACAAATTGAATAAACAACATCAAAAAAACTAACCTAATATCACAATTGGTATCACAGAATCTAACTATCATCGAGGCGTATTACACACATCGTCGTGCTCCCCGGACTTCACTACACCCTGCCACCTTCTGTGCTGCATAAGACATCAGGAGTGAGTGGCTCCTAAAGCCGAGTGAACAAAATTCGTGTAACGACATAGTTACTTTATTTATATTTTGAGAAATAGCCACAACTTCATAAAAGCTGTGCACTGCTTTCAATTGGGCGCCATATAGTTGTCTCACTCAGCAGTCAGCAGCCATCTCTTTCTGTCACTGGAGTTGCTACCCCCATGACAGCTATCGATACCACGACTATCGACCCCCCCCCCTAGAGTTTTGCCGCGCTGACGCAAACGATTAATACCAATTTGTAACATATCTAAGCGTGTTTGAAATGACCCAAAATACGAAAAGTTTCTCGTTAAATTCGTCGTAGATTACGATTTTGACAGTAGACTGAACTCGACTATAGGATACACTGTGCCCAGGTACTTCAATAGCCTAATACATATAAGCACACACATACATATGTACATATGCAAAGTCAACAGTACCGGTAACATCGCAGCCCTTCGGCACGCTGAAGGTTTGGTGCCCTTGAAGATCGCTGCACTAAACTATCAACTTATTGTTCCTACGACAGCTTTAGATTCTAGTCGACCGTTTCAATTAAATTTGGTCAGGATGTATAAGAAAATTAGAAATAAAACATTAGAAAACTGTCAATCTGTGAGCATGGATAAAGGATAATAGATAATTTGCACAATTGGATATATTATTTCGATTTTAACCAAATTTGGTCATTGCACTATGGTCCCAAAGCCGTTTTTTTTTACGTAAATTCAAAAAAGCATAATCGTGAATTATGCAAGAAACACATTTTATTCCAATAGCAAATATTCCAATGAACTTAGAAATTAAATTTTTTTTTTTTTAAACATCCCTGTCTTTTTTAATCGGCCCTGAAAGTTGACTGTTTATTTTGTGCGCACGGGGTTGAGACTTACACAATATATTGTTCACTTTTATTTACTCTATAAAATAAATAGAAAAAGGCCCATTAATAAAAATAACTATGGAAAACATAGCTACAGAAATAGAAATAAAAATGGTACAACTTTTCAACTTACGCTAAAAGATGCCATAAAAAAAAAAATAAAAAAAAAACGTTTAAAATTTATTTAAATTTGTATATTAGAATTGTGCTGATTATTTACATATTTGATATAAGAAAGTTAAATATTATAGTTTAAAGCTTAAAAAAAAAAAATTTATTCAAAAAGCTATGTAATCAAAAAATTTGCATATTAAAATATAAGGAAAAGGGCGGTGCCACGCCTGTTTTCCACAGTCAAAAATTCAATTGGTATTATTAAGCTGAATGCAAAAAACCAGACAAAAAAATATTGTGTAATTCTCGAGTTATTACTTTATGTAAAAAATAAGGGCTTTGGGACCATAGTGCACTGTATGAAAGGCAGTCAGAAAAATATACAATCTGAATTTTGTTGAGATATATTACGAAACAAAAAATTTTTACATACTAAAGGTTCATCTGAATCCAATTTATATGACGGCTATGAACCAACTTTTACCAAATTTGGTAGGGATGTAACTGGCACTGCACTGTTTTAAATTTTGTTTTTTTGCCGGGGAAAGCGACAGGCTTGGCGGAATATGAAAAATTTTCTGAGAAAATTCATATTTGTCGGTTAAATTTGGCAAAGAGTCCAGATTTGGCGAAGAAAGATTTACTGTGAGTTAGGTTGAGATATACATAAAAAAAAAACAAGGCTTTTAATACAAAAGGTTTATTTACATCCGATTGGCCGCGATATGATATACTTATGCGATTTTGACAGAATTTGGTCATAATGTAACAGACAGTCCCAAAAATACAATCTGCGAGTTTGGATAAAATCCCATAAAAAAAACCCCTTTACGAGGTAAAAGTCTAGTGACGAAAACATTTTCATGCCACAAAATTTCTGATATCCAATTTTGTGACGAATAATATTAAGTTTTACACAAAAATAATTTAAAACAAAAATTTTGCACTCGGCACATTGCGTTAAAATGTCTCAATTCTTCATACCAAATAAAACTCATTGTTTTGCGCAGTGCCGAATGCAAAATTTTTGTTTTAAATTATTTTTGTGTAAAACTTAATATTATTCGTCGTGATTTCCCGCTAAACTAGCGATTTTTCGAAAAAGTCGTAGAGCAAACGTTTCTAGATTTTTGAACAGGAACAAGTCCTCATTAAAACATTTAAGCTAAATCAACGATTTCATGCAAACAAACAAACAAACATACTGACTTTTCATCTCAACTTTGGAAAGCCACCAAAAATTTCAAAATTAATTATTTTTTGAACTAGTAATCGGATTTCGATGATCGAGGTGTCATTCGACACGTATTTTTGATTATAATAGTAAAAAATTATAAAAAAGAAATCAAAAATGCTCCAACGGCCCCATTTGCTCCAATAATTTAAATTTTTCCCCTCCCACTTACACCTGTTTATCTCACGAACCAGTTTCCAAAAGTCTTAGTATGCACTAGAGCCCTGCATGAGTGCACACTAAACTCAAAATTATTCAATTTCTCTCAAACGAGTCATGTGAATCACACAACACTATCAATAGTCACACTGTCTATACAATCACTTTGACTTACAAGTCATTCAAAATCATGATTCAAATATCCAGTCGAGTCATATAAAAAGGTAGTGTGATTCCGATTCATAGATTCAAGTGTTCGAGCTGACACTGTCAACACTGTGCACACTAATATAAACTGAATGTTTTTTAGGGTGATTAAGCAAGTATTAAATTTATTGAAAATTAAACTTGTGTTCATAGTTAATTTATTTTAACTATTTTTTCATGTCCATATTTAAAAATATTATTTTGTTTACCATATCAGCGTTTCCTGCAGTGGAGCTTCTTTTATCGCAGTTTACACATATATATTTAACTACACAAATCTAATAAAACCAGATACATTTGTTCACTTACATTATCATCTTTAGAACCAATTAGAGATGGGCACGGGCCTCATTTTTCAGGCCCGGCCCGACCCGAACCCGAAAATGTTGTAAAAGGCCCATGGGTCCCGAGGCCCGGCCCGGCCCGTGCCCATCTCTAGAACCAATGCTCGAATTATTTTCCATTCTTCTACTTATATTAAAACAAATCAGAAGTAAGTTTTTTTCTACTGTGTGTGCTTGATTCACACATTCAACACTGTTTCAACTGTCAGAACGACTTGAATTACAGCAAATTTTCATAACAGTGTGAAACAGTATCATACGAAATGATTCGAATCACACGACAGCTTAGCTTCGAGTCAATGAGTCCGAAAAATGAATGTATCATAAGGAATTGAAATTATGACTTAAAAAGCACACTATGTCGTTTTGAATGTGTGCACAGTGTGATTTCTGACTGTTAACACGATTTAGTGTGAGCTCATGCAGGGCTCTAGTATGCACATTTGTAAGTTAAATTGATACCTTTCGATCGGTATATAACTCGGACAGTCATAGCAAATTTTCCATTCTTCCTGTGTATATATGCTAGTCGCCTTTCGCACCCTTCGTGCTGCTTTCGTCACTAGCGCGGACTGCCGTACGCAGTGATAGATATAAGTATGTGTTAGACGATAGATAGTAAATGAATTCAATTTGTGTATTAGGGAGTATAAAATGCCTCGTGGAAATAGCCTTTCGGAGCATGAGCAAGGATTGATCATTGGAATGCATGAAAGCGGTTCTAAAAACATAGAAATCGCTAGGAAACTCAATCGTCATAAGAACGCAGTATGCAATTTCCTAAAAAATCCAAGTGGATATGGCACAACACCACGCAGTGGACGGAAAACCGTTATTAACAACCGGTGCAAATGTCAAATCCACCGACTTGCAGCCGTAGATTCAATGAGCAGTGGACAAATTAAGGCTCAATTGGGACTAAATATAACAAGGAGTAGGATTATTCAATTAATCCATCAGCGTATGGCTATAAAGGAAAGAGTCCAATGTGCTTTATATCAACCAGAATGAATGCCGAAATGTATGTGGAATTGTTGGATGACAAGTTGGTGGAGTTCGGTAGTCATCTATACGGCGATGAGTGGACCTTTCAACAGGATAATACGCCAATACACAGTGCCAAGCTGACTACCGAGTTTTTCAATGAGAGAATTATTCCAGTTTTAAAGTGGCCAGCAATGAGTCCGGACCTCAATCCCATTGAGGATCTCTGGGGTATTCTATCCTCTGCTGTGTTCAAAAATTGTCGCCAGTTTGAGACAGCAAAACAGCTCAAATTGGCAATTGAGCAAGAATGGTCAAAAATTGAAGTATCTCACCTAAAATCTTTGGTTAATTCCATGACATTTCGTCTAAGCTCAGTTATTATGAATAATGGCAAGTCAATTGAATAGTAGCTTTACTAAATAAAATCGAATTTTGTTAATTTAAGTTAATTAACCATTAATTTGAACCAAATATAAAAGAATTCACATATAATTCTTTATAATGAAATACAAATTTAATTTAAGTTTTTTCTGTCTTAAGATAAGATTTCTGAAACTGTTTTCTCCTTTTTTGTTTTCTTTTACCATAAGCAATTAAGCTGCATACCAAAAATTTTTCAACGTGCACTTGTCCATTTCTAATTTAACATAAATATGCGTCACATATAATTCTTTTACTGAGGTACACTGTATGAAAAAGGTTGAATCCTAAATATTGCAAAGGCACTGTAAAGTACAAAGGAGGTCTTAGGCTTCTTCTGTGGAAAAGGGATCAGGCCAATTCATATCATCGTTGGAACTATGGATCGATTCAAGTATCTCGACATAATAATGGACGTCATGTTACCACTTACTGAAAAAGAGTTGCAATTTCACTGAAGGATCCAACATGATAACGATCCGAAACATATCGCAAAAGTGGTTAAAGATTGGATGGGTATTCCAATGGGATAAAAAGTCTTCGTTGGCCTTTCTAATCGCCCAATCTTAACCCAATTGAGAACTTGTGTGAGATAGTTAGCTCTTGACTTTTAAAACAGTCCTCGTACTTTTGGATATTTAGCATTAAACATCGTGTAAACGATAAATGTAAATCGTTATAATCAAAGAATTAAGAACCTTGAAAAAATAAACTAGATCGTAGGAACAAGAATTTGAACATCACAAATAAGAAAGACCATAAACGAGCGTGCAAAAACACTACAAGTACTGCATTCGTATTAATTTTGAAATATATTTACCTCTCGAAGCATTCACGTCCATACCACCAGGCACCAGCATGAATCCGTGCACAGTTTTGTCCATTGTCATCGTTGTCTTGATCGAACGTGGTGAATTTTTTGCCAGCGTGATAGCGCAGTGAGTCGCCTGCGTCTCCCCTGTAGGCGCCAAGTACATAAAGCAGATACTTCTCAGCTTCGCTGCCAATGCTGAATTGATCATAAAGCGCAAATCGTTCCTCCCCCGTTTTGCTTCGCATTATGATTAACAGCTCGTGATCACCGTTACTGGTAAGAAGATGTAATTTGTCCAAGCCGATGAAGAACTCGGAATTAAGTGCACCGAAACCGGTCTTATATGATTGCCAATCCCGATTGAAGTCTTCGCTGCCATCGAAACGATAGGCGATCACTAGCCATCCACCATTGCGGACCTTTTGATCACAATTCACATAGAAGGGCTCCACAGAAGGTGCAATTCGAATCCGAAGATGTCCATGTTTCTGATCTAGGCAATTACGTGGCGTAGCATTTACATCTGTGCCTGAATTCATAACGGTGATCTCTGATGGCTGAGTTCTAAGGCTACAATTTAGTAAAAAGAAGTATAAATTAATACAGAAATACTGATTTTCGACCGATTATTCCTATGGCATGTATATCATATACTAGCAATGTATTGTATATATATGAAAATATAGATAACATTTTTTGTAAAAAACGGAAATATTTAACTTCCGCTGTCCGCGGTTTTAATGTTTCTTCCTTGCAATTGGACTTTAGCAAAAAGTCAGATTTAGTGATTTGGCGAAAAAAAAAACAAATTTGGCGGAAAAAAGCTAAATTTGGCGAAATAGTCATTCAGGACAAAGAGTTTTATATATATAGATTAGATTTCCAAAACCAAATATCAATTTCTAGTTTTTGTCCCTATTCAAGTGCGGCAAAAAAATATGAAATTTTTTTAAGATATCAAGCAAAAATTTTTTTTTAAAAAAGACTATGTTCATTTGAATATTTTCCTTTTAGTTCAATAAAGAATGAATTACTGAATGTTAAAAAAATTTGTTTATTGATTTAACTTGTTTGTTTCTGTAAAATATTTATTTATTTGGCTTAAAATTTCTGTCCCTATTCAAGTGCATGGCTGTGTAGAATTGTATCAAACTAAAGGTTGAATTTCGCTCCTAAGGCTTATACCTGCCAGACTAGAAGGGTGTGTGGAGTTGAAAAATGGAAATTAACGTTTATCTGCGTATAGTATCCAGGAACCTACATACCAAACGTTAAGTCTCTAGCTCTTTTAGTCACTGAGATCGACGCGTTCATACAGACGGATGGTCCGACTAAAGGGCAGGGCTAACAGAATCTGGATACACTTTGAACAGTTTAATACACTTTCTTGTTTTTTTTTTTTATAATATAGCATATCGGATCATTCAAGCAAATCGGAGAAAAATCGCTCGTCTCAAGGAACTTTAATTGTACTTACATGCGAGATTCAATAGGTGCTTCTGGCACTTCGACCACATATTCATTAATGAGCTCTTGCAATTCATTTAGATCCAATTTTAGTGATTGAAGCTGGTCAGTCATATACTGAAAACTAGATGGAAGCAACTGTGAATTGAGCACAGCTTAAAACTATAATATTGGCATCTTTGATTGTTACTTACCGTATTATCAGACCTCGCAGAACTGCGACTGGACAATTGCCTGTGCTCTGTAAAGTTGCGCTTAAGTGACTAATACCAAGCAAACTCGCACATTGTAAGGTGTACTTACATTGTCAACGTTGAACGGCTCCCACGAGTTCCTCATGATAATTGGAACCGGCTTTTCGGGCATTGTTGTTGTCGTTGTACTTAGACAAGCTAATGCAGTGACTAGTGCCTCCAGTGCCATTAGTTTTCAACTTAGAATTCAATACCAGTCGAAGAAAGAGTCGGCTTGTGCACGCTTTTAGCTCGATTTAGAGACTGCGGCGCAAATAAGATGCTCTCAGACTAGTTGACAATGGGAGTCAACTACTACTTGTCGATGTGTATTCAAGTAAGCAACAATCGGCAGCACGTCAGTCGGCTGCTTAGCATACCAGTTTACAATTATTTACATAGAATTGCAATCTAATTGCTGACCTTTGACGACGCTGTTAAACGAAATAACTAGCAAAACGAAAGAGCAAGAAATATCTGGGCTGACAGCAGAGCTCAGTACAGTTTTCAATCTAAACAGAAGTGTAATGTCGCAAATGCTGCAGTTGGATGCACTGGTCACAATACTGGCCTGTCTGTCCACAACGCAAAATCACCTGGACAGTCCGATGCTTTCTGGAGACAATTCGGTGAGTCAAACTTAATTTTATACCCTATAATTAATAAGCACAAAGAGTTGATTAAGTTGCTAAAACTGAAATGTACTTAACAGGCAGTAGAAATCATCTTTGATTCTATGAAAAAAAAAAGATATATAATATGTATGTATATGTACTACGGCGGGTCTGAAATTGGTCTGAAATCAAATCCTAGCTCCAATTGAGAAGCATAAAGATTTCAGCTTAAGGTGTTTTAAAACAACTTTTTCAACATCGGAAGAAGAGTAAACGACTTCTGAATGAAGAGTAATTTTGATAACAATTAAGACCTCAAGCCCCCTCGTCGAAGCGATAGTTTTTTTCTACAAATTAAAAAATTTCGTTATTAGAGAAAGTAGAATCTAACCAAGTTAGAAAAGGCTATAATATCTAGGAAGAAGCGCTACTAAAATACAAATGCTAGAGTTTTGAAAGATTGCCTCAAACATTTTGGTAGTGTATAGAAAGACAATCTAGTTTTTTGGAGTTGTATAAGTATAAATGTTATTTAAAAGAATTTCAAGTTCGCCTTTTAGACCCCGTACGTAAAAAATGTACAGGGGTCTATTAACTTTGTCCCAAAAAAAAAGTGCGTAACAGGCAGAAGGAGGCGTGGCGGACCCCATAAAGTATATATATTCTGCAACAGCATCAACAGCCGAGTCGATATAGCCATGTCCGTCTGTCCGTCTGTATTGACGCATAGATCTCAGAGACTATAAGATCTAGAGAGACAAAACTTGGTATGTAGGTTCGTCTATATTGCATGCAGATCGAGTTTGTTTTATATTTTGAATCGGACCACTATATCATATAGCTGCCATAGGAAAGAGATATCTAAACCAAACTGACAGAATATGCATATGGGATGGTCCCATACATTTCGACTTAATTTGGTTAAAATCAGACCCCTATATCTTATAGCTGCCATAGAAACGGTCAGTCGAAAATCAAGTCTTAGTATGGAAAACTTTTTTGTTGTTTGAGATATTTGAACCAAACTAACAAAATATGCATTACATCCTGACTAAATTTAGTTGATATCGGACCACTTTATATCTAGAATATTCTAGAATATTCCCAATAAATGAGTTCGGTTGAGATACTTAATAATAATCAACCAAATAAGTCGGAATGTATGGGACCATCCCATATGCATATTCTGTCAGTTTGGTTTAGATATCTCGTTCCTATGGCAGCTATGTATATGATATAGTGGTCCGATCCAAAATATAAAACAAACTTGATCTGCATGAAATATAGACGAACCTACATACCAAGTTTGGAATCTCTAGCTTTTATAGTCTCTGTACTGTACTTTTTTTAAGTACGGAGTCTAATTATCTAAATATACACATGTATGTATAATAACTCACGAAATTACGTTGAGTTTAACATAGCATTTTTCTGGTCAAAACACTGCTGAGAATTCTAGCTTCATGGTGTGAATAACCTGGTGCAAAGTAAGCTACGAGCTCAGACGTTTTTAGTGAGAATTTCAACTCACTGATTGTGTATATGAAAGTAGTCTTGCCCTTGCTTTTTGTATATTTAGCTTTGACTCAAAGGCTTTGAGTATAATATATTAAGAATCTAATTGTAATTTTCTACATATTCAATACAGACTACAGAGAGCTGTCCATTGTCAGCGTTCAGTGGCCTAACCTCACGAATTCAAGGGCTTTCCGTAGAAATTGCCAACTTCAAGGAACAAATTGGTAAATTGCAGGAACAACTGGTGGATCTTCGGCGCTCGGGTACATCGCGAATTTTCACATCGCCTGTGGCGCCCAGGGGCTTTAGCTCGAGAATGTATGTAATTGAAGTAAGACCGCAAATTAAGCAACACTAATCTCTCAATACGTTGTTGCAGTCTAGATGTTGAGCCACGGTTGGCGATGACTGCGGCGTCCCCATCGGTTACTAACGTGCAAAGTGAAGTTGGATTAGGGGACGCGGCAAGTGAGCCCAGCACACCCCACAACTGCCTAAAACAGCAGCACGGAGTGGTGCGAATTCGTCCACGCGCTAATAAGGAGCCGTTCTTTGTATTCTGTGATCAAAAAACCCGTGGCGGGGGCTGGACTGTTGTTGCCAATCGTTATGATGGCACCGAGGACTTCAACCGTAAATGGGACGACTACAAGATTGGTTTTGGACCATTGACAGCGGAGTTCTTTATGGGACTGGAAAAGATGCATCAGATCAGCAGTAGTGAAGACTACGAATTGCTTGTGCAGCTAGAGAATCGCAAGCAGGAGCTACGCTATGCAGCATATGATCATTTCAGTGTAGGCGGAGAGTCTGAGCAGTATCGTCTGAATGTATTGGGCAAATACCAAGGCGATGCTTCCGACGCACTGCGCCAACACACGGGGAAAAAATTTACTACATTTGACAAAAACAACGATGAAGGTGAGGTAAACTGTGCAGTTGCTCAATCGGCTGCATTCTGGTATGCTAGCTCCTGTACTTTGAGGTTAGTTCAAACGGTTAATATATTTATGACCAATTCCAGCTCCATATTTATGTATTTAATTCCGCAGTAATCCATTCGGCCTTTATCAGCGTTTGCTCGAGCGTGATGTTGATGGGTTCAAGGGCATTTTGTGGCGCGGTTTTCTGGATGGTCCCAAAGGTTCTTTAAAACGTATGCAAATGCTGATTCGACCTCGCACTAAAAACAATACCTCGGTGAAATAAGTGCATTTACATTTTTGAAGACATTTATTTATGTACTAATTTTATATACTAGCGTAAACATACAATTTTATTTTTAATAAAATTGCGGAAATAAAATAAGCTTATTAGGGTTGTAGGCCCAATTTGTCCCCTTTTTTCCAATAATGCCTTTTTGTATCAAACTAGCGACTATTCTTGTAGACCTTGCTAGATCTTCTATTGAGTTTAGAGCCGGACTGATCGCCGGTCACTTCAGTATGGATTGGTGCGTTATTTTGCTGAAAAATACACCCATCGTCGCACAGTGTAAGATTAGGGTTGTAGGCCCAATTTGTCCCCTTTTTTCCAATAATGCCTTTTTGTATCAAACTAGCGACTATTCTTGTAGACCTTGCTAGATCTTCTATTGAGTTTAGAGCCGGACTGATCGCCGGTCACTTCAGTATGGATTGGTGCGTTATTTTGCTGAAAAATACACCCATCGTCGCACAGTGTAAGATTATGCCAATCTAGGGGGACTTAATTGAAAAAAAAAATGTTTTTTAAGGTCAATGAGCTTTTAGAAGTCAACTTAGAAATGTTCAAGTGTTACGAAAACAAGCACAAAACAAAACAAAGAATTTTTGTTTAGAAAATCCCCTAAAAAAACCTCTTTACGCGATAAAAGTCTAGTGACGAAAACATTTTCATGCCCCAACATTTCTGATATCCAATTTTGTGACGAATAATATTAAGTTTTACATATGAATAAAATAAAAAAAAAATTTTGGCACTCGGCACATTGCGCTAAAATGTCTCAGTTCTTCATACCAAATAAAACTGACTGTTTTGCGCAGTGCCGAATGCAAAATTTTTTTTTTATTTTATTCATATGTAAAACTTAATATTATTCGTCACAAAATTGGATATCAGAAATTTTGGGGCATGAAAATGTTTTCGTCACTAGACTTTTACCGCGTAAAGAGGTTTTTTTAGGGGATATCAGAAATTTTTGAATAAGACATTAGAAATTTTGAAAATTTCAATATATTTTGACAGTATAACTTGTCAAATTTGTATGGCATGGCAACATGCCAAGCGCAAGTGCAATGAAACTTTGTTGCTGCTGCCGCAAAAAGAATTCACCACTTGCAAGCAGTATACTTCCGCAGCAAGCAAGCAGTGTACATACTGCATGTGAGCAAGCAGGAGTGGAAAGAAAAATGGTATATTCAGTTAATAGGTAATATCTTGCCCAAACGAATTCTGACAGATATGTGTTGTATGTCAAAAAACGCGGAATGGAATTGTCTTATATACCATATTTAAAAGTGATTTGAAATACAAATTTTTCTTAAACCGCCAAAATGTGAGGAAAAATAACTTTTTTTACCTGTAGCTTTTTACCTGTGTTCTTCAGCAGTTTACAGCTATGCTTAAAAGCCCATCGATCTACCTTTTCAACGATATATAGATCACATCTGTAGCATCTATCGTTTGGATGCTATGAGGGTGTCAATTTTAGCGGTTTTTAGCGATTTCCCGCTAAACTAGCGAATTTTCGGAAAAGTCGTAGAACAATCGTTTCTAGATTTTTGAGCGGGAACAAGTCCTCAATCAAACTTCTAAGCTATAAGTAAGATTTTATCCAAACAGACAAACGGGTCCTCTTCCAAATCTAAGAAAACGTATATTTTCAGTTAACTGGTTATATCTTCCAAACCATTTGGCTATAAGTTATGTTTTAAGTTTGGCGGTTTTTAGCGATTTCCCGCTAAACTAGCGATTTTTCGAAAAAGTCGTTGAACAAACGTTTCTAGATTTTTTAACAGGAACAAGTCCTCATTCAAACATTTAAGCTAAATCAACGATTTGATCCAAACAAACAAACAGACAAACTGACTTTTCATCTCATTTTCGGAAGGCCCCTAAAAATTTCAAAATTAATTATCTTTCGAACCAGTTGTCCGATTTCGATGATCGACGTGTCATTCGACGCGTATTTTTAATGAGAATTGTAAAAAATTCAAAGAAAATTCAAAAATGCTCCAACGGCCCCATTAGCTCCAATAATTTAAATTTTTCCCCTCCCACTTACACCTGTTTATCTCACGAACCAGGTGAGTTTCCAAAAGTCTTAGTATGCACATTTGTAAGTTAAGTTAATACCTTTCGATCGGTATATAACTCGACCGGATCGGACAGTCATAGTAAATTTTCCATTCTTCCTGTGTATATATGCTAGTCGCCTTCGCACCCTTCGTGCTGCTTTCGTCACTAGCGCGGACTGCCGTCCGCAGTGATAACGGCTTTTAAACCGGTGCATTTGAAATGCATGCAAAATTGAATCGGACAACGACCAGCAGTTGACAAAGTTTAGTCTTTTCAATTAGATCGTTTGGTCACTGTGAGCACTAAAGTTTTATTTTTCCTATCATTTTTGGAGCATAATTGATTTTGAGCAATATAAAGGTACTTTATTAGTCGCCTTATAAATTTTCATTATTTGTTGGAAATAAGTGCCAAAAAGTAAGAAAATGTTTAACATTATTATATTTTTGATGGAAAAAAACTAACAACATTCGATAACATTCAAATCAACCAGAACATACATCGTTTGCAGAAAATCATTCTGAATCAGGATCAGGAATAAAACTTTGCCCATATTTTGCCCTGGGGAGTTCAATTTAGCAATGACTGAAATAACACGCGTAGAGTTTTTCGAGGTTTGGTCAAGCAACGTAAGAACCGTTAAGCTTAACTTACTCCTAGAGCACGCAGCGATGATTTTTGGCAATGGTATTGATTATATAAAGTTAAAGATGCACTTATCAAACATGTGCCATGAATTTGAGTTAAGGTAGAGTAAATCTAGGAGAGATATATCCAGATTTATGACCAAGAATGCAAGTTCGCTTCAGGACACAATAAAAGACGTTCATTATAAGATTGATGTCCTGCCTTTAACCTCAAACCGCAAAATTTTTATTTTATGGTCTATCTAGTGACAAAAGTTAAGATTCCAGTTCAGATTTTGAATAAATTTGCAAAAAATAATTTCGCCTAGCCCTTTTATCAACTTTATATTGTTGTTTTTTTAATTTAAAAAATTAAGAAAAATATAAAAATTTATTTTTTCTTTCAATAAATTAATTATCTTCATAACAAAACATATTTTTAATTTATTCGGCCAATAGTTTTGAAGTTACAAGCAAAAGCAGGAGCATATAACAAAAATATTCAATTTGAAAAAAAAAAATTTTGTTTTTTTCATTATTAATTTTAAAAAAATTATTTTAAGTTGGCTAAAATTAAATCAAAAAATACTAACCTGATACTTTTTAGAAAAAAAATTTTATTTTATTTTTTATGGCGATTTGTGTGTTGAAAAAATGAAAAACTCCTGGTTTTTCCGTATTTAACGCCCTTTACAGTGCCACTCCCACTTTAAATTTTAGTCCAAAAATTTACTTGGGGATATTCGAGAATTCACTCCAAATTTCAAGTCGATAGCTTTAAAATTACGACTGCTATTGAATTAAGTCCCCCTAGATTGGCAAAATCTTACACTGTGCGTCGTATAGGTTTGCAGCAAAATCAATCACAATGGTATCCAATAACTCTAATATTTAGATGTCCGCATTTGTTCTGGTTGGTAAATTCGAAGCAAAGTTGAGACTTTCAAGCATTCCCAAAAGCAGCCCAAATCATTAACGATCCTCCGCTTATGGCAAGTCCACCCTGATTGACTAATATAGCGCCAGTAATTTTGAAAACAGTTGCGTCCGTCTCAACTTTTTTCGAACTCTTGTGACCAAAATTTGAATTTTTCCCCAAATGCTAAGCTGTGACATTTATATTAAAATTATTTAAAATTATAATTAATTTTGACACAAATTTCACTCTATTGTCCAAGAAAAATGAAGATTTCGGCATCTCAAAATCACAAAAGATCAACATTTCCATGCCCCAAAATTTCTGATATCCAATTTTGTGACAAAATATATTATATTTTTTATATACATATGTTAATTTATTATATATGCCAAAAAAAAAATAAATATATATTCAAAGTAAAAAAAAAATTGGCACTCCGCACTTTGCGCAAAAAGGTTCAGCTTCTTTGCACCTAAAAAATAACTTTTTGCGCAGTGCCGAATGCCAATTTTTTTTTTACTTTGAATATATATTTTTTTTTTTTGGCATATATAATAAATTAACATATGTATATAAAAAATATAATATATTTCGTCACAAAATTGGATATCAGAAATTTTGGGGCATGGAAATGTTTTCGTCACTAGACTTTTACCGCGTAAAGAGGTTTTTTTGGGAGATATCAGAAATTTTTGCAATTTCCTCTGCTTTTGACAAAATTACTTTGTCAAAACGTAAAATAAAACAATTAAATAGCTATAAAAGAAACATACAATTAGAATGCGCTGCAGTAAGACTCGAATAGTTTAATTTATTTGAATAAATGAGATCCCGCATTCTTATTATGCCAAGCGCAAAATCTACCAGCACTCTCAAACTCTGGCTGCTATGACACTTTGTTGCTGCTGTCCTATTCCAATTCAAAGATAAACGTATATATTCAGTTAATAGGATATATCTTCCAAGCCAATCAACAAAAATTTATGCATGATTATCATCTACTAACAAATTAATTGCATTTAAAAATTTAAAAAAACAAACAAAATTTTGTCCGTGCCAGAATTCGAACCCGGAACCCGAACTGAGAATTCATGCAAAAATCAAACGCTCTACACTTTGCGCCACTGGCGATCTTTAAGAACGACCGTCTAAATATAGATTTCATTGTTACTGGACTGTTAGTCAAATGTAATTGCTGCTGCTGTCCTATTCCAATTCAAAGTAAAATGTATATATTTAGTTAATAGGTTATATCTTCCAAACCAATCAACAAAAATTTATGCATGATAATCATCTACTAACAAATAAATTGCATTTAAAAATTTAAAAAAACAAACAAAATTTTGTCCGTGCCAGAATTCGAACCCGGAACCCGAACTGAGAATTCATGCAAAAATCGAACGCTCTACACTTTGCGCCACTGGCGATCTTTAAGAACGACCCTCTAATTATAGATTTCATTGTTACTGGACTGTTAGTCAAATGTAATTGCTGCTGCCGTCCTATTCCAATTCAAAGTAAAATGTATATATTTAGTTAATTGGTTATATCTTCCAAACCAATCTACTACAATTTATGCATGATACATCAAAAAACGCGAAATTGTACAAACTATAACATATTGAAAATTAAAAAAAATCGTTAGCGGCGTTTTCTCAAAAACCGCCAAAATGTTGAGAAAAATACCTTATTTCAGCTGTAGCTGTTTACCTATTTACCTAAAAAAAAAACTTTGAAGGTATGCCTCAGAGCCCTTCAAAATAAGTTTGGCGGTTTTTAGCGATTTCCCGCTAAACTAGCGATTTTTCGAAAAAGTCGTAGAACAAACGTTTCTAGATTTTTTAGCAGGAACAAGTCCTCATTCAAACATTTAAGCTAAATTAACGATTTGATCCAAACAAACAAACAAACAAACAGACTGACTTTTCATCTCATTTTTGGAAGGCCACCAAAAATTTCAAAATTAATTATCTTTTGAACGAGTAGTCGGATTTTAATGAATGAGGTGTTATCGACGCGTATTTTTGAGTAGAATATTACAAAATTAAAAAACAATTCAAAGAGGCTCCAACGGCCCCATTAGAACCAATAATTTAAATTTTTCCCCTCCCACTTACACCTGTTTATCTCACGAACCAGGTGAGTTTCCAAAAGTCTTAGTATGCACATTTGAAAGTTAAGTTGATACCTTTCGATCGGTATATAACTTGACCTGATCGGACAGTCATAGCAAATTTTCCATTCTTCCTGTGTATATATGCTAGTCGCCTTCGCACCCTTCGTGCTGCTTTCGTCACTAGCACGGACTGCCGTCCGCAGTGATAACTTTTTGTTAATTTAACTTGTGAACAACATAAACACTAGAGTGGGTCAATTTGAATGGATCAAAAATAAATTTTTTTCGATTTCAAGCGGTTGTCTAAATCGTAATCTACAACGAACTCTAAGAAGATTTGCCAAAGAAACCATGGGTCTAAAGCAGGTATCGGCACGGCCCTATCTCGTGGGCATAGGAAACTTGCGCTGCTACTGCGCTGCTACTGCGCTGCCGCTCACGTACAGTATAAAAAGGCAGCAAGCCTTCGTGTGGCTTCGACAATGCGACTTCGGCTCTTGTTGTCTCGCTTTTCAGCGAAGTGAAAACGTTGTCAGTTGTCGACAAGGCAAGACCACGCTGCGCAACTATTTTAAGCTACATTAAAAATAAAAATGTTTGACGAAAATTTTGAATCAAATTAGAAAAAAAATACAAAGAGATTTAAGAGTTTTGCCAGGACATTCCATTACCCTAACACGTAAAACCGAGGAAAAAAGTAAATTTATTCATTTTGCATCTAAGAAAAGACTGGAAGATTGCAAATATTATTCTGTATCGCTGGATGAAAGTACGGACATAAATAGTATTTGTTAGCTAATAATATGCATCAAAACTGTTGACCAAAATTTGACTTGTTTTGAAGAAGTATTTGATGTTGGTTCTCTTCACTTTTGTGAAAAGTCTTCGCAATAGCTGATAAAATGAGCTCAATTTGTACAGATGGAGCAAAGGTTCTGACAGGGAAAAACAAAGGTCTTGTAGGTATATTTAGAAAAAATATTCATCAGGAAGCCTACTTTGCGAAATAACTCAAGATGATTTCCGTCATGAACATATCTATTAAGATAATAAATAAAATCAGGGGGGGTCATAATCACAAAACAATATCACTGCGGACGGCAGTCCGCGCTAGTGACGAAAGAAGCATGAAGGGTGCGAAAGGCGACTAGCAATATATACAGGAAGAATGGGAAATTTGCTATGACTGTCCGATAAGGTCGAGCTATATACCAATCGAAAGGTATCGATTTAACTTACAAATGTGCATAAGACTTTTAGAAACTCAACTGGCTCGTGAGATAAACTGGTGTAAGTGAGAGGGGCAAAATGTAAATGATTGGAGCAAATGGGGCCAAAAACTGCTAAAATTGAACAGCATCCACACGATAGAAGCTACAGATGTGATCTATACATATATCGTTTCGAAGGGCTCTTAGGCATACCTTCAAAGTGTTTGCTTTTCCATAGTAAGTATGGGGTGTCCCAGTATGCTCGACAGTAGCACTGCCCACTTTTTTTTTTTTGACTTGCACAGTGTTAACTAAAAATACAACAATTTAGTACTTTGTTGGTGAGCCTCTTTTAATGCGTTTTTTTCATGAGAGAGACAAATATTTTCGCTGTCTCCATTCCAAAATTGTGTCATTCCTCAATAGAAACTGTTTTCAGTCCGGTTTTTTTTGGAAGTTGCATGTATTTTGACCCTTTTTCAAGCTCATCACGCAGATGATCAATTGGATTAATGGCTGGTTGTCTGGAGTGGAGATGGGCGCCCGCCCGATATTTTTGATGTGAAGCCCAAACCCACCCGGCCCGGCCCAAAACATTAAAAAAAAAAAAAAAAAATTTTAATTTAATTCAAATTTGTATTTAAAAAATAAAATGTTATCCAAATTGGAACTTAGAAATTTAGTTCTTTTTTCGCACAAAAAAACCTTTCCAGATGTGGAAAATACCCTTTCACTACTGGCAGAGCTTGCTGGGATGGCAAGGATTCGGCGTGCTAGTGTTTTTAATAATGTTCAATAATTGGCGTTTTCCAAGCCTCTAGCACGCACTCACCCGGGTCTTTACGTTTGTGTTGCTCTTTTTAACTATACGTTTTTTAAAGCAATTTGAATTTATAAATTGAGAAGAGATGCTTTCTGCACAGTTATGAGCAACATTTCTTGAAACAATTGTTGTTGTATTCCCTTATTTTATTTTAGATGTCATTTCTCTAACTGTGCATAATACACTTTACCTTTTTTTCTCCGTTAAAAAGACCATTTCTTTAAAGTGCTTTAAAAATGATATTATTTTTTCAAGTAGTCCAAAATCAAAATCTGCAATGCTCTGCAATTCTTTTCTTTCTAACAAAATACTTTTTACTTGATCTTGAACTTGAAAAAAAACTATTAAGCATTATTATAGTTGAATTCCATCGCGTCTTAATATCTTGCTTAAGAGTTTTGGATAACTAACTGTTAAGTAGACTTTGCTTAAAATACTGTGCAAGCTTTTTGGATGAGTCCATTAGTTTTTTTTACATCTTGTACTGGATCATTATCTAAAACATCATCCATAACAAGGTTATGATTGTGACCGAAAGTCGATTGTGCTGCACAGGAAAGTCGATAGTGTTGGGCAACCGCAGCAACAACATTTTGCCCCATTGTCAGTTACAAAGTCTGACCCTTGCATTTTGTCTTGAGCCTCAAACTCAAGCATAATAGTTTTGATATTATTTAATACATTATCGCCTGTTTTCTTGTCATCTGTGAATTGCCAAACTCCAAGTAGTGCTAACCTTGATCGGAAGTCTTCATCAATGTAGTGGGCAGTAAGTGACATAAACCAGCGTTGCGTGTGGTCATCGCTCCATAGGTCAGTCGTAAATGCGACTTGTTCACCTACCACAGATTCCTTCACTGCCAACTTAAATTTTTCATACTCTTCTGTCATACCATTTGTTGTCAACGATTGGAACATCTGTACTGTACTGTATGTCCGTTATGTTAAGTGCAGCGGTGGGCACAAAATCTGAACTCGGGAGCACAACAACAACAACAACAACCCTATGCTATTCTACCTATTTTGACGATCTACCCAAATGTGCGAGTTAAAAATACACTGAAAAAAAATATTAAATAGATTAAATTTTTATTTATTCATTTATTAATTTTTCAAGCTCGGAAAATAAAATTCTCTCAGTCATAAGAAATTTTATTTGAAAATGTTTATAATACACAAGTCGCAAAATAATTATAATACAAAAAACCAACTGGTAAGAATCACACACTCTCAATCTATATATATAAAATTCTTTGTCCTGACTGACTCACTGACTGACTGACTCACTGACTGACTCACTGACTGACTGAGAATCAACGTGTAGCCCAACGGTAAAAGATAGAAAGCTGAAATTTGCACACAACATAGATGAGATAATTTCATCGTGCAATAAGACGGCGTTTTGCGAAATTCGACCTGTAAGTGGGTCAAAATCAAGGTCAAAGGTCACAGAATTGCTTAGTATGAAAAACTTTTTTGTTTCTTAAGATATCTCAACCAAACTCTCAGATTATTTGTTTGGTACTGTCTTTTACATTCTGACCAAATTTGGTCAAGGTCGGGTGACTATATCATATAGCTGCCATAGGAACAATCGGATGAAAAAAACCTTTAGTATGAAAAACTTTTTAGTTTCTTAAGATATCTCAACCAAACTCACAGATTATATGTTTGGTACTGTCTCTTACATTCTGACCAAATTTGGTCAAGGTCGGGTGACTATATCATATAGCTGCCATAGGAACAATCGGATGAAAATAACCTTTAGTATGAAAAACTTTTTTGTTTCTTAAGATATCTCAACCAAACTCACAGATTATATGTTTGGTACTGTCTCTTACATTCTGACTAAATTTGGTCAAGGTCGGGTGACTATATCATATAGCTGCCATAGGAACAATCGGATGAAAATAACCTTTAGTATGAAAAACTTTTTTGTTTCTTAAGATATCTCAACCAAACTCACAGATTATATGTTTGGTACTGTCTCTTACATTCTGACTAAATTTGGTCAAGGTCGGGTGACTATATCATATAGCTACCATAGGAACAATCGGATGAAAATAACCTTTAGTACGAAAAACTTTTTTGTTTCTTTAGATATCTCATCCAAACTCACAGAATGTATGTTTGGGGCTGTCTCTAATATTCTGGCCAAATTTGGTCAAAGTCGGGTTACTGTATCGAATAGCTGCTATAGGAACAATCTGATGCAAATTAACCTTTAGAATCAAAAACTCTGTTGTTGTATGAAATATTCTTAGAACACTCACACATTAACTCTTCTTGCTAAATTTTGAATTTTTCCTCAAATTTAGCTTTTTCCCGCCAAATTTAGTTTTTTCCCGCCAAATCTGGATTTTTCCCGCCAAATCACTAAATATGACTTTTAGCCAAAGTTCAATTGCAAGGAAGAAGCCCCCTAGTTTATGTATATTTATGTATATTTATGTATATTTATGTATATTTATGTATATTTATGTATATTTATGTATATTTATGTATATTTATGTATATTTATGAATATTTATGTATATTTATTTATTTATTTATTTATTTATTTATTTATTTCTTTATTTATTTATTTATTTATTTCTTTATTTCTTTCTTTATTTATTTATTCTTTCTGTCTGTCTGCTCTGTCTGCTGTGTCTGCTGTGTCTGCTGTGTCTGCTGTGTCTGCTGTGTCTGCTGTGTCTGCTGTGTCTGTCTGTCTGTCTGTACATTTATTTTTTTTCATTTTTTTCATGGAAATCATGGATTGTAAATTTATTTTTTCATGAAAATCATGGAAAAATGGACAAAATTGTATATTTATTTTTTTTCATTTTTTTCTTGGAAATCATGGATTGTAAATTTATATTTTTAATTTTTATCATGGAAATCATGTCTGTCTGTCTGCCTGTCTGTCTGTTATGTATATTTATGTATATTGATGTATATTGATGTATATTGATGTATATTGATGTATATTGATGTATATTGATGTATATTGATGTATATTGATGTATATTGATGTATATTGATGTATATTGATGTATATTGATGTATATTGATGTATATTGATGTATATTTATGTATATTTATGTATATCTATATATATAAAATTCTTTGTCCTGACTGACTCACTGACTGACTGACTCACTGACTGACTCACTGACTGACTGAGAATCAACGTGTAGCCCAAACGGTAAAAGATAGAAAGCTGAAATTTGCACACAACATAGATGAGATAATTTCATCGTGCAATAAGACGGCGTTTTGCGAAATTCGACCTGTAAGTGGGTCAAAATCAAGGTCAAAGGTCACAGAATTGCTTAGTATGAAAAACTTTTTTGTTTCTTAAGATATCTCAACCAAACTCTCAGATTATTTGTTTGGTACTGTCTTTTACATTCTGACCAAATTTGGTCAAGGTCGGGTGACTATATCATATAGCTGCCATAGGAACAATCGGATGAAAAAAACCTTTAGTATGAAAAACTTTTTAGTTTCTTAAGATATCTCAACCAAACTCACAGATTATATGTTTGGTACTGTCTCTTACATTCTGACCAAATTTGGTCAAGGTCGGGTGACTATATCATATAGCTGCCATAGGAACAATCGGATGAAAATAACCTTTAGTATGAAAAACTTTTTTGTTTCTTAAGATATCTCAACCAAACACACAGATTATATGTTTGGTACTGTCTTTTACATTCTGACTAAATTTGGTCAAAGTCGGGTTACTATATCATATAGCTGCCATAGGAACAATCGGATGAAAAAAACCTTTAGTATGAAAAACTTTTTTGTTTCTTAAGATATCTCAACCAAACTCTCAGAATATTTTTTTGGTACTGTCTCTTACATTCTGACCAAATTTGGTCATGGTCGGGTGACTATATCATATAGCTGCCATAGGAACAATCGGATGAAAATAACCTTTAGTATGAAAAACTTTTTTGTTTCTTAAGATATCTCAACCAAACTCACAGATTATATGTTTGGTGCTGTCTCTTACATTCTGACCAAATTTGGTCAAAGTCGGGTTACTGTATCGAATAGCTGCTATAGGAACAATCTGATGCAAATTAACCTTTAGAATCAAAAACTCTGTTGTTGTATGAAATATTCTTAGAACACTCACACATTAACTCTTCTTGCTAAATTTTGAATTTTTCCTCAAATTTAGCTTTTTCCCGCCAAATTTAGTTTTTTCCCGCCAAATCTGGATTTTTCCCGCCAAATCACTAAATATGACTTTTAGCCAAAGTTCAATTGCAAGGAAGAAACATTAAAACCGCGGACAGCGGAAGTAAAATATTTCCTTTTATTTTTACAAAAAATGCTATATTATATAAATTTGTTGAAGCGGACTACTAAGGACCTTTTTTTCAATTTTGCGAGCGAAGCGAGAAGGGGATGGACCCCCTTATATTGTATTAATTTGTTAAACCGGACAACTAGAGAAGTTCTTTTAATTTTTTGCGAGCGAAGCGAGCTGCGGGTTGGCGAGCGAAGCGAGCAGTTTAAGTTTGTTAAGCTGGACAACAAAAGACCTTCTTTTCAATTTTGCGAGCGAAGCGAGCGGGGGTTGGCGAGCGAAGCGAGCAGGGGGCGAAGCCCCCTAGTATTATATAAATTTGTTAAAGCGGACTACTAAGGACCTTCTTTTCAATTTTGCGAGCGAAGCGAGCAGGGGACGGACCCCTTATATTGTATTAATTTGCTAAACCGGACAACTAAAGAAGTTCTATTAAATTTTTGCGAGCGAAGCGAGCTGCGGGTTGGCGAGCGAAGCGAGCAGTTTAAGTTTAAGCTGGACAACAAAAGACCTTCTTTTCAATTTTGCGAGCGAAGCGAGCGGGGGTTGGCGAGCGAAGCGAGCAGGGGGCGGAGCCCCCTAGTATTATATAAATTTGTTGAAGCGGACTACTAAGGACCTTTTTTTCAATTTTGCGAGCGAAGCGAGAAGGGGATGGACCCCCTTATATTGTATTAATTTGTTAAACCGGACAACTAGAGAAGTTCTTTTAATTTTTTGCGAGCGAAGCGAGCTGCGGGTTGGCGAGCGAAGCGAGCAGTTTAAGTTTGTTAAGCTGGACAACAAAAGACCTTCTTTTCAATTTTGCGAGCGAAGCGAGCGGGGGTTGGCGAGCGAAGCGAGCAGGGGGCGAAGCCCCCTAGTATTATATAAATTTGTTGAAGCGGACTACTAAGGACCTTTTTTTCAATTTTGCGAGCGAAGCGAGAAGGGGATGGACCCCCTTATATTGTATTAATTTGTTAAACCGGACAACTAGAGAAGTTCTTTTAATTTTTTGCGAGCGAAGCGAGCTGCGGGTTGGCGAGCGAAGCGAGCAGTTTAAGTTTGTTAAGCTGGACAACAAAAGACCTTCTTTTCAATTTTGCGAGCGAAGCGAGCGGGGGTTGGCGAGCGAAGCGAGCAGGGGGCGAAGCCCCCTAGTACCTAATATATTTTTTCATTCAGTGTACAAAAAGACGCGTCGCGCCGTCAGCGCGAGCCAGACAAACATACAAGCGTCTTTGCTACGTTGTTGTTGTTGATTTGTATGGTTGTTAGTTTGCTTGCGAGTCGTTCGTGCATTGTTGTTGTTGTTGTTTTTTTTTTATGACGGTCATAAAATGCCTCGACTCGAGCTGAGGTACTTACACTGGCGAACATAATTATTGGCACAGCAAACATTTTGAGATTTGGGGGCTTAATTGTTCCCTTATCGTTAACATATTGGCATCAATGGAAAGGTTATTTAAATTCCGTTTGAATGATATAAAACTTTCCTTAACCCGTTAAGTACCCTTTGAAAATTTCGAATTTATGTAAAAGTCAATTTTCGAAACTTTTTTCCTCGATTTTTTACAAAAAATATTTTGATGCAAAAAAAATCTTCAAACAATTTAAGGAGTAACTGCAAAAAAAATTTTTCAAAAATATTTTTGCTAGTTTTTTTTTTATAATTTTTTGAAAATTGCTAAACACACTGAGCACTACGCTCATTTAAAAAGCGCTGGGTCTCTTTGCTGGTGTGGATAGATGCATAGTCTTGCATAAAAATTGTTCCTCTTTCTACATTTTCTTCTAAAAATGGTAGAAGACGATCTTCCAATACTTTTTTATAGTCTCCATTGGTTATCCGCGAGCTGGTAAAGTTCAGGTCAAGCTTTCCTGATTTGTGAAACGCTCCCCAAACCATTGCGGATCTGCCTTCGAAAATGCGTTTGGAAAACATTAGAGGATCCTTACGGAGATCTCGCCAAAAGTGACGAAAGCCATCTGGGCCGTCAGAAAAAATGATCTAAAAAAAATACTAAACAAAGCTTTATAAACCAAATAAAGTTATAATTTCATACCGACGCCCATTTTCACTCTAAGTTATTTTCCGCAAACTTGAGTCGAGCTATTTTGTGGTGGGTTTTAAGAAAGGAGCCATCTTTAAAACTCCTTGGACAATATTTTCCGACGACTGCAGCGTCCGCCAAACAGTCATCCGTGACACAGGCTGACTGCAACATGCAGCAAGTGTGGAGCACGATTCAAAAGGATTGCTCGTCTTTGATATTATGCGACGCTTATCGCGGTCTGAGAGCTTTGGTTTTCTTCCTGTGTTATGCTATACAGCATATTTACTGGGATCGCTTAAAAATTTAGCAATAGCGCAGCGTGTACGACCTAATTTGCGTGAAGCCAGCTTCATTGCAAGCACTTACTCTCGGTTTTTCCTCTTCGTCGAAAATGCGAGATGCAATGAGAGATAAAATCATCAGCTTTTGTGCAGAGCTCTCTCTGCTATAGATCTGCTTACTTTGTTTTGAATCATTTTGCTTTCACCTTCTTCTGCAAGAGTCGAAACTAAAATTATTGAGGTGTCGTATAGTTTTGGGCAAGAGTGAATTATTGATTGGAAAAGCATTCTTAAGAAGTGAACATTGATTGGAGCATCTCACATAGCCGTGAAAAAATTGGAGGGCCAGGAAAAATAGTCGAAATAGACGAAGCCAAAGTCGGAAAAAAAAAATATAACTGTGGACGAGTGGTCGAAGGTCAATGGGTCTTTGGCGGAATTGAGAGGGAAAGCCAGGCAGGTGACAAAATTTTTTTAAAAATAAAATCGCGCGCGAGACAGTTAATAGTCCATTTTATTTAAATATTACTTGGGAGTCTCTAGAAATTTTGTTAGCAGCACCCTTTACAAATCCACTACCCTGTAGGAAGAAGATGATGCTAGCGAAGCGAAAACGTTGTCAGTTGTCGACAAGGCAAGACCACGCTGCGCAACTATTTTAAGCTACATTAAAAATAAAAATGTTTGACGAAAATTTTGAATCAAATTAGAAAAAAAATACAAAGAGATTTAAGAGTTTTGCCAGGACATTCCATTACCCTAACACGTAAAACCGAGGAAAAAAGTAAATTTATTCATTTTGCATCTAAGAAAAGACTGGAAGATTGCAAATATTATTCTGTATCGCTGGATGAAAGTACGGACATAAATAGTATTTGTTAGCTAATAATATGCATCAAAACTGTTGACCAAAATTTGACTTGTTTTGAAGAAGTATTTGATGTTGGTTCTCTTCACTTTTGTGAAAAGTCTTCGCAATAGCTGATAAAATGAGCTCAATTTGTACAGATGGAGCAAAGGTTCTGACAGGGAAAAACAAAGGTCTTGTAGGTATATTTAGAAAAAATATTCATCAGGAAGCCTACTTTGCGAAATAACTCAAGATGATTTCCGTCATGAACATATCTATTAAGATAATAAATAAAATCAGGGGGGGTCATAATCACAAAACAATATCACTGCGGACGGCAGTCCGCGCTAGTGACGAAAGAAGCACGAAGGGTGCGAAAGGCGACTAGCAATATATACAGGAAGAATGGGAAATTTGCTATGACTGTCCGATAAGGTCGAGCTATATACCAATCGAAAGGTATCGATTTAACTTACAAATGTGCATAAGACTTTTAGAAACTCAACTGGCTCGTGAGATAAACTGGTGTAAGTGAGAGGGGCAAAATGTAAATGATTGGAGCAAATGGGGCCAAAAACTGCTAAAATTGAACAGCATCCACACGATAGAAGCTACAGATGTGATCTATGCATATATCGTTTCGAAGGGCTCTTAGGCATACCTTCAAAGTGTTTGCTTTTCTATAGTAAGTATGGGGTGTCCCAGTATGCTCGACAGTAGCACTGCCCACTTTTTTTTTTTTGACTTGCACAGTGTTAACTAAAAATACAACAATTTAGTACTTTGTTGGTGAGCCTCTTTTAATGCGTTTTTTTCATGAGAGAGACAAATATTTTCGCTGTCTCCATTCCAAAATTGTGTCATTCCTCAATAGAAACTGTTTTCAGTCCGGTTTTTTTTGGAAGTTGCATGTATTTTGACCCTTTTTCAAGCTCATCACGCAGATGATCAATTGGATTAATGGCTGGTTGTCTGGAGTGGAGATGGGCGCCCGCCCGATATTTTTGATGTGAAGCCCGAACCCACCCGGCCCGGCCCAAAACATTAAAAAAAAAAAAAAAAAATTTTAATTTAATTCAAATTTGTATTTAAAAAATAAAATGTTATCCAAATTGGAACTTAGAAATTTAGTTCTTTTTTCGCACAAAAAAACCTTTCCAGATGTGGAAAATACCCTTTCACTACTGGCAGAGCTTGCTGGGATGGCAAGGATTCGGCGTGCTAGTGTTTTTAATAATGTTCAATAATTGGCGTTTTCCAAGCCTCTAGCACGCACTCACCCGGGTCTTTACGTTTGTGTTGCTCTTTTTAACTATACGTTTTTTAAAGCAATTTGAATTTATAAATTGAGAAGAGATGCTTTCTGCACAGTTATGAGCAACATTTCTTGAAACAATTGTTGTTGTATTCCCTTATTTTATTTTAGATGTCATTTCTCTAACTGTGCATAATACACTTTACCTTTTTTTCTCCGTTAAAAATACCATTTCTTTAAAGTGCTTTAAAAATGATATTATTTTTTCAAGTAGTCCAAAATCAAAATCTGCAATGCTCTGCAATTCTTTTCTTTCTAACAAAATACTTTTTACTTGATCTTGAACTTGAAAAAAAACTATTAAGCATTATTATAGTTGAATTCCATCGCGTCTTAATATCTTGCTTAAGAGTTTTGGATAACTAACTGTTAAGTAGACTTTGCTTAAAATACTGTGCAAGCTTTTTGGATGAGTCCATTAGTTTTTTTTACATCTTGTACTGGATCATTATCTAAAACATCATCCATAACAAGGTTATGATTGTGACCGAAAGTCGATTGTGCTGCACAGGAAAGTCGATAGTGTTGGGCAACCGCAGCAACAACATTTTGCCCCATTGTCAGTTACAAAGTCTGACCCTTGCATTTTGTCTTGAGCCTCAAACTCAAGCATAATAGTTTTGATATTATTTAATACATTATCGCCTGTTTTCTTGTCATCTGTGAATTGCCAAACTCCAAGTAGTGCTAACCTTGATCGGAAGTCTTCATCAATGTAGTGGGCAGTAAGTGACATAAACCAGCGTTGCGTGTGGTCATCGCTCCATAGGTCAGTCGTAAATGCGACTTGTTCACCTACCACAGATTCCTTCACTGCCAACTTAAATTTTTCATACTCTTCTGTCATACCATTTGTTGTCAACGAGTGGAACAACTGTACTGTACTGTATGTCCGTTATGTTAAGTGCAGCGGTGGGCACAAAATCTGAACTCGGGAGCACAACAACAACAACAACAACCCTATGCTATTCTACCTATTTTGACGATCTACCCAAATGTGCGAGTTAAAAATACACTGAAAAAAAATATTAAATAGATTAAATTTTTATTTATTCATTTATTAATTTTTCAAGCTCGGAAAATAAAATTCTCTCAGTCATAAGAAATTTTATTTGAAAATGTTTATAATACACAAGTCGCAAAATAATTATAATACAAAAAACCAACTGGTAAGAATCACACACTCTCAATACCTAATATATTTTTTCATTCAGTGTACAAAAAGACGCGTCGCGCCGTCAGCGCGAGCCAGACAAACATACAAGCGTCTTTGCTACGTTGTTGTTGTTGATTTGTATGGTTGTTAGTTTGCTTGCGAGTCGTTCGTGCATTGTTGTTGTTGTTGTTTTTTTTTTATGACGGTCATAAAATGCCTCGACTCGAGCTGAGGTACTTACACTGGCGAACATAATTATTGGCACAGCAAACATTTTGAGATTTGGGGGCTTAATTGTTCCCTTATCGTTAACATATTGGCATCAATGGAAAGGTTATTTAAATTCCGTTTGAATGATATAAAACTTTCCTTAACCCGTTAAGTACCCTTTGAAAATTTCGAATTTATGTAAAAGTCAATTTTCGAAACTTTTTTCCTCGATTTTTTACAAAAAATATTTTGATGCAAAAAAAATCTTCAAACAATTTAAGGAGTAACTGCAAAAAAAATTTTTCAAAAATATTTTTGCTAGTTTTTTTTTTATAATTTTTTGAAAATTGCTAAACACACTGAGCACTACGCTCATTTAAAAAGCGCTGGGTCTCTTTGCTGGTGTGGATAGATGCATAGTCTTGCATAAAAATTGTTCCTCTTTCTACATTTTCTTCTAAAAATGGTAGAAGACGATCTTCCAATACTTTTTTATAGTCTCCATTGGTTATCCGCGAGCTGGTAAAGTTCAGGTCAAGCTTTCCTGATTTGTGAAACGCTCCCCAAACCATTGCGGATCTGCCTTCGAAAATGCGTTTGGAAAACATTAGAGGATCCTTACGGAGATCTCGCCAAAAGTGACGAAAGCCATCTGGGCCGTCAGAAAAAATGATCTAAAAAAAATACTAAACAAAGCTTTATAAACCAAATAAAGTTATAATTTCATACCGACGCCCATTTTCACTCCAAGTTATTTTCCGCAAACTTGAGTCGAGCTATTTTGTGGTGGGTTTTAAGAAAGGAGCCATCTTTAAAACTCCTTGGACAATATTTTCCGACGACTGCAGCGTCCGCCAAACAGTCATCCGTGACACAGGCTGACTGCAACATGCAGCAAGTGTGGAGCACGATTCAAAAGGATTGCTCGTCTTTGATATTATGCGACGTTTATCGCGGTCTGAGAGCTTTGGTTTTCTTCCTGTGTTATGCTATACAGCATATTTACTGGGATCGCTTAAAAATTTAGCAATAGCGCAGCGTGTACGACCTAATTTGCGTGAAGCCAGCTTCATTGCAAGCACTTACTCTCGGTTTTTCCTCTTCGTCGAAAATGCGAGATGCAATGAGAGATAAAATCATCAGCTTTTGTGCAGAGCTCTCTCTGCTATAGATCTGCTTACTTTGTTTTGAATCATTTTGCTTTCACCTTCTTCTGCAAGAGTCGAAACTAAAATTATTGAGGTGTCGTATAGTTTTGGGCAAGAGTGAATTATTGATTGGAAAAGCATTCTTAAGAAGTGAACATTGATTGGAGCATCTCACATAGCCGTGAAAAAATTGGAGGGCCAGGAAAAATAGTCGAAATAGACGAAGCCAAAGTCGGAAAAAAAAAATATAACTGTGGACGAGTGGTCGAAGGTCAATGGGTCTTTGGCGGAATTGAGAGGGAAAGCCAGGCAGGTGACAAAATTTTTTTAAAAATAAAATCGCGCGCGAGACAGTTAATAGTCCATTTTATTTAAATATTACTTGGGAGTCTCTAGAAATTTTGTTAGCAGCACCCTTTACAAATCCACTACCCTGTAGGAAGAAGATGATGCTAGCGAAGCGAAAACGTTGTCAGTTGTCGACAAGGCAAGACCACGCTGCGCAACTATTTTAAGCTACATTAAAAATAAAAATGTTTGACGAAAATTTTGAATCAAATTAGAAAAAAAATACAAAGAGATTTAAGAGTTTTGCCAGGACATTCCATTACCCTAACACGTAAAACCGAGGAAAAAAGTAAATTTATTCATTTTGCATCTAAGAAAAGACTGGAAGATTGCAAATATTATTCTGTATCGCTGGATGAAAGTACGGACATAAATAGTATTTGTTAGCTAATAATATGCATCAAAACTGTTGACCAAAATTTGACTTGTTTTGAAGAAGTATTTGATGTTGGTTCTCTTCACTTTTGTGAAAAGTCTTCGCAATAGCTGATAAAATGAGCTCAATTTGTACAGATGGAGCAAAGGTTCTGACAGGGAAAAACAAAGGTCTTGTAGGTATATTTAGAAAAAATATTCATCAGGAAGCCTACTTTGCGAAATAACTCAAGATGATTTCCGTCATGAACATATCTATTAAGATAATAAATAAAATCAGGGGGGGTCATAATCACAAAACAATATCACTGCGGACGGCAGTCCGCGCTAGTGACGAAAGAAGCACGAAGGGTGCGAAAGGCGACTAGCAATATATACAGGAAGAATGGGAAATTTGCTATGACTGTCCGATAAGGTCGAGCTATATACCAATCGAAAGGTATCGATTTAACTTACAAATGTGCATAAGACTTTTAGAAACTCAACTGGCTCGTGAGATAAACTGGTGTAAGTGAGAGGGGCAAAATGTAAATGATTGGAGCAAATGGGGCCAAAAACTGCTAAAATTGAACAGCATCCACACGATAGAAGCTACAGATGTGATCTATGCATATATCGTTTCGAAGGGCTCTTAGGCATACCTTCAAAGTGTTTGCTTTTCCATAGTAAGTATGGGGTGTCCCAGTATGCTCGACAGTAGCACTGCCCACTTTTTTTTTTTTGACTTGCACAGTGTTAACTAAAAATACAACAATTTAGTACTTTGTTGGTGAGCCTCTTTTAATGCGTTTTTTTCATGAGAGAGACAAATATTTTCGCTGTCTCCATTCCAAAATTGTGTCATTCCTCAATAGAAACTGTTTTCAGTCCGGTTTTTTTTGGAAGTTGCATGTATTTTGACCCTTTTTCAAGCTCATCACGCAGATGATCAATTGGATTAATGGCTGGTTGTCTGGAGTGGAGATGGGCGCCCGCCCGATATTTTTGATGTGAAGCCCGAACCCACCCGGCCCGGCCCAAAACATTAAAAAAAAAAAAAAAAATTTTAATTTAATTCAAATTTGTATTTAAAAAATAAAATGTTATCCAAATTGGAACTTAGAAATTTAGTTCTTTTTTCGCACAAAAAAACCTTTCCAGATGTGGAAAATACCCTTTCACTACTGGCAGAGCTTGCTGGGATGGCAAGGATTCGGCGTGCTAGTGTTTTTAATAATGTTCAATAATTGGCGTTTTCCAAGCCTCTAGCACGCACTCACCCGGGTCTTTACGTTTGTGTTGCTCTTTTTAACTATACGTTTTTTAAAGCAATTTGAATTTATAAATTGAGAAGAGATGCTTTCTGCACAGTTATGAGCAACATTTCTTGAAACAATTGTTGTTGTATTCCCTTATTTTATTTTAGATGTCATTTCTCTAACTGTGCATAATACACTTTACCTTTTTTTCTCCGTTAAAAATACCATTTCTTTAAAGTGCTTTAAAAATGATATTATTTTTTCAAGTAGTCCAAAATCAAAATCTGCAATGCTCTGCAATTCTTTTCTTTCTAACAAAATACTTTTTACTTGATCTTGAACTTGAAAAAAAACTATTAAGCATTATTATAGTTGAATTCCATCGCGTCTTAATATCTTGCTTAAGAGTTTTGGATAACTAACTGTTAAGTAGACTTTGCTTAAAATACTGTGCAAGCTTTTTGGATGAGTCCATTAGTTTTTTTTACATCTTGTACTGGATCATTATCTAAAACATCATCCATAACAAGGTTATGATTGTGACCGAAAGTCGATTGTGCTGCACAGGAAAGTCGATAGTGTTGGGCAACCGCAGCAACAACATTTTGCCCCATTGTCAGTTACAAAGTCTGACCCTTGCATTTTGTCTTGAGCCTCAAACTCAAGCATAATAGTTTTGATATTATTTAATACATTATCGCCTGTTTTCTTGTCATCTGTGAATTGCCAAACTCCAAGTAGTGCTAACCTTGATCGGAAGTCTTCATCAATGTAGTGGGCAGTAAGTGACATAAACCAGCGTTGCGTGTGGTCATCGCTCCATAGGTCAGTCGTAAATGCGACTTGTTCACCTACCACAGATTCCTTCACTGCCAACTTAAATTTTTCATACTCTTCTGTCATACCATTTGTTGTCAACGAGTGGAACAACTGTACTGTACTGTATGTCCGTTATGTTAAGTGCAGCGGTGGGCACAAAATCTGAACTCGGGAGCACAACAACAACAACAACAACCCTATGCTATTCTACCTATTTTGACGATCTACCCAAATGTGCGAGTTAAAAATACACTGAAAAAAAATATTAAATAGATTAAATTTTTATTTATTCATTTATTAATTTTTCAAGCTCGGAAAATAAAATTCTCTCAGTCATAAGAAATTTTATTTGAAAATGTTTATAATACACAAGTCGCAAAATAATTATAATACAAAAAACCAACTGGTAAGAATCACACACTCTCAATACCTAATATATTTTTCCATTCAGTGTACAAAAAGACGCGTCGCGCCGTCAGCGCGAGCCAGACAAACATACAAGCGTCTTTGCTACGTTGTTGTTGTTGATTTGTATGGTTGTTAGTTTGCTTGCGAGTCGTTCGTGCATTGTTGTTGTTGTTGTTTTTTTTTTATGACGGTCATAAAATGCCTCGACTCGAGCTGAGGTACTTATACTGGCGAACATAATTATTGGCACAGCAAACATTTTGAGATTTGGGGGCTTAATTGTTCCCTTATCGTTAACATATTGGCATCAATGGAAAGGTCATTTAAATTCCGTTTGAATGATATAAAACTTTCCTTAACCCGTTAAGTACCCTTTGAAAATTTCGAATTTATGTAAAAGTCAATTTTCGAAACTTTTTTCCTCGATTTTTTACAAAAAATATTTTGATGCAAAAAAAATCTTCAAACAATTTAAGGAGTAACTGCAAAAAAAATTTTTCAAAAATATTTTTGCTAGTTTTTTTTTTATAATTTTTTGAAAATTGCTAAACACACTGAGCACTACGCTCATTTAAAAAGCGCTGGGTCTCTTTGCTGGTGTGGATAGATGCATAGTCTTGCATAAAAATTGTTCCTCTTTCTACATTTTCTTCTAAAAATGGTAGAAGACGATCTTCCAATACTTTTTTATAGTCTCCATTGGTTATCCGCGAGCTGGTAAAGTTCAGGTCAAGCTTTCCTGATTTGTGAAACGCTCCCCAAACCATTGCGGATCTGCCTTCGAAAATGCGTTTGGAAAACATTAGAGGATCCTTACGGAGATCGCGCCAATAGTGACGAAAGCCATCTGGGCCGTCAGAAAAAATGATCTAAAAAAAATACTAAACAAAGCTTTATAAACCAAATAAAGTTATAATTTCATACCGAGGCCCATTTTCACTCTAAGTTATTTTCCGCAAACTTGAGTCGAGCTATTTTGTGGTGGGTTTTAAGAAAGGAGCCATCTTTAAAACTCCTTGGACAATATTTTCCGACGACTGCAGCGTCCGCCAAACAGTCATCCGTGACACAGGCTGACTGCAACATGCAGCAAGTGTGGAGCACGATTCAAAAGGATTGCTCGTCTTTGATATTATGCGACGCTTATCGCGGTCTGAGAGCTTTGGTTTTCTTCCTGTGTTATGCTATACAGCATATTTACTGGGATCGCTTAAAAATTTAGCAATAGCGCAGCGTGTACGACCTAATTTGCGTGAAGCCAGCTTCATTGCAAGCACTTACTCTCGGTTTTTCCTCTTCGTCGAAAATGCGAGATGCAATGAGAGATAAGATCATCAGCTTTTGTGCAGAGCTCTCTCTGCTATAGATCTGCTTACTTTGTTTTGAATCATTTTGCTTTCACCTTCTTCTGCAAGAGTCGAAACTAAAATTATTGAGGTGTCGTATAGTTTTGGGCAAGAGTGAATTATTGATTGGAAAAGCATTCTTAAGAAGTGAACATTGATTGGAGCATCTCACATAGCCGTGAAAAAATTGGAGGGCCAGGAAAAATAGTCGAAATAGACGAAGCCAAAGTCGGAAAAAAAAAATATAACTGTGGACGAGTGGTCGAAGGTCAATGGGTCTTTGGCGGAATTGAGAGGAAAAGCCAGGCAGGTGACAAAATTTTTTTAAAAATAAAATCGCGCGCGAGACAGTTAATAGTCCATTTTATTTAAATATTACTTGGGAGTCTCTAGAAATTTTGTTAGCAGCACCCTTTACAAATCCACTACCCTGTAGGAAGAAGATGATGCTAACGACTGGTGCTGATGATAACCCTTAGCTTTTATTCCTGACTTTGCTTTGAAAATATTTTACGATTTTGACGATTGGTGATGATTGATGATGACCCAATACTTTCATTGCTGACCTTGCTATGGATATGATGGTCGATGATGACCCTTGCTTTTGACCTGACCTTCTTCTTTATGCCTTGGGACCAAATCGGACCTTTTCAGGACCACCAAATTGAAGGAAGCATCTCCGACCCTATAAAGTATATATATTCTTGATCAGCATCAACAGCCATGTCCGTCTGTCCGTCCGTCTGTGTGAGCGCCTAGATCTCAGAGACTATAAGAGCTAGAGCAACCAAATTCGGCATACAGACCCCACGCAGATCAAGTTTGTTTTAAATTCTTGCCACGCCCCTTTCCGCCTCCGTAAATCGCGAAAAGCCACCACACGCACAGTTTTCAAGATATTAGGATTTTTACTAATTAACATCAACTACCATTATTACCTATCATCTTTCTAAATCGTCGACAAATAGAAAAGGTGGGAATGGCTGATTAAAGTTTTTAAATAATGTAAGGGCCTAAAAGCATGCAATGCAAAATATTTTAAGTTTATTTAAATAAGTAACGGGTATCCTATAGACGGGAGCTCGACTATAGCCTTTCCCACTTGTGAATACTAAAGATTATTTTGCATCCGATTGTCCCTATGACAGCTATATGATATAGTCATCCGATTAGAATGTAAGATTATTTGATCAGAATGTAAGAGACAGTCCCAAATATACAATCTGTGAGTTTGGTTGAGATATCTTAAGAAACAAAAAAGTTTTCCATACTAAGCAATTTCCTGACCTTTGACCCCGAATTTGACCAACTTACATTTCGAGTTTCGCAAAACGCCGTCTTATTGCACGATGAAATTATATCATCTATGTTGTGTGAATTTCAGCTTTCTATCTTTTATCGTTTAGAATTCACGTTGATGTGTCAGTGAGTCAGTCAGTCAGTGAGTCGGGACAAAGAAGTTTATACTACACTAGGGGGCTCCGCCCCCTGCTCGCTTCGCTCGCCAACCCCCGCTCGCAAAATTGAAAAGAAGGTCTTTTGTTGTCCAGCTTAAACTTAAACAGCTCGCTTCGCGCGCCAACCCGCAGCTCGCTTCGCTCGCAAAAATTTAATAGAACTTCTTTAGTTGTCCGGTTTAGCAAATTAATACAATATAAGGGGTCCGTCCCCTGCTCGCTTGGCTCGCAAAATTGAAAAGAAGGTCGTTAGTAGTCCGCTTTAACAAATTTATATAATATAGCATTTTTTGTAAAAAAAAAACGGAAATATTAAACTTCCGCTGTCCGCGGTTTTAATGTTTCTTCCTTGCAATTAAACTTTGGCTAAAAGTCAGATTTAGTGATTTGGCGGGAAAAAGCTAAATTTGGCGGGTAAAAAGATAAATTTGAGGAAAAATTCAAAATTTAGCAAGAAGAGTTAATGTGTGAGTTTTCTAAGAATATCTCATACAACAACAGTTTTTGATTCTAAAGGTCAATTTGCATCCGATTCCTATGGCAGCTATATGATATAGTAACCCGACTTTGACCAAATTTGGCCAGAATGTTAGAGACAGCCTTAAACATATAATCTGTGAGTTTGGTTGAGATATCTTAAGAAACAAAAAAGTTTTTCATACTAAAGATAAACAAACATTTTAAACTAAAGGTTATATTGCATCCGATGGTTCCTATGGCAGCTATATGATATAGTAACCCGACTTTGACAAAATTTAGCCAGAATGTATGAAACAGTCCCAAGCATATAATCTGTGAGTTTGCTTGAGATATCTTAATAAACAAAACAGTTGTTCATACTAAAGGTCAATTTGCATCCGATTGTTCCTATGTTAGCTATATGATATAGTCATCCGAATTTGATCAAGTTTAGTCAGTATGTAAGAGACAGTCCCAAACATGCAGCCTGTGAGTTTGGTTGAGATATCTGAAGAAACAAAAAAGGTTTTTCATACTAAACATTTCCGTGACCTTTGACCCCAAATTTGACCCTCTTTCATCTACTTACACTTACACGTTGATGTGTCAGTCAGTCAGTGAGTCAGTCAGGACAAAGAGTTTTATATATATAGATATAGATTGCATTTTAAAATATGCAAGATCTAGCCCGGAATAAGGTAATCTGGCAACACTGGTTGCACACTAAGGAGCGTGCCCATGTGAATATTTGGACAATCACAGAAAAACGATAATGAACGAGATAGTGACACAGAGCGTGCGGTCTCTCAGCCATGATGCAATGAGTATATTAGGTAAGGTGGTCTCGTCGGCAAAAAGTAGTCCCTTGACTATGCTAATAATAACAACAACACGCACAACGAGCAAGCACGCACTGAACGTTAAGGGACCAAAAAACAAACGATTCGGCAGCCGACGAGACCACCTTATTCTTATTATTGCATCATGCTCTCCTTAACGTTGGGCCGCTAAACGCTCTTTTGAATCAAACCCCAGAGCGGCCAAATGTTGCTGAAAGAGCGACGACGAAAAATGTTCAGTCTTGTAGAGTTGGGACTTTAAGATTTTTTTAAAAATCGATTCAATTCAATTTTTTAAGTAGAAAAAATCGATCTAAAATTGATTTTTTTAGTGAAAAAAAATGTTTGCTTAATTTTTTTTCTGACTTTATTTGGTTTGTTTTTTTAGTATTTATATTATTTATCACAAGTCTTTTATGATATTTAACTGTTCATCAATAATAACAAAAAAAGGAAATAACAAAATTAAAATAAATTCAGATTTCAGTTTTACTTTCATTTCAAAATACATATTTAGGGTATTCAGAAACTATGATATTTGTGTTATGTGGCAAAGTGATAACACTGTAGCTAGTGAGTGACCTTTTTAAGTTTCTGTTGTCGTATTTGTGATATCATTGAGTTAAATTTCAATGAACAGCTGTTTTGTATAAATCAAGCTTTCTTTTTATTTCGTTTACGCTCATGAGTTTGGTGTCACCCTCTCTCACTCTTTTCTTTTTTAATTTTTTTGCCACTGTAAAATTTAATTTAATAATTTAAAATAATTTGTATCTCTTTATTTAAATTTAAAATCTATCCTAAGGGACAATCACTAAAATTTTCATTTGTGTGATTCGAACTCTAGTTATTTAACTGAAAGTTATAATTCTGGCAGGTCGGCGACTCTAACCATAGAGCCACCGGACCAAGAAAAATTGCTTACTTTTACAACCAATACCAATACCACCCTCAGTGTGACCATATTTTGTTAGATACTTTTTGTCTCAATACGACGAATTTTGTATACATACCCCAGGCAGTGCTGCCAGTTTAGCAATTTAGTTGCTAGATCTGGCAACTTTTGAACAAATTTGCAACTTTTTTATTTAAAATGCTATTAGCCACAAATCTAGCAACTATATTACAAAACTAGCAATTTTTTATTTTTCTTTAGCAGTTTTACTTTTTTTTGTATTCTTTTGCAAATGATTGCAAAAATTTCGATTAATAATGGTTATCCAAAAAAAATAAGTTGCCTTACGTTCGAAAGTCAACAAAAACGGAGGAACAGGAAGCGGCACTATGCCTACACATTGCCAAACACACGGCGATTGCGACAACTGATCATTTGTCAAAGTTGTGTTTGGAGCAATTTTCTGATTGCAAAGCAGCAGCAAATATAAAATTATTCAGAACGAAGTGCAGCTACATTATTAAAAAGGTTCTTGCAATGCATTTCATGGACGACTTACGCACCGACATCGGAAACGTCGCTTTTAGTCTCCTGTTGGACGAGTCCACTGACATTGCTGTGACAAAAATTCTTGGTAAGCTTTTTGTCTAAGTATAGAAAAAATACAAAATATATGTGAATGAATTTGTAATTATAAATGTTCTTAAATCTTTAGGAGTCGCTATTAACTACTTTAGTAAGACTAAACAGGATATAGTGTCGACATTTTTAGGTCTCGAGCAAATCGAAGCTGGAGATGCTGTTTCCATAGCAGATGCCGTTAAGAACTTGCTGTTAAAAAATAAATGAAATATAGCTAATTTGGTTGGCATTGGAACGGACAACGCTAGCGTTGTGACTGGCTCAAAGAAGAGTGTTTACATAGAGTTAAAAAAGTCAGTTCCCTCTCTGAAACTTCTAAAATGCCATTCAGTTCAGCTAGCCGTTACAAAGTCTTGCACAAAAATGTTACCGGAAAGCCTAGAATTTCTTGTGCATGAGACTTACTCATGGTTTTCCAAAAGTTCTAGTCGACAATTGAATTATAGAAAAATGTATCAATGTATAAATAATGAGCAGGTATACATACAAATACATGTATTAACAAAAAATAATCCGAATTGTGATTGTCCATTACTAATGTATTAACGATGTAGAAGTATGGTGTAGCTTACAGTTGTTGTGGGTGTGTTCAAGTTATATGTTTATTTTCTAAGATTTGTTCATTTTAAACTAATAGTTTTTTCATTTATTACATTAGAATCCCTTGAAAATACCGAGACTATGTGACACAAGATAGTTGTCGATAGAGAGTGCTATTTCCCGTATCTTGGATCAGTGGACAAAGTTGAAGCTTCATTTCGAATAAGCGGCTGATTCGGAAAAGTGTCACAAGGCCCATATTCTCAACGGACTTTATAAGGATGAAATAGATTATCTATATTTGGTGTTTTTGAGGCCCATATTAAAGGACATGCAAAGCCTCAACAAAAACTTTCAAACACGGAATTGAAACCCAACCCAATTACTATCGGATTTAATTGTTGCCATAAATTCACTAAAATCCAAGATTATACGTAGGCTGCTATATATATTTCTGGCCTAGGCAACAATAAGTGTTGCCAGGTGCAATCTGATATTTCCATTGGAAAGGTTGACATTTTTTAGCATAACATCACTCAGAACGTGTTGTCATTTAATCGTGAATTGTTAAACTTACAGAGCTTTGAACAATTCAATTCCGTTAAAAAAATGGAATTGACACGTGAGCATTTTCGTGCGATCATTTTTCACAACTTTCGACGTGGATTATCCAGACAAGAGTGCATCGATGAACTTAAGTCTTTGTATGGCGATCAAGCACCATCCTATAGCACCGTGAAAAACTGGTATAACGAATTTAATCGTGGTCGCAGTTCGCTCAACGACGAATTCCGTGAAGGTCGTCCAAAAACGTCCGTTGTGCCAGAGAACATTGATGCCGTGCGTGAACTAATAATGCAAGATCGTCATGTGACATACCGGGAGATAGAGGCATCCTTGGGCATTTCTCCCACCAGCATACATTCGATATTACATAAACACCTGACCGTAAAAAAGGTTTGTTGTCGTTGGATCCCGCACAATTTGACAATCGCTCAAAAAAAGGCTCGTGTCGATTGGTGCAAAGAAATGTTGAAAAAATACGATCGCGGTGCTTCAAAAGATGTTCATAAGATCGTCACAGGTGACGAATCTTGGATCTATGCGTATGAGCCCGAAACAAAACAACAATCGACCGTGTGGGTCTTCGAAGACGAGCCAAATCCAACGAAAGTTGTTCGTGGAAGAAGCACTTCGAAGCAAATGGTCGCCTGTTTCTTCGGCAAAACTGGTCATGTGGCGACTGTTCCGCTTGAGCAACGAAGGACGGTCAATTCTGAGTGGTACACCACAATTTGTTTGCCTGAAGTCTTCGGAGAAATTCGAAAAACAAACAAGAGAAGACGAATCATTCTTCACCATGACAACGCGAGCTCTCACACATCGGCTCAAACCAGCGCCTTTTTGACCGGCCAAAACGTCGAATTGATGGGTCATCCGCCGTACAGCCCTGACTTGGCACCCAATGACTTCTTTTTATTCCCGCACATCAAGAAAAAAATGCGTGGTCAACGATTTTCGTGCCCAGAAGATGCTGTTTAAGCGTTCAAAAACCATGTTTTGGAGGTGTCTCAATCGGAGTGGAAAAAGTGCTTCGACAATTGGTTTGAGCGCATGCAAAAGTGTATAAATCAGGCTGGAGAATACTTTGAAAAACAATAAAACAATTTTTGATGATAAATATTCGCATTTTCATTATTAGGCCAGAAATATATATAGCAGCCCTCGTACCACCTGATTATGAAATTGATATTTTAAAAGATGATTTGGAAAACGCAGCAGTGCCAAACTTATATTTTGGCTATGCTTTTGAAAAAAAAAGTTAAAGAGGCTCAATTCCAATCGCACGAGGTCGAAATTAGAAAAAATTCCATGGAGTTCACAAAAGAGTTGATAATCCAACTCCGCGAAAGGTAATATGGTGCTTTTGATCCTGGTACATATACTAATAGCTTTTTTTTTAGATTGCCGGAAAATATCAACATAATGGTATAGGTCAATTTATTTTCGGTTCAAAACATGCTAAAGCCTTCCAAGAGTAAGGACATTCTCAATGTGCTTGAGCACTTTGAATGTCAAAACATTGACGATATAAAAATTCAAATTGATAAAATCAACTTCATAAAGTGGGAGTTTGTGGAGGACACCATAAAATTTTGGGCGGAAGTTCTGAAATACAAAGACGCTGGAAACAACAACCCATTTAGTGGCTTAGCGGAATTCGCCCTCAAAATTCTTTCAATGCCATGGTCGAACGCCGAAGTAGAGTGTATATTCTCTCAGATGAATATAATAAAGAGCAAATTACGCAACGCCATGAGCCTAAAAACATTAAATGCGATATTGTTTATAAGGTTAGTTTTAAATTAAAATAATTATAATAGAATTACAATTTTAACATGAAACTTCAAATATTAAAACAGGTATGCACTACACAGACATGGAAAATGTTGCCACAATTATGTTTTGCCATATGAGTACTTGACTCAAATCACTGGAAACGAAAAGTACTCCGATTTAAGTGAAGCTGACGACCTAGAGAACATCATAAGTTCTCTTAATTTTGTTTGAAATAAAAAAACATGTTCCTTTTTAATTAAGATCTTTTGTTTCTTAAATACATAATATATAATTGTTGACGACAAAAATTTTAATGATTTAGCATTTTTTTTTGGCAATTTTCTCATAATTTTTAGCAATTTTTTTTTTTAAGTCTACCAATTGTAGCTTCGATGATTCTGGCAGCTCTGACCCCAGGGCATGTTTGGTGTGATATAATTTTTTCTGTGTGTTTGTTGTCATTACAACATATAACAGTTTGCCACATAACACAAATATTAGAGTTTCTGAACACCCCAATTATTTAAGAGCGTGTTCCGAAGAGTTTTTCGGCATGGTAATGCGTACCGTGGATCCAATGTATGAGAATACTCTCGAAATCCCTTACGCTCAACAATTCGGAATGGCTCCATGTCCTTAACAATCATTGTGCTTAGAGCCTGATCGCGTTTCTTTTTCTTGCCGTACGCATTTTGTATAGCAAATTGTAGTATCGTAACTAGTGTTCGTTTTTGTATTAACTATCGATAACCGATATTAGCAACTCTGTCTTGTATTAGTAGTATAAGAAAACATGTAAAATGAAGTTAGTTATGAAATACACATGGAACAGTATAGATATAACACAAATGATGGTAACGTGGCTTTACGTTTTTTCACTGGCAGCAATGTCGGGTGTTGCATCAAATTGGTTGTGTTACCACACGTTTTTAACACCTTTGCACATATTTTACATTTCGCCGTAGTTCCACCTGGCAACCGAACAAAAAATACCCACGCATCCGACGAGCTCTTTCCTTTGCGAACTGGGTCCTCCCTTTCGGAGTCGCTGCTAATTTCGACATCAACATAATAATAATATTAAGCTTTACATTTTCCTAAGAACTTTTCCATATTTCCATCACCTCGATCAATCACCAACACAGTCAATCTATAAATAACAATTTAAAAATATTTAAAATTCGGCCAATTTGGTTAATAAATACTCATACTTACTTAAAGCACGCCTGCAGCCAAAAGTAGAGATAGAAAAACAGCGAAAAACACTACAGTTATCGTATATCAATAATCGAAAAGGCCGCCATAAACAAAAACTTAGCTAAGTTTGTGTTAATATATATACAAAAGAGCTAATATGGACATTCGAAAGTTTTTTCTGCAGGTTCTTGTAAGTATTATATGTGTTTAAAGTGAATTGTAATGGTAAATTGAAAAACGTTTGTATTTTGATGTAGCAACGAAAAGAAAACATAGCCCTAGCTACTCCGATGGCAGCGGAAAAAGTCCCGAGCGTACCGCATCAACAGACAAATTTGAAGATGATTGTCATTCAAATGATATTGGCAAATGGATTAATACTGCACACTTAATAACTTCAGCAAAAAAACATGATCTCTTAATTAACTGCTGGGTTCCGCCACCCAAATATGATTTTACTCTCGACGCTACGCATTTAAAACGAAAGTTTAACCACAGCTAACTTGATATGTAAAAGCCATGGATGGCTTATTTGCGGAAATTAAAAGGAGTATTCTATATTCATTGCGTTTTGTTTAAGCCACAAAAGGTACATGGAATAGTTTCTTCTTTTGTGGTCCGACCATTCACAAAGTTCAAAAATGTAGATGAGTACTCAAAGTCGCATGATTCATCTCTAGTGCAAAAGGAGGCAACTGAATCAGCCAGACTATTTTTAAAACAGCAGCCAGTCGACGTACAAATGCGATCTGGGCATGATAAAATAGTTGCACACAATAGAAAATATTTAAAATCTATTATTTCTACAATTATTTTCTGTGAAACCCACGATCTTCCGTTACGAGGAAAGCTTTATAAAGAAGGTAATAATTCTATTGAGTGAAAAATTTTATTTTTTTTTAGGAATATTTCGTGATATTATTGATGATGCGGATTGAATATGGTGACGAATCGTTAAAAGTATCACACGGAAGAAATGCAACGTATATGTCCGTGGATAAACAAAATGAGTTTATTGAATTACGCTAGAAAGTATTAACAGAATTAATATGTAAAGAGATAAAAAATGCAGGAGCATATGCCATTTTAGCGGTCGAGACAGCCGATATTTCTGGCAAGGAGCAACTATCCATAGGAATTCGTTTTTTTTTATAAGTCAAAATCGCTCATCTGGGAGGAGTTTGTAGGCTTCACAGATCTTTAAAAAATGGACGCAGAGACAATTGCTGAAAATATAAGAGAAAGCATTGTTGAAATGGACCTCGATCCAGAAAAATGTGTGGGACTGGGCTTCTATGGTTGTCCTACAATGGCTGGCAAAACTGGCGTGCAAGCAATATTAAAAAAAAATGTCCAAAAAGTTTATATTTTCATTGCGCAAGTCATCGGCTTAAAACGCAATGATCTAAACTCTGTCCCTGAAATAAGGAATACAATAGCCACCGTAAAAGACATCATACATTTTTTTAAGGAATATTCACTCGTTCAAGAAACAAGGTGGTCTGAGAAATATTGCAGCATTTATGATTTGAAATCACATTTTGTTGCAATTATTTCAAGCTTTGAAAAGTTAAGCATTGAAGGTAACTCGTCCACCAGGAAAACTGCGTTTCAGCTACATAGTGCAGTATTTCAAAATATTACACTATTTTGACGCCAGTTGTTAATCAACTACAAGCCATAAATAACGACATCATTAAATGCTCCGAGCATCTGTAGATCAACTGTAGACGTCGTTCTTAACGAAATATTTATTGATGTCTCTGAACTAGCCCAAAATCTATCGTTCAAATTTAATGCTCCACGAATCATAGAAAACAAAAAAATAGATCAAATCCCCCATTTACAAGCTTTTCAATATATTTCCAGAGAGCCATATTTATTCCTTACTTAGATACGTTAATTTCATCCTTAAATGAAAGATTTTCTAAATCAAATACTGCAGCATTTGATCTCACTGCATTACACCCGATATTTAAAAAAAAAAAACTAGCTTCAATCACTTAAAGTCGAAGCTTTCTAGCTCCATCCGGTTTTAAGAATTAGAAGGTATAGAGCATGAGCATGAGCATGAATTCAAAGATCGGACTTGCCTTAGAAATTTTACTTGCGATGCCCTGTACAACAGCCACAGTGAAGCGGTCATTTAGCACGCTTAGACAAGTTAAAACTTGGCTAAGAACCACGAGTCTCGACTTAAGGAGGTATTGCTGGTTGGCAAAAATTTGTTTTCGATTTTTTTTTTTGCATATTTTTATAGCTTGGATATTTGGAAATATCGTCTCAAAAGGGTTTTTTGAAATTCGAAATACTTAAGGATATATGGCCTTTTTTGTGGAGCAATGCTTTCGCCAAAATGCATCAAAATGCTTTGATGCAAAAAAATAACTTCAAACTTTAAACGCGTTTATCTCGAAACCACGTTTTTCGAGCTGGCTTGCGCCCGTAGTTCTGTACCGATTTTGATGAAACAAACTGCAATCGACGCAGAATTATGATCCGTACCTCAAAATTTTTTACTATTTTTCTTTGTACACTAAACAACAAAATAAATGGCCCAAAACCCATTTTTAATTTTTTAATGGCCGCCATTTTGTAAAAAAAAGTCGCAAAATTCTGATTGAGGTAGGGACCAGAATTACATCTGTACTGAATCTAACGCCGTTTACTTTTTCCATTTCTGATGAACCGAAATGGAGTTATCCGTGCCGCCAGCAGCATACCTTTTTTCTCGACGTCCAACGTTGAAGGCCGGCAACTTTTTGAACAGCCCTCGTACAAAGAAAAAAAATGTTTTTATTTAATTTAATATGTTCTTAACACAATAAAAAAAAAACAGAATTTAAATAACTACTTCCGTTTTCCTATGAGATCGAGATAGGGCCGTGCCGATAGCTGGTTTAAAAGGATTTTGTATGCTGAGGGCTCATCGCAATGTAGTCATTGAAAGGAAGGCGGAAATTGAAGAGGCTATTCTAAACGAATTTTCTAAAAATCCAAAGACATTTTTTTTTATAATTTTGTCTGTTTAAGTACATTATTATGTAAGGTAAAGGTCTATTAGCAGTTGCCACCGGGAAAAAAAAAAACAAAAATACACACAGAAAGAGGTCGATTTATGATGAATTTTGGCGAAAAAAATTTTTTGGGGGTCTCAACTAGTTTATTTTTTATTGAATTTGAAATTTAAATAAAAATTTACTTTTTTAGACCCATACTTTAAAAAAGTAAAGGGGTCTATAAACTTTGTCACAAAAAAAAATGTGCGTAACAGGCAGAAGGAGGCGTGGCAGACCCCATAAAGTATATATATTCTTAATCAGCATCAACAGCCGAGTCGATATAGCCATGTCCGTTTGTCCTTCCGTCCGTCTGTAAGAGCGCCTAGATCTCAGAGACTATAAGAGCTAGAGACTCCAAACTTGGTATGTAGGTTCGTCTATATTGCAAGCAGATCGAGTTTGTTTTAGATTTTGGATCGGTCCACTATATCATATAGCTCCCATAGGAACAATCAGTTGAAAATCAAGTCTTAGTATGGAAAACTTTTTTGCTGTTTGAGATATTTCAACCAAACCCTGCAGTTATGGAGGTGGCGATTGGCCATGCTTGAACTACCTACCCCACTACTCCCTACATGGGTACTTTCCTAACTGACCCTATGGTAATCGATTGCCGAACCACCTAGGACATGGGTACTTACTTGACTGACCCTATGGTAAGCGAACGTCGAACCACCGAGTAAAAAAATATGTGCGCACGAAAGCGAAATCGAAACGTAACGGTATAGCATCACATTTGCTTTTGTTGATTTGCGAATAGGGCATAGATTACCGAAAATGCAAGACTTCGATTATGCTTTCTGTCGCTGTTTGCTTATGAATTTACAAAAACAATTGTGATGGTAGTACCGTTTTTTTTTCGTTTTGCTTGCTACTCTTTCTCACTGCTCGAACGCTGCTGCGTTTGCCGGATGACCAAATTAGCGAGAAAATATAGATAAACTTATATAAATAGTTTGAATAAACTGAAACAAACTTAGTATTCAATCTTTTAAATTTCAGACCAAAAACTTAGATGCAACTGTTCTAGAACTATCAAGTGCCTTGAGCAAATTGTTTTTCAGCTTATAGAACACGTTCGTTCCTTACGTGGTAGGTGTGCTACGATAAATTATTAAAATTATTCATTTTAAAAAGTTTTTTTTTTAATTTTCAGCCGAGACGACATTCTTGTAGAGGGAATTGGAGGAAAATAAAGACAACATCTACAGCAACTTTTAAAAACGAACTAATTATAATTAATCTAGTTCATATAGTTATTAGTTTCATTTAAAATTATTGGTCACTGAATATACAAAACATTGCAATTAAAATAAACAAAGTATTTTATTTCAAATTAAAGCTATTTTTATTTTTTACTTGGAGTAGTATCCATGTAAGTACCCTTCTCATGGGTACCCATGTCAGTACCCTTTTCATGGGTACTCATATCACCACCCCTAGCATGGGTAGCCATGTAAGTAACCCTTTCATGGGTACCCATTTCACTAGTTCGCGATAAACGATGTGGTGGCGATTGACCCTTTTTGCGGACATTTCATACAAAAAACGAAATGATGAAACGCATTGCTTAGGGTTAGCAAAGTAAGTAGAGGTGGTCTCCCAGTAAGTACTTATTTCACCAGCTACGAACTAGTGCCCATTACTAGAGGGAACTGACAGAATATGTATAAAAAATGGTCCCATACATACTGACCAAATTTGATTGAAATCGGATTACTATATCATATAGCTGCCATAGGAACGATCAGTCCAAATAAAGTCTTAGTATGAAAATCTTTTTGTTGTTTGAGATATCTTTATAATAAGTACGGGGTCTCCGACAGTCGAGTACAGCTCGACTGTAGCACCGCCGACTAGTTCACTGTTGTTTTTGTTGTTTATCATGGCTGCTTTGGGTTTTGCATGGTTGCTTTTTTATTATTTAACCGTTTACCAACACTGTTTTTTCTCACACATGCCAATTTTTGGCATGTTTTCCAATACTAATTGTAACGGTATCTGCGAAAAATTAATTTCGCGCTAAATTGTGTAAAATGTCGTGTGCAAATTGCCAAGTTAGTCTCACAAACATCATTCAATTCAGTGAAACTGAATTGTTTGAGTTTCTACGTTGACATAATGTCATTCGAAGTGGGAGGATTTGTTCGCAATGTGGTGCAGAGTGCAGATTATCATCGAAGGAAGAGACGCAGTTTTTTTTCAGCTGCCGTGCATCCCATATGCACCAGCATGGAAAAAAAGCGAATCGCGGTGCGCTGCAACTTTTTTGAAAGTTTGCGCACAAACACCTTTTTCGCTGGATCACGTCTCTCCATTCCAGATATTTGCCGGTTTGTTGCCTTTGACACCATGCGAATAAAGGGAGAAACGGAGGTTCTAATGGGTGAGATGAAGTGGAGTCGCCAATCGGTGATAGATTGGAAAAGCTTCTTGCACGAAGTATATATTGATTGGAGCGTCACCAACAGCCGTCCAAAACTTGGCGGTGTTGGTAAGGTCGTAGAGATCAACGAGGCCAAAGTTGGAAAGCGCAAGTACAACTGCGGTCGAGTGGTGGAAGGTCAGTGGCTGTTTGGAGGCATCGAGAGAGAAAGTGGCGACTTTTTTATCGTGCCCGTTGAAAGCCGGAACACTGAAACACTGCTCGCTATAATCAGGGATTGTTGGAGGGCCTACAATTGCTAGGAGAGTGAGGGATTCGTCCACCAGACGGTCAATCACTCGAAAAACTTTGTAGATCCCGAGACGCAGGCCCACACTCAAAATATTGAGAGATTGTTGCGCGATATGAAGGACAGCATTCCTCGATTTGGAAAGAAGAAGGAGCATTCATCGGATATCTTGCCAAGTTCCAGTTTTTCAAGGCCTATAAGAGCCATATTCAGCGGGTTCATGAGTTGTTCATGGCAATTGGGCGGCTCTATGATCCTTATAGAGAAGCCCAAATCAATGAAGACGCTCATGCAACCGTGGTTAGTGCTATGTGCAAAGTAAGTCGCAGGCGAAAAATTTTTAAAAACAATAAAATCGCGCGTGCGATTTTATTTTATTTTTTTTTTAAATTTTTCGCCTGCGGCACGTTACCCCTGTTTATTCCACACCCCTCGTCCACCCTTTTTAACAATTTTTAATCCATTTCCCTGCCATATTTGTTCGAAATGTATACATATTTTAATTTATTATCTGTACCACTCTTTAGGATGATGATGTTGATGACAATGATGTTTGATTATGACCAAATGACTTTATTAACTGACCTTGCCCTTGACATATTTTAAGATTTTGACGCCCATAGATGATGACCCTTGATGAAGATGCTACGCTTTTGTACCTAATCACGCTCCGACCAAACATTAGTGATAATGTTTTGGGACCAAATCGGTCCTTTTCAGGACCACCAAATTTTATAAAAAGAGATTGAATATTTTCATTTGCCTTTTTTTTTTGTATATGCACGTAATAGCGTAATAGTGTTGAAAAACACGTAAACAAATTACATGTGAGAGAAAATGTAGTGTTGGTAAACGTTTTATTAGTGACAACATGCACAAAACAACGATGCAAAAGCTCATTTTGCATTGAAAATATCTAAATTTCAAAATTCAATAAAAAATAAACTAGTTAAGACCCCCTAAAAATTTTTCACCTAAATTCATCATAAATAGCCCTCTTTTTGTGGTTTTTTTTTTTTGCCGGTGGCACCTGCTAATAGTCTACTTATTTTAAGTAAATATTTTGGCCTCCCCTTATGGAAATGCTGTCGACGCCCTTGAACATGAACATGCGCCCGCTTCTTACTGTGCGCGGAAAGAGAAAATTGGCAACCACGCATTTGCAACGAGTCTCCAGTCCAATCTTATTTTTTTTTTAAGCGCAGAAACCGAATACCACATGACTCTGTTAATTTTTATACGATGATTTTGACGACAGCAACATAAATGTCGCTTTGGCTCTGCTGGTTAAGCGGTTGCCAAACGAACAACTTTTCGCGAGCACAATCTTCCTATGGTACATACATTGTTTAAAATACACTCTTTTTCTCGTTTTCTTTGCAATTTGTATACCCTGTGTCTATTAAAAATGATCAAAAAGGCTATAATGGTATAAACAGCCAAATCGAGTAAGCCATGTCCATCTGTCTGTCCGTCCAAACAAACAACTTTTTGATACTAAGACTTGATATAGTGTTCCGATTTCAACCGATTTCAGTGTGCCCTGGCACTCCGATAGACAAATTCTAAATATAACCTTTCGATAAATCGTTGCTATGGCAGTTATAAGATATAGTAGACCGATTTCAGCCAAATTTTGTCATTTTATATATGGGTATTTCCAGGATCGCGAACGCGACATTTGTACGACTTTAAATGAAAAAAAAAATGGCAAAAATTGACATTTCCAAAAATGTTTTCTCACGTGTTTAATGCATTTTATCAAGTCTATTCTTATGATAAAAGACAATCTTTGAAGACTTGTCGTTTTTTAATTATTTATAGAAAACAATGCATCGCGAACGCGACGAAAAATGGAAGTCATTTTTGACTTCATCTTGACAAATGCGAAAGTCTGCGAAATGTGGCGAGTAATTTGGAAGAAAATACTCTTAACCCATAATAAAATAATGTAGTTTTCCATTTTAAAAATAATTTTGATATGTAACTACCGTTTTATATATTTTACAAGTTTTATTAGTAATTTGTAACGTGACATCGCGAACGTGACAAGACTTCCACCTAGTTTTTCCAAGACTTTGTTTATCAAATTTTATTCTATATTCCTATATATAGCTCTTAGAACTTGTTTTAAATTAAACTTTCAATATATTTCTATATATTAAAATGGTTTATGTTACAATCTTACTCCCTGACTTAGTGTAATCGTTAAAATACAAACGGCCCATTTTGAAAATCAATTTTTAAGAAAATAGGCAAAAATATCGAAAAAGTGAATTTATTCCAATGTAGAATCTATATTTTCATCCTATTGAATTTCTTCGAGCGTATATTGAAAAAATAAATAACTTGAATACATGTTTGGAAGAAAATGTCACAAGATGTAAGTTTTTAATCAATTTAACGTTTTTGGGCAATTTTCGTACTAAAACTTGATTTTCGACTGATCGTTCCTATAGCAGCTATGTGATCTAGTGATCCGATATCAACTTAATTTGGTCACGATGTATGGGACCATCCCATATGCATATTAAGTCAGTTTTGTTAAAATATCTCAAGCAACGAAAAAAGTTTTTTGAACTAAAACTTGTGGTCCGATCCAAATTTAAAAACATACTTGATCTGCGTTCGGCATACCAAGCTAAAAGTCTCTAGCTTCAATAGCCTTTGATATCGGTTGGCTTATTTTTGAAAATTTTTTTTTGCACTCACTCTTAGAATTGTTTGAAGAGTTTTTCTGCATCAAAATATTTTTTGTGAAAAATCGAGGAAAAGTAGACTTTTACATAAATTTGAAATTTTCGAAGGGTACTTAATGGGTTAAGGAAAGTTTTGTTTCATACAAACGGAATTTAAATGACCTTTCCATTGATGCCAATATGTTAACGATAACAGCTCAAATAAGCCTTAAATGTCAAAATTTGACCTGCATACTTTAAGCTGTGAGCCACTGTATCACTGCGGACGGCAGTCCGCGCTAGTGACGAAAGCAGCACGAAGGGTGCAAAGGCGACTAGCATATATACACAGGAAGAATGGAAAATTTGCTATGACTGTCCGATCAGGTCGAGTTATATACCGATCGAAAGGTATCAACTTAACTTACAAATGTGCATACTAAGACTTTTGGAAACTCACCTGGTTCGTGAGATAAACAGGTGTAAGTGGGAGGGGAAAAATTTAAATTTTTGGTGCTAATGGGGCCGTTGGAGCCTTTTCGATTTTTTTTTTAATTTTATAATATTTAACTCAAAAATACGCGTCGAATAACACCTCATTCATTAAAATCCGACTACTCGTTCAAAAGATAATTAGTTTTGAAATTTTTGGTGGCCTTCCAAAAATGAGATGAAAAGTCAGTCTGTTTGTTTGTTTGTTTGTTTGTTTGTTTGTTTGTTTGTTTGGATCAAATCGTTGATTTAGCTTAAATGTTTGAATGAGGACTTGTTCCTGCTAAAAAATCTAGAAACGTTTGTTCTACGACTTTTTCGAAAAATCGCTAGTTTAGCGGGAAATCGCTAAAAACCGCCAAACTTAAAACCGCCATAGTATCCAAACGATAGAAGCTACAGATGTGATCTATATTACGTTGAAAAGGTATTTCGAAGGACTCTTAGGCATACCTTCAAAGTTTTTTTTTTAGGTAAATAGGTAAACAGCTACAGGTGAAATAAGGTATTTTTCTCCACTTTTGAGAAAACGCCGCTAACGATTTTTTTTAATTTTCAATATGTTATAGTTTGTACAATTTCGCGTTTTTTGATTTATCATGCATAAATTGTAGTCGATTGGTTTGGAAGATATAACCAATTAACTAAATATATATATTTTACTTAGAATTGCAATAGGACGGCAGCAGCAATTACATTAGACTAACAGTCCAGTAACAATGAAATCTATAATTTGACAGTCGTTCTTAAAGATCGCCAGTGGCGCATAGTGTAGAGCGTCCGATATTAGCGTGAATTCTCAGCTCGGGATCCGGGTTCGAATTCTGGCACGGACTAAACTTTTTTTTTTTATTTCTTAAATGCAATTCATTTGTTAGTAGATGATTATCATGCATAAATTTTTGTTGATTGGTTTGGAAGATATAACCAATTAACTAAATATATATTTTACTTTGAATTGCAATAGGACGGCAGCAGCAATTACATTTGACTAACAGTCCAGTAACAATGAAATCTATAATTTGACAGTCTTTCTTAGAGACCGCCAGTGGCGCATGGTGTAGAGCGTCCGATTTTTGCATGCGTCCGATTCAGCTTGGGGTCGGGGTTCGAATTCTGGCACGGACAAAACATTTTTTTTAAATTTTTAAATGCAATTATATTATATTTGCGTAAACTGATTTTGATATAAATAATATTTGTTTTTAAAAATTTTGGGTGCGCATATTGAAAATTTCCCAGCAAAGTAACAATGCCAGAAGCATATGTTATATTTATGTGATGCAAAAATAACCAGTGCTGCCAGACAGTTTAGTTTTGTTATGTGACAACGCGACTTTAATTTATTCAAATGAGTTAAGCATTAGAGTCTCTCTGTAAATTAATTTTATTTATACATTTTACTTTGAATTGGAATAGGACGGCAGCAGCAATTACATTTGGCTAACAGTCCAGTAACAATGAAATCTATAATTAGACGGTCGTTCTTAAAGATCGCCAGTGGCGCATAGTGTAGTGCGTCCGATTTTTGCATGAATTCTCAGTTCGGGTCTCCGGGTTCGAGTTCTGACACGGCCAAAACTTTTTTTTTTTTTTTAATTTTTAAATGCAATTAATTTGTTAGTAGATGATCCGAATATGTTTTTTTTTAATGTTTTTCAATTTTAAAAAGGTGTTGGCAGAAATCTAAGCTGCAAAATAAAGAATCGCTGTAGTCAGATCTGTCTAAGGTGCTAAGTTTCCGTCAAGTTTGATATGTTCGGGAGACGCGGGTTCAACTCCCAGCGTGAGCAATTTTTCTAAAAATTGTTTTTTATTAGCAGACTGTATTCTATTTTCTATAAACACTAAATTCCTTTTGACAAAGTAGTTTTGTCAAAAGCAGAGGCGATTGCAAAAATTTCTGATATCCCCCAAAAAAACCTCTTTACGCGGTAAAAGTCTAGTGACGAAAACATTTCCATGCCACAAAATTTCTGATATCCAATTTTGTGACGAAATATAATTAATTTTTTATATATGTTAATTTATTATATACTAGGGGGCTCCGCCCCCTGCTCGCTTCGCTCGCCAACCCCCGCTCGTTTATTATATATGCCAACAAAAAAATTAATATACATACAAAGTACAAAAAAAATTGGCATTCGGCACTTTGCGCAAAAAGCTTCAGCTTCCTTGCACCTAAAAAATAACTTTTTGCGCAGTGCCGAATGCCAATTTTTTTTTTACTTTGTATGTATATTAATTTTTTTTTTGGCATATATAATAAACGAGCGGGGGTTGGCGAGCGAAGCGAGCAGGGGGCGGAGCCCCCTAGTATATAATAAATTAACATATATAAAAAATTAATTATATTTCGTCACAAAATTGGATATCAGAAATTTTGTGGCATGGAAATGTTTTCGTCACTAGACTTTTACCGCGTAAAGAGGTTTTTTTGGGGGATGTATAACTACAGAGCCAGCAGGTAATACTCAGATATTATTCATTTTTAACTAATAATTTAGTGAATTTCAACCATTGTACAATATTAAAGCAAACAAATGAAAATAAGTAAACTGAATGCACAAACAACAACACAGAATCAAAGTGCACAAAACAAAAAATTCAACGGATTGCTTCCGTCAAACAGCAAGCCAGAATATGAAAAAAACTACAACAATAACAATGTAGAAGTGCGGCTCTAAAATTTACGCGACTCATAGAGAGCGAAACACAACAATAAAAACGCAGCTAATACACTATGCAGGGAAAAAGTACAACAGTTTGAGAGTCAGAGAGCAAACTAAAACAATAACAATGCATCTAATGCACTAAGCGGGAAGCTGAGCACAAAGAGAACATGCAAAGTTGATCGACAACAACAATGTTGAAGGGCAATGAAATCTAATTTTGACAGCAGGTATTTAGCATCAATGGAAAGTTAATATTATAACAACATATTGTATATGTGTGACTGTCAAGTGTTATTAACCTATAAAAAAACGTCTTTACGAGGTAAAAGTCTAGTGACGGAAACATTTTCATGCCCCAAAATTTCTGATATCCAATTTTCGTTGGGCGTTGACGTACTATGTATGTACGTTCAAGTGGTCCAAGCGACACCAAGCCTTAGCTTGTTACGCGCGGATCAGAAGACGAGTTCGCGGGCGGACGGAAACGAGATGAACTGCATGCAAATTAAAAGGTCGCGAAGAGAGAAAGAAGATAGACAGTTACGGACATAAAATAGGAAAACGGATATTGAATTAAAATACTAAAAAATACTAAACTAATTATTAGCTAAATGGGTTAGTAGCAAAGTTTTTAGATTTGAAATGGAGTTAGCTTCGGAAACTATATAAGAAAGTCTATTGTATTCCGAACACAGCATTCTAAAAGGTTCATGCAATGCATAGTTAGATCTACAGATAGGAAGAGAAATAGGAATAAAATTTCTAGATACTACTCTACGAGGAACAGAAAAGTTGAGTTGTGACATTAATTCGGTAGAGTCAATGTCACCACCAATAAGCTTACACATAAAAATAATACCAAGCATAATTCTACGATTTGATAAAGAAGGAAGGTCTATTAATAAAAGTCTACTAGAGTACGAAGGCAGTCTCACGTCCCTATTCCAATTAAGGCCACGTAGAGCAAAGAGAAGAAAGTTTTTTTGTACCGATTCAATGCGACTTTGGTGCACAGTATACTGAGGACACCAGACACATGAACCGTACTCCAAAATTGGACGGACTAAAGATATGTAAAGAGTCTTAGTTATATAGGGGTCATCGAATTCCTTCGACCACCTCTTTATAAAACCCAGAACTGACATAGCTTTATTGACCATCTTGGATATATGGTCGGAAAATTTTAGCTTGTGATCTAAGAGTATACCTAGATCATCAACAGCAGTAATCCTATCAAGAGGACCACCACAGAGTGAGTATGACGCCAAATAAGGGTTAGTGCGGTAAAAAGTCATTACGTTACATTTAGAACAGTTTAAATTTAAAAGATTCACACGGCACCATGACTGAAAAGAGTCAAGATCTTCCTGCAATTTGATATATGCCCCAAAATTTCTGATATCCAATTTTGTGAAGAATAATCTTAAGTTTTTCTTATAAATTATTTTAAACAAAATTTTGGCACTCGGCACATTGCGCTAAAATGTCTCAATTCTTCATACCAAATAAAACTCACTGTTTTGTGCAGTGTCGAATGCCAAAGATGTTTTTTAATTACTTTTTTTCCAGCTGTAGCTTTTTACCTACACAGAAAAAAAAATCCGGGATATTTAGCCCGAATTCAATCCGAAACGATGTCAGAAGTGGGGTAATCTCGGATTTTCTTAAACCAAGTATGAAATACTTAATTTTTTCAATCCCGAATCCAATCCTGAAATTCTTAAATTCAGGCTAAAAAAAAACATTAATTTTAATGTTTTTCGTTACATTTAAACTTTTTTTTTAACATTTTTATTTTAGATTTTTTTTTTAAATGTTTTTTTTAAGCATTTTTTTTTAATATTTTTTTTAAGATTTTTTTTTTAACGTTTTTAAATTTTTTTTTTAACAATTTTTTTTTTAAAGATTTTTTTTTTTTAATTGAATGGGGGAATCGAACCCAGATCTTTTTCAACTGGAGTCGACGACTCTAACCATTGAGCTACGGGACCGGTTGAAATGAGAGAGGCCGAGAGAGAATTTTCTCTCGCGCTCAGCAAATGTGTATTTTCCCATTTTAATCCCGATACAGGCTTGATTATTCATCTTAATCCTGAATACATACCTAAACAATGCGGGCTTAAATTAAGTATTTTAGGCTTGATTTTAGAACGGCATTTTTTTTTCTGTGTAAGTACTCTAGAAAAAAAGTTTAAAGGTACGCCTAAGAGCTCTTTAAAATACCTTTCCAACGCTTTATAGATCATATCTGTAGCTTCTATCGTTATATCGGATACTGTGACGGTTTAAATTTTATCGGGTTATCGCGATTTACCGCTAAGCTGCCGTTCGCAGTGATAAACTGATGCAGCATTTTAATAAACTACTAGGCAATCAAACGGTTCATTGTCATAAGAATGAATTCTTATGCCTGTGCCCAGTGAAATAGGAAAAAACGGTTAGAGGTTTTGTGATATGTAGAAGGAGGCGGCGTCTGTCCGTCCGTCTGTATGAACGTCTTTGGACGTTGATGTACTAAACGAGCAGTACATTCAAGTGGCCCAAACGACACCAAGCACGGGCTTGTTGACGCGCGGACAAAGAGACAAACTGAGACAAAGACGGACAAACATTGTATAAAACAACAAAAAACAAAACCATAAATAACCTATAAGCTAGATAAGTAAGAAATTGAAGAGAAAGAGGTAAACAATTTCTAGAAGTTCTGATCGGGACAGCAAAACTAACTTGGCTAATTAATTCAGATGAATCAATTTCACCAATAATTAGTTTGTGTAGAAAGACTACACCAAGCATTGTTCTCCGATCAGAAAGAGAGGGAAGATTAGTTAGTAAAAGTCTACTACGATAAGGAGGCAAGCGAATATTAGTATTCCAGTTCAGACCCTGTAGGGGAAAGAGAAAAACATTTTTTTGTACAGATTCTATTCTGTCCTGATGAATCTTATATTGGGGACTCCATACACAAGACCCATATTCCAGAATAGGTCTGACAAGTGAAGTATAAAGTAGTTTAGTAATATAGGGATCGTCAAATTCTTTCGACCAACGCTTTATGAAACCCAAGACGCCAATCGCTCGATTAGCAATAGACATAATACGTTCAAGTAGCTTGAAATCCACAGAATTAGGTTATTGGGAAAACCTAAAAGATGGAGTTTACGCAATAAAAGATTGTGATTAACGGAATCAAAAGCTTTACTAAAATCAGTGTAAATGACATCAGTTTGCATTTTATTTTGAAAACCATGTATAACAAACGTTGTGAATTCCAATAAGTTAGTGGTAGTAGATCTATATTTCACAAGCCCATGCTGGTAGGATGAAATAATAGATCTACAAAGATATTGCAGCTGAGAAGTTATAATTTTCTCAAAAGCCTTAGGAATAGCAGACAACTTAGAAATACCTCTATAGTTACAGACATTAGACTTGTTTCCTTTCTTAAGGAGAGGAATAATAAATGATTCTTTCCAAACTTTCGGGAAAGAGCATAACTTAACAGACAGTTTAAATAAGTTGCACAGGGGTTTCAAAAGACTTTTACTGCAGTACCGAAGAACACATCCTGGTACTCCATCAGGTCCCGGTGAAAATACCGGTTTTACGGCCTTTAGATCACTTAAAAGCGAGCTTTCCGTAATTAAAGGACCAAAAATGCAATTAGAAACATTTACATGATATGGATAAGGCGATCTTAATTAATCATTTTGAACGCTATAAGTTGTATGAAAAAATTCGGCAAATAAATCGGCGATAGCCTGATCAGAATCCGCGGTCTTTTTTTCACAATACACGGTTGATGGAAGTGTTGATGATCTACGCTTGGAATTAACAAACGTATAAAACTTTTTAGGATCACTTCGAAACTGCAATTTGCATCTTTCAAGATAATCTTCATAGCATTGGGTATTAAGAACAGAAAAATTGGATTGTGCAATCAGATAACGAGAAAGATCCAAGAAAGAGCCAGTTTTCTTGAACTTTTTATACATTCTTGATTTTCTATTTTTCAAGCTTGTTAACTCCCTCGTATACCAAACAGGTTTCTTAGACCTGCGTGGAACACACAAGGGAATACATAAATCAAGTAAGGAGTTTAAAGTCGAATAAAAAATCGAGACTGCACTATCCAAATCCCTGCACCCATATAGCCGGGACCAGTCAGTCTGTAATAAGAGTTGAGAAAGCTTTGAAAAATCGGTTTTCCGAAATTGACGAGCTCTCTTTGTAGGCTCATTACAAAAATTAGAAGCCTGGGCTGGTAAGCCCATCAACACCTCCAAAGTCGGATGATAAGGCCTTCAGGAAAGGATATGAGATTAGTACGAGAAACAGATAAGAAAGAGGGATACAAAACAAAAATAAGATCAAGCATCCTATTCAGAGAATTTTGATATCATTGATCTGACACAATGACATCCCAAAAAGATTAACAAGAAAATCATGTTGCGTCGTGGAAGTCAAAACGTTGGAGTCAGAACACGAAATCCATTGTGTTCCGGCAATATTGAAATCACCAAGAACAACAAGAAAACCACGATCAGAGAGCATTGATAAAACAGAATGTATAGCAGAAGCATGCGAAGAATAGACTGAGTTGTCTGAAGAAGGGTGAACATAAGAACATGTAATGTAAACATCAATGCCACATATACTCATTTTGACAGTAATAGAACTATCGTTTATTACTACTTCCGAAGATAAATCAGCATCAATAGCAATAAGCACACCACCACCAATTCGTGGGGTACGATCTTTTCTATAAATGGAGAATTTGTTAGAAAGAATTTCAGAATTATGAATGTCGGGCCATAACCAAGTTTCTGAAAAGGCAACGACATTAAAATGAAAGGACAGGCTATTTAGATAAAGATTACTTAGTTTTTTGAGCTATTAGAAAGTACCTGAGGTTGAACAGGTCTAGTAGATATAGAAGAAGATGAAGGCGATACAATCGGAGTCCGATTTTTCTTTTTCACACTGTATTCCATTACTATTATGTGATCGGGCCAGAATTCTTTACAACAATTTTCGTTGAAGTGATTGACCGGAACACTTATTTTAAACGACGATATCTCCCGTAGATATGAAAATTTGAATTTTTTCACAGAAATTTTGGCATCAGATTTGGCCTGAATAAAAGCCATAACATCATCAGATGTAGTACGTAGGCTGCTATATATATTTCTGGCCTAGGCAACAATAAGTGTTGCCAGGTGCAATCTGATATTTCCATTGGAAAGGTTGACATTTTTTAGCATAACATCACTCAGAACGTGTTGTCATTTAATCGTGAATTGTTAAACTTACAGAGCTTTGAACAATTCAATTCTGTTAAAAAAAATGGAATTGACACGTGAGCATTTTCGTGTGATCATTTTTCACAACTTTCGACGTGGATTATCCAGACAAGAGTGCATCGATGAACTTAAGTCTTTGTATGGCGATCAAGCACCATCCTATAGCACCGTGAAAAACTGGTATAACGAATTTAATCGTGGTCGCAGTTCGCTCAACGACGAATTCCGTGAAGGTCGTCCAAAAACGTCCGTTGTGCCAGAGAACATTGATGCCGTGCGTGAACTAATAATGCAAGATCGTCATGTGACATACCGGGAGATAGAGGCATCCTTGGGCATTTCTCCCACCAGCATACATTCGATATTACATAAACACCTGACCGTAAAAAAGGTTTGTTGTCGTTGGATCCCGCACAATTTGACAATCGCTCAAAAAAAGGCTCGTGTCGATTGGTGCAAAGAAATGTTGAAAAAATACGATCGCGGTGCTTCAAAAGATGTTCATAAGAACAAAATTTTTGCATTCGGCACTGCGCAAAACAGTGAGTTTTATTTGGTATGAAGAATTGAGACATTTTAGCGCAATGTGCCGAGTGCAAAAATTTTGTTAAAATAATTTATATGTAAAACTTAATATTATTCGTCACAAAATTGGATATCAGAAATTTTGGGGCATGAAAATGTTTTCGTCACTAGACTTTTACCTCGTAAAGAGTTTTTTTTATGGGATATTATCACACAGCCAGCAACAAACAAAACCCATCTTAACGTTTGCTCGTACTTGACAATTTTTATTATAACAGACATCCATTATAAAAGAAAATAATATAAATGAATACAGAAAATAAAGTAAAGGAAAATATTTAAGATAAAAAAAAAATGTTAATATTAGCACACTAGGGTTAATCGCTACAGATGCTGAATTTGTACTTGCAAACACACACAACAATAGACAATGACAACAGAGCGCGAGCGCGAACCGAAGCACAACGGAATTTAACCACAGGGAACGAACGGGAAACGGAACACCGCAACCAACACCAACAACAGAGCTTAGAGAGCACGCTGAGAGCAAAAGAATAAAGAGAGCACGATGAGAGCGACGTTAGAACGCGAAAGAACGCGATGCACAAGCACAAAGTGAAAATAAAAAAACAAAATATCAGCAGGCGACAATGTAAATGCACAAACAAACAGATTGTTTGGGCTGCAATTTGTTGTATTTAAACACAATTTATTGAAATTATAATTATATATTAAGTTAAGACTTTTTTGAAACACAACCGATGTAACAAACAAGCCACTGAATCTTATTTCACAAAAATTATGAATAAAAAACAGATTTAAGCGGAGAAAAAATAAACAAATGCGAAGCGCAATAAAAAAACAGGTCCATTGGCTGAAGCGAAGCGAATGCGGATGATATGAGCTAGAGACTTAAAATTTGGTATGTAGGTTGCTGGATACCGGACGCAGATCAAGTTCGTTTTTAAATTGCTACCGCAAGGAAACTTGGAACAGATCCTGCGTCCGCGAAGATTGCCGAGTTGAATCTTGCCTGGGCTCGCTAGAGCAGGGACCTATAAAACTAAGCCTGCTACCGCAAAGGGAAACACGTGGGTACTGCGACCGCAGGAGAATTTATGCCCGATCCTGCGTCCAGCAAGAACACTCCCGTTGTGAGCCCGCGACAGCAAAGCTAGGTTTGAGTCCTGCATATCGCGAAGACTGATTAATTCTAGTTTCCTTGTTACCACAAGCGTTGTTGACTGAATCCTTGCTACCGAAAAGACTGATGGCGAGATCCTTGATATAACAAGGCTTGAGGACTGGATCCTTGCTACCGCAACGACTGATGACGTGACTCTTGGGACACCAAGAGTTGATGTGGGATCCTTCTTAAGGATTGAGGACTAGATCCTTAATACTGCAAGGACTGATGCCGAGACCCTTGGGACACCAAGGATAGTTGCTTGTTCCTGTGCTCAGCAGTGCTCATTTGCTTAAGTTCTCGAGCCAGCGATTGCGTGCGCTTTAATAACTTCTAGCTGTTGAACTAACGGCACTTGCTCTCGCCGCTCAGTGAACGATGCTGGCACAGTTGTCGTTGAGCTTACGGTGCCTGCGCTAACCAGTTAAATCAGCGACGCTGCTCTCACCAGTTAATGGCGTGCCGCAGCCCATGGGCGTCGCTGAAACTAGCATGTGAGGAATAATAGTGCTACTCACACTCCCCTCTCACTTCGGGAAATGAAACAAGCCATGGTTTTAATATTCAATCTGTCTTTTATTTATCATTTCTTTGAAGACTCGGATCCGCCAGCTGATTTCCACCAACTCAGCAAACCGTTTGGGTTCCTGTGGGGCCTGTGGCTGTGGTGCTGCGCGAACAACTTGGGCCGGCGGCCTCCTGCGTTTATGTTCGGCCCGGCGTCCTCGGTACCACCTGGCGGATCACCGGATCGTAACCCACCACCTGCCGTTTATCCAGGTGTTCCGGGACAGAAGGTGGTGGCGCCAGCTTGCTCACTTTGACCTTGGGCGACCTCTCCTCCGAGTCCTTGATCTCTATGATCGTCGTCGTCAAGGCCCAAACTGGCAGCTTCGTGGGCTTCGCCTCCCCTTCCTCCATGCTCGCTGCGTAAGCCCGACCTCCACCGTGCCGTCGATCTGATGTAACGCCACCAACTCTAGCACATCCGCTGAACTGGTCACCTTTATCAGCTTCAGCTGTGGTGACCTTTTCTTCCTCCTCCGAGGGTGAAACGGCAGCCGTGTCACCTTGCCTGGTTGGGGGGTAGCGCTGTTGCGCTTACTCATCTCGTACGTAGTTTGACTTGATTATTTTTGATTTTTGACTTTGGGCGGCTGCCCTTTATATAGGCCGCCACGCATTCGTCTCTCGGCTCGCCCTTCGTAGAGCTCCGTTGTCCTGGGCATAATCCGCGCTCCAGCAACTGCCATACCCATATTCATGCATGTATACTCGTAATGTATACGTATGTGCGGACTTATAACCAGCGATGGGCATCTACATGTGTACATATATGAACAATTTTTCGTTCGTTTGCAATGTTCTCGAAATTATTAACTGCCTTTGCGATGCCCACTTTATTCTGCTGAAATGGCAGCTTGGAACTGTGCCCTTCAGAAGCTCTGGCATCGCTTGTGGTATGAGGTCCAGGCCCAGTCCATATGCTTCAGCCAACCATTCCACTTGTTCCAGGAATTCCAGTGGCTTAGAGTTCCCGTCGAATTTGAAACTGCACTCTCGGACTTGCTAAGCCACTGCTGCATAATCTCGGCCTGGATTCCTTCCTGGATGGGCTTCCCCATTGGGCTCTCCGTTCCTTTTGCTTTTGCTGTTATCGCGACGCTGTGCCTCCTCGCTGGTGGCCGCGTAATCCATCTTTGCTATGGACGCTGCTGTAGAGTTTCTCTTCATTTCCATGTCTTCGTTCCGTGTAGTGTTGGTGGGATCCTTGAATGGAGACTGACTAGCCAGTGTTTTAAACCGTCCGGAATGTGGAAGGCGTCCGTGTTTGGCCTCGACCCAATCGCCAAACTTCTTTCGCATGGCGAGTAGTAGTATTCCAAATTCGATACCATACTGTGTGAGTTCCTCCTTCTTGAGGTTGTATATCCATGATCGCACCATTATGAAATTTTTCTGGTCTTATTATTCACAAAACCCTGCAATTTGGGCGCCAGTTGTAATGGTGGCAAAATGTACTGGTAATATCTTGAAAGATACAACTTGCCTATCATACAAAAAATTTAATTTTTCAACCTTGAAACTGGCATCGCTTATTTTGACCAGAATAAAGGCCATCGTCAGATGTTGATTCTGTTTCGAAAGAAGTCAAGGCTGCGTCTTAGCTTGCGCTCTGCCGACCAAAGAAAAAAACAGACTCCAAACACAAACTATCGAATAAAATTTCATCAACAAAATGGGTGAGATGAATATGGGCGGATGTGGGTATCCGTCGGTGAAAAATCGTGTCTCCTGTTTGCGAACAGGTTCCTACTCACATATCGACTCTTTGGACACCGACAAGACTGAACAACAAGTGTATTGGCAAGCAAATCCAAAACGTGGACCACAGCCATGACCTTGACTAGTAGTTTCAACTTACAGTTTATGTGCCTTACTCAAGGAACATGGATTTCATCAGGCCTAGGAACGGCAACGCAGATTGGACTTGCGTTTCCTTTTTGGGACCAGCTCCTAGGCCTGTCTACTCATTATCGCCATCTTTACCCAAGCGCTACACCAGACAGCCAGCCGTGGCAGCGAAGGAAGGAAGGATTATGGTTCTCCCGCGGTCCAATCAAAGCCGGTTGTCTGATGCTCACCGGGCAAAGGTGACGATTGTTTTCATTTTTATTTTCAATTTAAACTCAAGCCGCCTGCTTTAGGCTGAATCCTGAACCTCGCAGCCGTATCCCATTGTCGGTAATTGTTAAGATCCGACTAGACTATCGCAGCCAGATATCAATTTGCCGGCTAGCCTTCGGCATTACTCAGGGATGAGTGGCAAATCGATATCTGGCTGTGATAGTCAAGTCGGTTCATATCAGTTGGTTTAAGAGATTTGCAAAACACCTAGAGCCAAAATCGCCACAGATTTCTCTCGATCTCCTGGTCGAATCTTGTGTCCCTTTCTATCTTTCTTTGCAATCTCATTAACGGACTTCGCTCTAGTTCTTAAGATCCGGCACGTTTCCGTTATAAGCTTATCCAGTATTTTCTGCATTAAATCACGATAATGCACCGTCTCACACTGCACTCGTTCTTCGTGACCATTTCGCCAAAAATTCCACGCATATCGTTCCGCAACCACCGTATTCGTCTGATTTGGCTCCGTGTGACTGCTGGCTATTCCCGAAACTCAAGAGACCACTCCGGGGAACGCGTTTCGAGTCGATTGAGGAGATAAAAGCTGAATCGAAGAAGGTGCTGATGGCTATACCGGAAAGGGACTATTTGGCATGTTTCGAGGATTGGAAAAAACGTTGGCATAAGTGTATTTTATCGAGAGGGGATTACTTTGAAGGGGATGAAATTGATTTACAAGAATAAATAAAGATTTTTCATTTTACAAACAAATTCACCTTACTTTTTGCCCACAGTAGTAATTATAACCGTCAGGACCCTCGAAATTAAATTTTTTCTCATCCGAGAACACAGCGCGCTGCCACTCTCTGTCCCATGACATATAGTTTCTACAGAAACTAAGACGAGCTTCTTTACGAAGAGGGGTAAGTGGTGGTATTTTCTTCAATTTTAGGCGCTTAAGATGTTTGGCCTTCGAAATCACTCGCCACACAGTAGTTTTACTTGCATTAACCCCAGCTTTTGCTCTTATTTTGTCAATAGAGTCATGCGAATTGGAAGCCTCGCGCAATATAGATCGCTTATCTGCATTGGAAAGTACACTATTTACGCGACCTTTCATATTTTTCCCATAATTTGGGCTGCTATGAATAAAATTATCTGGGGTGCCACAGAAATCGCTTTCGCTTGAATTTCACTTAAGGGGGTCTTCTCATTGAGCAACTTTTTTTTTCGACTTTTTTTTTTTTTGCATTTATTTATAGCTTGGGTAGTTGTGAATATGCCCCTAAAAGGATTTTTAGAAATTCGAAATACTTAAGGAGATATGGCCATTTTTATCCAGCAATGTTAATGTTAATGCAAGTGAAGTCAAAACTTTAAACGCGTTTATCTCGAAACCACGTTTTTCGAACTGGCGGCCATGATATCTCCAGTTCAACTGAACCGATTTTCATGAAACAAAGTGGAATCGACGCAGAATTGTCACCATTATAGTCCCTACCTCAATCATAATTTTAACAAATTTTTTTTACTATTTTTTTTTTACACTAAACTACAAAAAAAAAAAGCCCGAAATTAAAATTTTTTTTTTTAATGGCCGCCATTTTGTCAAAAAAAATCACAAAATTATGATTGAGCTAGGGACCAGAATTACATCTGTACTGAATCTAACGCCGTTTTTTTTTTCATTTCGGACGCTCCGGAGACCCGGAATCGTGGCGACACCTTTTTTTTCAACCCCCAACTTTGAAGTCTCATTACTTTTTGAACACCCCTCGTATCGAGGCAAAAAAAATTTTTTTATTTACTTTGAACCTTTTGTAATACAATAAATAAAAAAAGTTTTCAATTATTCTTTGCGTTTTCAAATAAGAATTTTTTTAAAAAGGGTCCAAAAAACGGGTTTTGAATGAGAAGACCCCCTTAAATTGCATACGAATTCCAGTGAAATTCAAGCGAAAGCGATTTCTGTGGCACCCCCGATATATCACTTTTCTACTTCTTCCAATTTTTTTTTGCTATTTCAGACACTGAGAGGTCACATTCTCGATAAGTTTTTATTTTAATTTGTTCTTCGTTTGTTAAGGCTTTACCACGACCCATTATTACGGAATATTATAAAAATATATTTTAAATATTCAAAATATTATTTTTCTTTAACTTCCCGATGATCTGCATGACGTAAATAAAACTTTAACGCAAATGTGCTATTCAAGTGAAACAAAAAATTCAAAAGAATTTGAAGCAAACGATAATAAAATGAGCAGCAAAATGTAACGGTAAACTTTCTGAGCGTCAATTTTGACGCAGAGCATGTGGATATGAAGACGAACAAAATAGTAAAGCAAAAAGTACAGTTGAATCGATGACTTTTGATAGTTAAGCAAATAAAAACAAAAAATTGGTGTGCGCTATTCAAGTGAAACGCAGTGTATATGTATTTTATATTGAGCCATTTATAAAGTTTTTCGATTAAATAACATAAAATTATAAACCATGATCATAAGGTAGACTTGAATAATCAATTAAACACATTAAGGATTAACGAATGTAATTTTTTTAAATAATTTTTTTTTTCTTAAATTTAACAAATGCTCGAACCAAAAACCAAGGAACTGAGCCAAATTTCTTCAAAAATTTGAACCAGGACCTTCTCCAAAATATGGGAGTTTTGCAGTCTTTTTCTTAAGACATTGGTAATTACGCATGTTTTATAAATATCGTTACTTTAAAAAAATAAATAGACTTGTTTTAGAACTACACCAGGTTTAGATTGTCCGGATCCTCGGTGGTTGTTTTTGGTTTTCTCGTAGTTGTCGGTTCGTCAGAGCCCTTGACTACCAAGGCATCGCCAAACACAGGCTTAAAGAACAGAACGAAACGAGAGTATCGGCGTGCAGAATTCTTAAAGAAATGAAAGATATAATTGGAAAAAATGTTAGATGAAAATAATTGATTTTCAATTAAAGGGAAGAAGAGATATCCGTGTGGCAAACAATTTAAACTATCGAAAAGATTTAAAGCATGCTTACTTGTGTTGAACTCTATGCAATATATTTGAATAATACAAATGACAAAAGAGATATGGTTAGAGCTAGGAGCACCGAATTCGAGTTCGAGCCTCGAGGTGTGCAGTACTTTTTATAAATATCTAGTTCCACTTGATTGATTAATCCTCTACAACCTAACCAAAATTAGCTTATATGGTTCATTATTAATCTATATATAATCTCTGTCCGAACCGACTTTATGACTGACTGACTGATCATTGCATAGTCCAAACGATTAAGCCTAGAAAGCTGAAAATGTCACGTACTTTGAGAAATTCTTCTTGTAAGTGGGTCGAATTCAGGATCAAAGTTTACACTAACAGGAAATTGCCTAATATGAAAATCTTTGTTGCTTTTTGAGATACTTTTACCAAGCGTTCAGATTAAAAATGTGGGACTACCTGTGACATCCTGACTAAATTTGCTCAAAATCGGATAACAATATCATATTGCTGCCATAGAAACATCCGGATTCAAATTAACCTTTAGTATTTATTAGATTGTTGTTTATTAGATATCTTAACTAAACACACAGACTAGCTTTTCTGATCAGACTTTATTTGGTGGCGATTTTTCTGCCAAATATGACGCTATTGCCATCAAAATTTGGCATTTCCCATTGGATTTTCCCGCTAAATGTGACCTTTCCCAAAGTCCAATTGCAGGGTAAAATTTAAAACAGCGGACAGTGGGAATTCAGTTTGTTCGATTTTTTCAAAAATTGTTGTATTAAAGAAATTTGTTACATAGGACAAGCTCGATCAGCCGCACAATTATCCGCATTACCGAATTACAAACAAAAAAAACATGGGGGCTCCGCCCCCAGCTCGCGGCTACAGTCAAGTTGGCTTGACTGTAGAATGCCCTGTGCCCAGGCATTCCGATAGCCTAGTACGTATTTCCCCTTCGTTATGTATTGTTTGTAAACCAAATTTGATCAAGTTGTATAAGACCATAGAAAATTCCCAATCTGCGGGTCTTATTGCAATGTCTCTAGAAATATCAAAAGTTTTCCTACTCAATCTTTAGTTTCAAACAATCGTTCCCATGACAGCTATATGATATAGTCCGATTTCAACCAACAGGATGTATATTTTATCAGATTGGTTGAGATATCTCAAAAAATTAAAAAGTTTTTCGTACTAAAGTTTGATTTTCGACTGATCGTTTCTATGACAGCAATATGATACAGTGATCAAAATATAAAAACGAACTTGATCTGCGTCCGAAAATTTGAAGACTCTAGCTTTTAAATATTCCGGACGGATGGACGGACATTCAGACGGACAGGGCTGAATCTTTCAAGAGATATTTTAACCAAACTCGCAGAGCTCTAGACCCCAGACTCTATGGATCTATTGTGCCCCCTTCTGAGCCTATAGCTCATCCATCAATCCTAGTTCTCCCACGAAGTCGAGAATTTTTACCGGGTTGAGGTCTGCTATGTCTTCCATCATCCATGTTTCCCTAGAAAACTACATCTACGTCTAGATAGAGCAGTGCATTCTGCTAGCATTGGCATTGAGGATTCCTCTTCTCGCCGAGCTCTACAAGAATATCAAATCTTCAGCATGCTGAAGATGGCCTTCCGTTCCTTTTATTTTTTTTCATTCTCAGCAACAACACTTTACGAGTTTAACAACACTTTACGAGTTTGCACTTCAAGAACAATAGTTTTGGTTTTATGTCGCCAGCGAAATGCTTTGCACACCTGAAAGTATTGTCCCCCTTAATATTTTCCAAAAGATTACTTACCATTATTAAGCGGCTAAACGCTTGGGAAACTTGTGTGACCGTTCGGAAGGTTTTGGTGAACAACTCATCGGGAAGTTCGAACGAGACGTTACTCCGATCCAGTTCCGCTGCATCGGTAAAATCTTTACCCCCGGCTCGTGCGTTACGCTTTGTCTATCGATAGGCAAGTGAATAAGTCGAATGCAAAAAAAAAAAAGAAAAGAAAAAGAGAACATGTATCGTGAGTAAGTTAGTTTGTAACAACATAGGAGAAACTGTCCTCAGACTCCAAAACCCTATTGAAAATTCGGGATTTAGTATTAATTTTGATTTTATTTTATTTTATAATGATTTATTGATACGTATATAAAAAAAATTTCATTCGATTAAATGATCGTTTTATGGTCGTAAGCTTTATAGATACATGTGCCAATATTTACAAAAATGATACAAGGCGGAGAATAATATTAAACTTAACTATTACCCTGACTACTAACAACATTAACAACAAAATCATTTACAGTTAATATTTCAATGAATCGTGCGAGCATCAGAGGGAAACAGATAACTGTTCATTCATTCCTCAAGAGAGTGTGAGTAAAACTATGGAACCAAATCCAATTTAGTCAAAACAATTGAGCCTCTCAGCCTGTTAACCAAGTCAGCTTAATAGCCCGCTTCATCAGAGTCCGGTGCTGGCGTTGTGACACCAGAGATGCCGTTCACGCCACCCGATGAGCCCTGCAGTATTGGTCCCGAGAAGCTCAAGAACTTGGACACCACATTGCCCAGACCGGCATTGGCATTTCCATTGCCCGACGAGGATCCACTGAAAGCAGTTATGGTGGTCAGTACACCAGTGGTCAGGTCATTGGCAATATTGCCAATCGAGCGTATTTTCGGAGAGACGACTGCAGTAATCAGAGTCTGGAAGTCCTTAATAGGCACTGGCGCCTCAATATCCCATTGCTTATTTTTCTCAATATTGGAGCGATCCAGCTGTTCAATCACGCGTGTCTTTGTATCCAGAAAGTTGTCGATCTTCTGCAATTTAATTTAGGTAGTCAAAGAATAAGTCACTCAATTTATTATTATTTTGACTACTTACACCAAACACAAATCCGAGAACAGCATTTTTTGCTTTAAATGTTGCATCGGGCAGTTTTCTTTTGTTGCGTTCCAGATCAGAGCCGAATTCCGCCTGGAATAGAAAATCGAAAAGAGAACACAAAGAAATTGGCATGATGACATTCGATACATGCGATTCTGCAAATTTGCAGACACTAGTTTTCTTTACAGTTACAGTTGCAGAAATCTGTAGTAACGAACCACAATTTTGACAACAAGATCACTTAATAGCGCCCATAAATCAGTCGACTGATTTAATTGCTCGATACCAACCGAATTAAATAAACAAAAACAATTTACATAAATAAAGTGACGGGATAAAATTATTTGAAGCTCGAACTTTGAGACCGGTTAGACTTGACCCAATTACTAGTTCGTTGGTGCATGAATATCAAACCAAATGCATATACATAAATAATTATATACTAGTATGTACACACACGCACACTAGAATTCTCAACAGTCCAAAGCAGATTAAACAGCTTAAGCCAAGTCAAAGATATAAAAGCATCTAGTATATCTTTGAAGGCGAACCAACACTTCGACATTCAAGTTAGTCGCATTCAAGTTATATCGTCTATGCTCAAAATGCACAGCGTCATTATCATACAAAAAAACAAATCAAATTAAAAACTCTTTGCAATTATCGTTTCTCGAATGTGACCCCACTCGCGAAGTGAATTTTATGATTTTGAAACATATTCCATGAGCAAAGCATAATAGCTCTGCTTGTTAGCCCCGTATCCATAGGGAGCAACGGGCCTTTAAGATTAAGGAAATGACAAGTTAAAAAAAATCGAGTAAAATCAAAAAGGGCTCGACTGTACGATATCCTATGGCCAGGCACTCCGAAGACTCAATACGCCGTTAGGCACACCAAATGATGTTTCGTATGACATCTAAACGATTTAGTGAATCAAATTAAACCAAGTTTGATCACCCCCGAAACATTCCCGAGCAATCGTTCCTATGGCAGCTATGTGATATAGCGATTCGATTTCAACCAAATTTGGTCTGGATGTATAAGATTGATTGAGATATCTCAAAAAACAAACAAATATTTCCTATGGCAACTATATAATACAGTGGTCCGATCCAAACTTAAAAAAACTTGATCTGCGCCCGGTATCCAGGAACCTACATACCAAGTTTCTTGTCGCTAGCTCTTATAGTCTTTGAGATCGACGCTTTCATACAGACGTAGAGACAGACGGACGGACATGGCTCAATCGACTCAGCTGTTGATACTGATCAAGAATATATATACTTTATGGGGTCTACCACTCTTCCTTCTGCCTGTTTCACAAAACCATTATACCTTTTTTTACCCATTTTCAATGGCCACAGGGTATAAAAGTATGCCAAAGCATTTTTTATTTTAGCAAAAGGCTTAACTTAATCATTATAATTATTTTTTTTACTTTAAAAAAGCTTTGTCTGGTATGTTAGACTCTTATATCATAAGTAGAATTTATCTTTTCATTGGAATTTTCCAAAGAGTCAATAAGATTATAATATCAGACACATCTAGTCAATATGTCAGGTGAAGTACTCAATAGAGCTTATATATCACATTTATTTGAGGGTTATTACAAAATCAAAATTCCGCTATTTGACAGATTGTCTAACATATAGGGTTTATATGGGTATTAAAAACGGCCCTAAGTATATGATAACAAGTGAGTCGCTCTAGACCAGTTGATCGACTATGAGAAAATCTGTACATGTTCATGTAATTTTCTGCAAATCGATCCTAAGGCAGCTATATGAGACAGTTGACCGATTTGAACGTAATTTGGTCAGGATATATCAGATGGAATGGAAAATTCACAATTTCTGAGTTTGGTTGAGATGTCATAAATAACAAAATAAATGTTTATCACAAAGGTTGATTCTCACGCAATCGTTCCTAAATCATATAATCGCCTGGCCTGGAAGAGGCGTGGCATCTGGCATCCAGGAACCTACATACCAAATTTGAAGTCTCCAGCTCTTAAAGTATTTGAGATCGAAGCGCTCTTACAGACGGACGGCAGACGAAGAGTTAATTTGATTAGGCTTTTTATATCAGCTCGCCGAGTTGAAAGGATTTTGTTTAGTTGTACGGTTTAACAAATTTATTTAATACAGTCGAACTTCCCAAACTCTAACTTTTCTAGCTCGAATTTTCTCTAACTCGAACAAAATCGAGTGGCAAAAGCGTTTGCTGAGCAAATTTCATACAGTTCTGCTTTCGTAACTCAAACTTCCATAAGTCGAAATTCTCTATAACTATTTTTCGTGATTTCCCACCAATAAATTGCGTTTTATTTTTGTTTCTGTTTTCTTTTACTGTAACTGTTTTCTGTTACCGGCTCGTTTGGGATTGTCAGCCCTCCATGAGCGGTGTAGAAAACGCCTTAAAAACGCTGACTGTTTATTTGCCAACCAGCAACTTTACAAGTTATGATCACTATAACAAACTAGAAGCCCTTTTTTTTTTTAGAAAATAATTTAAAATAAAAATAATTATCAGACTCTAATTTCCGATTTTTTTAAGCTCTGTTTAGCTTGAAGAATAAGAGAAAATTTAAAAGTTAAAGTAAGAGCAAAAGTAATTTCAAGTGTACGAATTTTTGTAACTAATTTCTGATTCTTTTAGTTTTGTTTAACTTAAACGATCAAACAATTTAAAAGCTCGCAATTTGAATGTATGAGTTTGTAGTCACTAGTTTCTGATTTTAAATTTTTGAAGTAAGCTTGTAAGCCCTACAAGATAAAAAAAAGAAAAACAAATTAAAAAGTTCACAATTTAACATCACTGAATTTGTAGTTTCTTTTAAAAAAAACTAAAAAAAAATTCCCTAACTCGAAGTCTCCATAACTCTAACTTTTTTCTTGGAAAATGGTGATTCGAGTAAGGGAAGTTCGACTTATAATAAATGCAGTTCTTTTCAGCATTCTTTCTATGTCAATTTAATTATTTCACAGTTATTGTATTTCTTAAAACTAAAAAAAAACTTAAAATATTATTAAAGAAACTTAATCTCCAATTGTGATTCTAATGTCGCATAATCTTTTTCTATCATTTATGACACATCATTAGCTAATTATATATTAAGTTTAATGGGTTTGATCACACCTAAAAGTTTTGTTTTGAGGTGAATTATAAAAATAATCTCTCGTACGATTGAACAGTGAGAATCGACTAAATTGACTCGCCTTTTGAAATCAATCAAGAATAGATATACTTTTTGTCGTCTATCACGCCTTCTTTTTTTTTTGCTCATTTTTAATGGGCACAGAGCATAAAACAACAGAAAAATTAGCTGTATTTTAAAGAACTATGCGCATACGATTTAAGTATGGTAATTTTATGGTAAATTTTCAATTCTAAAAAAAACTAATTTGCCCAATTTTTAAACACCAGGCAATAGTTAATGAAATAAAATATGTAAAGCATCCAGCAAAAGCATTAGGCAAAAGCAACCAATCAGATGCAACGAAAGTGCAAACTTCATAACAAACGACTTTAATGTGAACGATTGTGAGAGCTAATCCATATTAGTTGGTCATAACATTGTTCTCCACTTTGTGTGAGTGTGTGCGTGTTTATGTGTGAGTGTGTGTGCGTATCTGTGTTTTGCGTCTGCTGTTAAATGTTGAAATGTTGACATAGGTCGTTAACAAGTTTCGTAGTCTGAGCGATCGTTTTCATCTCAAGGTCGCAACTTTGAATTGGTGGATGGTTATTGAATATTCAATTTTTGTATTTTTTTATAAAGCTGTCCGCTGTTTCCATCTGAACGGTCTTAATACGTTTGGTTCACTATACTTTGGTTAAAGCGGAACAAAAAACGTGCGGGAAACGCTACAGTCGAGCGCACTTGACAGTAAGATGACCTGGGTCCAGGCACTTACATTAGATACCCTATACGTATTTGCATACACAAACAAGCTCAACAGTAGCCGTCATATCACAGCCGATTGGCAAGTCGAAGATTTGATGCCCTTGCAGAGCTAAATATTCCACTAATTGTGGAATCTATGTCACCTACTACGTATATGATGTAGTGAACTGATTTGAACCACAATTTATGGGGATATAAAAAACAAGGAAAAAAATGGCCAAATTGCCTAAAATATTTTTAGAAACAAAAGAATTTTTCATTCTAAGCCATTTTTTTTCGAAAGATTGTTTTTATGGCAGCTTTATAATACAGTGGGTCAATCCAAAATTAGAAATAAAGTTGATTTGCCTTTGATAATCTTATTTGAAGTCTGTAGCTCAGGTAGTCTCTGAGATCTGGCTGAATCGACTAGGATGTTGATACTGATCATCAATATTGTTTTGGGGTCTGAGACGCATCCTTCAGCCTGTTACATACTATATGTACATTTCACAAAATCATTACACTCCTTTATGACCATTTTTAATGGGCTGAGGGTATAAAAAGTACCAACTAAGTAGCATCAGTGGACCACAAAATTGGCGAGTGCTCAGACACAATAACAACGAAACTGAAAACAAAAGGTGCCAGAGGCAACAGTTGGTAAGTAACTATAGGGTATGGAGGCGTCAAGGGGCGTAGAGCTGAAAACTAGTTTGTAACTCTAATAGCACGATGAGCACGCGCTACTAACACTAACACCTGCCTGTGGGCTTGGAGTTGGCTTCCTGCTAGTTGTTAGATGCAATTTTTTGGAATATTGATTGCATTTTGTTTTTTTTTTCTTATTTTTTTTTGTTTGGTTGTCGTCTATACTGTACCTCTGCATTTATGGGGTTCAGCTCGGCGGGTTCGCTGCTTTTTTCCAGCGCGATCGTAGGTTCCGCTGGTGCCGAAAGCGTCAGATGTGTCGTGGCCAATACCAACAGCATCATTATGCAACCCGTAGTAAACTGCATCTTTATTATGGATCGCCTCGTCTCATCTGTTAGATAAAAAAACAAAAAACAAACATTATTATAATAACAGAAACGATGAAAATTGTCAATCTTTATGTGCTTGAACAATGTGACCTTCGGATGGTAGGCTGCCCAATAAAAATATATAAAAAACACGCACCAATTAAATTTTGTATGTAGTGAGTAAGACCAATCGCCTTTTGGTATGCGCAACTAACAGTAACACAATAAAAAAAATTGGGCTTAGGGTATAACAAAATAGCTACTATTACATTTACCAACTACTACAACACAAGCAAAATTTTTCGAAACAGCTGCCGCAGGTATGCGATACTAGCACGTTCACTAACTTTAAGCAAATGACTGCAGACGAAAGTTACTTCAATGATTTAGCAGTGGCCAAAAATCGGCGGCTACATGTACAAAGCGCAGTCGTCGAGCTTTTGCAGTCGACGTCAATGTTTGCGTAGCGCTCGTTTGTCCACCAGCCAAAAAATAAAGAAAAAAACAGAATACAAGCAACAATCAAATACATACACAAAACAATACGTATGTATGCAATCATTCGAATGCATGTATGCATAAATGTTTGTACATACATACCTGTATGTACGTGAATATACAACAAAATGGAAGACTGACAAAACCAAGTTGAATTTTATTACGCGAGCGCTCATTTAGCCACCAATGTTTAAAGCAACATCGACATCAGTATGCAAGGCAGCGACAGCGGCAGCGGCAGCGTCAACTTGAGCGTCAATTTGAGCGTCAATTTGAGCGTCAGCGCTAATGTTGACGCTGCAGCGCAGTAGCGCTGGCGTTGACGCCAACTTCTGCGTTTATGCTGCTGGCCGCGGATTAAGACTGTAAACACGTTTTGAGCGAAAAATTCAATAAAACCGCTCAGTAAACTGCAAAAGTAATGGTGCCAGCGAGCAACAGAAACAACAATAATATCGCCAACTCTTTTGGTTGGTATTTGTTGTTGTTGTTGTAATTGTAATTGTAATTGTAATTGTAAAAGTGTTTCTGCAATGCTCTTTTAATTTCTACTTTTGATTTTCAATTAAAATATAAGTTAGTCATAGATTGCATATGCTTAAATTTATATGTACCCCGTACCAGACCATGCGTAACACATCGGCTACAAAATCCAATCAACAAACTTTTTGAAAAAATTTAATTTTTATCATAAGATAACTTCCTTTAAGCGTGACACATTTCATCTCTTCTGCAACATTTGGACACCTTTCTTGTAAAACTGGCCCCAAAAGAGGCGTCTGCTTTGACAATCTTCTGTTTATTTGAGCTAAATCTCTTCTCTGTCCGTTTTTAAGGCCTGCGAACAGATGAAAGTCACTTGGAGTCAAACCTGGTGAATGGTGTATGCGGAAGCAATTTCAAGTGTAATTCGTGCAATTTCGCCACGGTATAGAACGACCTGCTGACACAGCGCTTTCTTCTTTGTCACTTGGGGCTGTTTTATTTTCTTTCTTGTTTGCTATTTCCTCCTATAAACCAAGTTGGTCCTAATAGTGATCACTATTGCTGGTCTGACCTTTGACCATTTGACCCGTTGCTTTTAAGCCACTACACTATGGGAAAAAAGTCAGAAATTTTGGCATAGGGTAAAATTTTTTCTATTCGGAATATTGAAAAAATTTGGATTTTCTAAATCTGAAACAAAATAGTTTTTGAATATTTTAAGACCCCGTACAAAAAAAAGTACAGGGATCTATTAACTTTGTCACAAAAAAATGCCCGTAACAGGCAGAAAGAGGCGTAGCGGACCCCATAAAGTATATATATTCTTGATTAGTACAACAGCCGAGTCGATATAGCCATGTCCGTCTGTAAGAGCGCCTAGATCACTGCGGACGGCAGTCCGCGCTAGTGACGAAAGCAGCACGAAGGGTGCGAAGGCGACTAGCATATATACACAGGAAGAATGGAAAATTTGCTATGACTGTCCGATCAGGTCGAGTTATATACCGATCGAAAGGTATTAACTTAACTTACAAATGTGCATACTAAGACTTTTGGAAACTCACCTGGTTCGCGAGATAAACAGGTGTAAGTGGGAGGGGGAAAATGTTGATGATTGGAGCTA